>JACBWW010000003.1:40846768-41257387 GCA_020086605.1 Lanius collurio
TTTTTTTTTATTATTTTTATACCTGTTGCATTTATAAGCTTTTTCTAATTTAGTATCATCTAAAGAAATGAATAGAAATCTCATGCAAATTGTGGTTCTCAATTTCAAAAGTGTTTTTGAACAAGATTTGTAATCAAAAAGATAAAAGAAGGAAAAAAACCCAACATGCCATATTAATGTACTGCTCAGAAGTAGTCTTGCCTGGTCCAGAAAAATAATAAACATGCTATTTATTTTCCAATTAACACTGATAAACTAAGTCATATTAGAGGAATGGCTTAGATAGGGGGTGGAATTAATAATTTTTGTGGAGTAGCTGGTTCTTGAATAAGAATTGAGGCTGATTGCAGCAGAGGACACCTAGCTAACATTTTGATAATTCATCTGATTTTTTCACAAAATGATCTTGGAAACTGAATAATGTCCCTTCACTAAATGAAATTCATAAAAGGCAGAACAGATTTAAATCTATGTTCTCACCAGTTCATGATATTTTGGGGATTTAGTCTTTAAGGGAGACAAGACAAAGGAATATGAGAACAGCAATGAAAGAGAAAAAAACAGTGTTCTGTTAGAGATGTAGTCTGATAGATCTCACAGCTGTGGAAGTATAACTGTTTCATTCTGAGCGCTAAAGACTGGATTTTGCCATTTAAAAGATATATATCCTTAAAATTTACTTAAAGAAATAAAAACTTTCCTTCCTGAGCAGAGATTTAGATTTTTCTTAAATTTATGCTACCACCACAGTCCCGGGGTTTAATGGCTTTGATCCACAGCACTGCTCCCTTTGGCTGTAGTTTGAAGGTTGGTGTTTTGTCCAAGTGTGAGCATTTCCTGTGTTTTGTCCTAGTCATATTCCCCAACTCTGTACTTCTTCATGGCTTGGGTAATAGCTTTACTGGTACTGCACAATCAGGGCTGGTTATCTTTTTTCTTATTGCTCTTCATGTTCTATTATTCACATATTTCTCAGTGCATGACATTTTGGCACTTCACAAAATTACAGAATCATCAAGGTTGGAAGAGACCTTCAAGATCGTCTAGTCCAGCAATCAACCCAGCACCTTCATTATCACCCCAAAATCATATCTGCAAGTGCCACATCCAGATGCCTCTTGAACACTTTTAATAATGATCTTGAGTGTTGACTAGTGCTTGTTTGACTCATATTTTCAAATACTCTACTAAAATAGCACAGAACACATTTTTTTAAAAAGTGCCCAACAATAAATAAAAACAATACTCTGAAATTTTGATTTTTCATTTCTACATAAAGCATGCTACTAATTGCATAGTGTAAACTACTGAAAATACACTTAAACACATTTTCACCTTAGTCCTTTCCTATTAAGAGAAACTAACAGATGTCTTCCATCACAACCTCCCTACAGGGTCCCAAGTTCAGCAGAGTTCTCATGTGTCTGCCTCCTTCTATGAGTGATGACATTTCACATGTCCCCAGTTATACATTTTATTATGCACCAACCTAGACTAGGGGCTAACTGTGGTCCTGCTCTAGAGTTTTCTGTAGTCTGTCAAAGACAACTAAAAGGAATACTGCATAGCCTGAATTCAGTGGTTTCTTAAGAAGTAAAAATACTTCTCAACAACCTGTTGGGTCCTCATACAACACTGACCAACTCACAGGGTGATGGGCTAGGAAGAAGATTCTTGCTTAGTTTTTAGGTTTGGAGAAGTTGATAAATGTGCATTTTTAAATAAGATGACAATTATTTTGTGACTAATGATGACTGACCATTTTTATGTTCATTTAGTTTAAGTTAATATTTTAGTTGACCTTTATATGTCAAAATATTGTTTTCACTTAAATTAATTCACAACTTCTGTCTTGTACCTATTTATGCAAATATATTAATCAAAAACTAAATTTTGTTAGTCAAATTTAAGTCAAGAATCACATTAACATTTTAACTATTATTCGTTACAGTCATGAATAACAAGTAGTTTTAATAACACAGTAAGTTGGAATACTTAAATACTGTCCTAATTAGCAAACATGCTTTGTTAGATTTACTTGATGTCTGATACTCCTCAAAAAATATCAAAACAAATCTGTTTGATTTTATTCTTTTGTAGTTGTTTTGCTTTCTGCTCTTAGTTAGTTGGCTCTATTCTTAAACTCAGTCAAACTAATTACTGCATAAAAAATTTAAAACACAAGGAGTCAATATGCTTTGTTGCACATTTGTGGTCACTCTCAAAACAATTTCTTGCAAAAGCAACACCATAATGAAGTTGCAGGCAACTGTGTGCTAATGACTTCCCAGTAAAAGCTTCTGGGAAGATCTAAGCATAAAGGTTACTTTCAACAAATATTTATTTATTTAAAGTTAAGGTAAGTGAAAATATTTCTGGTTCCCATCTTTCTCTTTTTTTGGTGGGTTTTGTTTATTTGTGTGGTTGTTTTTAATATGTTTTCTGATTAAGAAAGAATGCTATGGTTCAATAGACTGCAAGAAATTTATTTTAGTGTAGAAGAACCAGAAGGCCTACTGTACATGGATAAATCCCACTTTTTTCTTCCTCTGAATGCTTTCTGAGACAGAAAGACATAGGTTTCTTTTGCTATTTCCAATTGACAGTGTACTTACCACTAGCAGGAGATCTTGTGTTGTTACTTTTAATCAAAATCAATGGTTGGTTGTTGTGGCACTTACCTAGTCTTGTCCCTAAGCATTTGAAAAGTGGGGGTGAGTACATAGTTTCTGTTTGTTTTCTGTGCTATCCTTTTGAAGAATGATAAAAAATTAGCAAGGGAAAAACCTCGAGGTGATGCAGTTTATTGCAAGTGGCAGGATTAAATACACTTAGATTGTACCTCACCTCAGTATGTGGGAGCTTTCTCCTAAACACCTCAAAAGTGAGATTTTGTAGAGTCTTTAGAATACCTATTGGTATGTTTCAGGGAGGGAAAAAATGTCCAATCTATCTAACATAAATAATTTTTACTTCAAGTTATGCTGATTCTTTCTCATTCTGCTTCCAGACACCTGGAAAACGATTGTCTCTCTCTCTCTCAATGGCAGCTCTTAGTTATTCGAAGATTGTTATCAATGTCCTTCCTTCCTCAGTCTTCTCTTTTCTAGACTAAACAAAGTCCTTCAACTTCCTGAAGAGATTATTCTTCCAAACTCTTAATTATTCTTGTAACCTCTACTATGAGATCTTTCAATTTTTTTTTTTTTTTGTTTTTGTTTTATTGTCTCAAAGCTGGATTAAAAACCTCGGCTATTAAAAACTGTGATTTTATTAATTTAATACCAATTCCTTTAATTTTGTTTAGTTTAAATTTTGTCCTTTTTATTTCTTCTTCAGTTTTGAATAAATGAAATTACTTAATTTAAAATTGTGAATTTCATATTCAAAAATATTAGCAGTATTTAATCAGCATCCTTACAGAATCTAAACTTACTTTTCACAGTGTTAATTTCTTTTTGTTTAGTATTTTCTTGATTTTAATAGAACTGGAATTGTGACTGAGTGACTAATAAGTTTTAAACATCATCTCCACTAGTCTATGTGTATTTTTTAGTGAAGGAAGAAACTGGAGTGAGTCGCAGTTCTATTATCTTTATTAAGTTGAACTTGGTGGAAGTTACCTCACTTCACCGAAGAACTTACCTCTTCCACAGTGTACACACAATTTATCATTATAAGGGAAGAAAGAACAAGCCACATTCCAAAAGCTAGCCCAGAGAAGGATTGTCACTATGTCTGTTAAAGGGAAGGAACTCTCCTTTACATTCTTTTCAGTTTGATGCTGTCTTCCTCAGTGAAGGAAATATAAAAATTTGGGCCTGTACTGATTAACCAAACTTCTCCATGTATATCCCAGTTTAACCTCAAAGAATCTGAAGTACTTTAAAGGAGTGCTGACATATGCTGCTGATAGTTTCTGTGTCTGTTATTCAAGTACCTTTGTATGTACATACCATTGAGACAATTTTTCCCGGTTTATGTTCAACACGAGAAAAATGTTTTTTAAAGGCAAGATATGTGGTAACAACTATTGCATTCCTATCCATAAGGAAATTAAGTTTGTTTGCTGTGATTGTACTGCTCCTTGGTGAGCATCTCTTCCTAAGAGAGCAAAGGATCACAATACTCTGCCTCATATCAGATCAAACAGTTCAGCAGGGAATGTCAAAATGTCACATTTGGAACCAAAATTTCAGACGTCAGAAATAAAGGAATATTCAGGGGTCATTAATCCTGCTACAAGTCAGCACATATTGACCCTACATGCATCTTTCTTTTCTGTAAGAATATAAAACAGTGGTAGGTTCATTTTTAGTCTGAGTCAATCAGCTCTACTGTATTATTTCCCTTCCCTGCATGAGAATGTGTCAAGGAAGAGAGCAGGCAAATATTAGATACAGATGTGGCCTCTCCTTTGCCAATGCCATATGATGTTTCTGGAGTTTTAAAGTTTTACTTCACTGTTTATAAAGCTTCTTTTTCTCATGTCCACTGACACACCTCTTCATCCAGCGTGAAAGCTGTCAGAATTCTAAGAAGCAGAAAATAATGTATTTAAATGTTTTCAGCTGTAGAAGACATAGGCTAACAACCAGAAATGATGTATTTTTGCTGTAATATACATGGTTTTTACTGGTGTCTTAAGGAAAAGAAAATGAGAAAGGATTATTTTATATATATAAATATAATGGATTTGAATAGGAAAGGAAGCCATGGCTGCTGGATTCCTTACAAATGCACATAATATGACTTCCTTTCCAGGTGGAAAATAGTTTAGAAAGGATAGATATTCAATTATATCTAAAAAAAGTGTGACTGAATAAAAATTCTGGTGTTCAATAATTTAAATCCTCAATTTTCTTTGCAAAATAAACTGTGTATCTCACCGTCTTCTTTGGAAAAGGAGACAGAGAAAATGGAGTTATTTGAGTTATTTTTGCCCTTCTGCCTTATCTCTCTGAAAGCCTCCCTCCCTCCTGGTTCCCTGCTTTCAGTTATGATTCCTAGTCCTGGAAGGGAAAGAAGCAGAAAAATCTCTTCATGGGAAAGGAAATGGAGCAAGGAATAAGGAGGAGGAATATAAGTTATGGGTGTATTTGTTTTGAAGCTGGTGTTGAACTGTAGTGTGTATATATATTTTAATTTTCCATCTCTGACCTATGTGACCCATAAACACAAGACAGATGCTTGACTGTGTATACTCAAATAAGAAAATATGTTACTTGATTCATTTATATGACCTATGCATGGACACTGATTAATAGGCAATGGTATTTTATAATGAACTGCAGCTGCAAAAGAAGTGGAAATAAGTAACAATAAATTAACAAATTCGATGTATTGCTCTGGTGTCTGCCCTCTGAAAGAGTCAAATCCAAGATTGTAGAATATGAAATAGTGAGGGATGAGGCAGAATGAAGAACTACTGGGGACTGATGAAGACCATACCATCAAAAGTTTCAGCTAAACAAAAAATACCCTAAACAGCTTCAGAGACAGAGATTTGTGAGACCAGGTTTCAGAAGACATTTAATATTTGTGAAGCATATATGTAATAAATGTATTATGGCAATTCTTGAAAACAAATCATAATCCTGTACTCCACTGCAGAATGTGGATGGCATGTGTTGCAAACACTGGTCATCAAACAAGGTATTTTAAGCAGCATGCCTACTACGTGCTGAATGAAAAAAAAAGCTTCAGTGAAAATGTTATATCAAAATAGGAAGTCTTCATGACATTAGTTACCCTTAAACTAGATTTTGCATAGAGGACCTTGAATCAAGACCACCTCATTTTTTGTTTTCTAATGTCTTGATGCTTGAATTACCTTATGTTGCAAGGACATGAATATGCCTTATTGTACTTAATTGAAAGTTTAATCGTATCTATGTTAAAATCAGAGTTAAAACTGAAAATTCTGGAAAATGCTACTTCAGATTTATAAAGGAGTTCTTCAGTGAAGAATGCATAAAAATGAAAGTAATTTTCAAATTATTCTTGACTGAGTGTTCTTGTGATAGAATGGCTGTAACAACTATATAACTGGCTGTCTAAGTGTTTTGATTATGTATTAATTAAATAATGCTTTGGGCTTTTAGTTTATACAAAAACAAGAAGCCATTGCTTCTAATATGATCTAGAATATTTAGTGCTTATACATGAAAAAGAACAGGAACATAAGCAAAGCAGCTAAAATTGGTTGCCATTTTGATCTGCAGTAATGGTCTCCTGTGGAATTGGTTCAAAACAAGGGAAATGGGATAAGTAACAGTATTCAGCAGTGTTTTTCTTTCTTTTTTCTTTCTTTTTTTTTTTTTTTTTTTTTTGGACCGATGATTTTGCTAAGGTTGTGACTTGTTCACTGGAGATTGATAAAAAGATTACAGCAGCAAGTGGGACTGGGGACTTATATTAATGCAGAATCAATACTGCACTATAAAAAAAATTATTGGACTGAGAATTGAGCATTTTCTCAAATTTTAGCAATTCACTCTTGTAAACAGTTTTTTTATGAAGTATCTTGATTATATATAAAGCTATTGTTCTACTGACCCTTGCCAGCATAAAAAATTAATTTGACATACTGTGTAGCATCACTACAGTATTGTCTAATGCAACTCAGGTCTATCTTTGATAAAAAGCTATGATTATCCTCTTGCTTAGCAGAACAAATTGTTGGGGTGGGTAATGAGAGCAAGAATAACTCCTGACACTGCAGTTGGATTCACAAGCATGGACCCTTGAGCAAATTGCTAACCCTGTTGGGTTTTAAAGCTTCACCAGAGAAAATCTGATTGCATATTTGAGGCTACAGCATTCAAAAGGCTTGCAATCCCTTTGTGTACAGGCAGAATTGCATTAAATTGTAAATATTTCTATTTTTTAAATTTAGTCTTAAGATTTTGACAACTCAGCTTCATTATGAAGTACCTTTTTTTTAATCACTACCCACAGAAAGCCTAAAATCTCTTCATCATATCTACTTTCAAGAGATTCTAAATTAGTATGGTATGTTTTGGGCACAGCCAGAATTCTATATTGTTTAGGATTAGGTATGCTTGCAGATAAAGAATTTTCACAACTTCATAGTTTCCTATAATAAGGCTATTAGATAAAGTAATTTGCTTAGTGCTGGAATATTAAATGTTTCTACATCTGTTGTTCACATGTGCACATGAAACCCTTGTTCTGTTACGGAAAGAAGCCATGAGCTCTCCCTTTCTCTTATCTGCTCTCCCTTCTCCCTCTCTCCTCCTCTTAAAAATACTATGTATGTGCCTATTTGGCAGAATGCACCTAAAATATTGTCAGTGGAAAAAAACGCAGTAGTGTTCCACTCTAAACAAATACAAAATAGGTGTATTATTTTATAGAGAAGAGAACTTGGGACTTTCTTCAGGAAAGGGCTGAGAGTGCCTTACAGAGCAGGAAGATTTATCGTTCCCTTTGCTCTGCGTGTAGAGACAGACAACATACAGCTTCAGGTGAAACCTATGCCTCATCATTATAATATTCTTCCAGTTCTACATTCATTACAAGAACTTTTGTTAATTTATATATAAAGATATGAAATCACTCTTGTCCTTCTATTCATATACCGTGTATTTTACTGGATTCTGGCATTTATTGCTGCAGAAAGTCCTCCTTATAGTCAGTGCTTCTAAGGGCAGAGGGGCAATTTGATGATATTAAGACTTGAAAAAAAAGCAACAAGAACAACAAAAAAAATAAGCTCAACAAACCAAAACAGTTTTAGAAAGAGAGGTGAATCTCTAAGGTGACTTGTTCTACATAATCTGTTTATCAAACTAGGAATAGAAACATGAATGTGGTCTAGATTAGACTGTTCCTTTTATATTACCGCCTAGAGAACGAGCAATAAAATCGGTGCTGAAGCTTGTGCAATTTTTGGTTTTATATTATATTTGATTTACAAAAAAAAAATCTATCCAGTTTTTATCATGACACCAAGTTTCAACACAACTGAATTGAGCTGATGGGAAAGAACATTTTAATGCATGGAAGGAGGAGCTTACATCAAACTAAGGTGTTTGACTGTAATGCATGTATTAATGGTTTGATTAAAATGATTGACAACACTTTCTTTTTAAATGACAAGAGTAAAATGCTTTACATTTTCCAGTAAGTAATCCCATCGGATGAGAGGGATGTTTTTCATCTGACAGCTCTCTAGATATAAATGTTCTGTCACCCAAAGTTACAAGCAGGTGGATGCTGGAGGGTATAGATGATCTGCAGTCTTTGATGCACAAGGACTTGCTGATGGGACTAGTTAGAAGCCTTACAAAACTAGCAGCAGCATACTATATATAAAATTGTACCAGAATTTTGTTTCATCTGTGGCCCAGGCACTGGGCCTAAAAGTGCACTTACAAGTATGGCTCAAGGTATCCTAATACTTTTTTTGCACTTGTGGATTATGGTTGGACATAAAAACAGGAGTGAGCTGTAGCTGTGATAATGGATATAATGTAGGTTAAGCAGCGTCAGCAGAGCCAGCTCAGCTCAGAAAGGCCTCAGTAGTGCAAGGAACTGCTGTCTCCACTGGCTGAGGAACTTCATCTCATTCATCCCCATTCATAACTGCTTTTCATTCTGTACACACCTCAAATAACAAAATATTCCCCCTTTTGTGGTAATTTATAATGCATAGAAAACCCATTTATGTCCCAGTGAGGGACTGAGACACTCTCTGAAATGCTGGCTTTGATGGACTGTATTTCACAAATGTGAATTCTAGAGTGGAGTGCTTGGCACAGACTTTTTGAGTAATGGTGTAGATTTTAGTGTCTCTTTGTCTCTTCTAGTGCTTATTATTGTAGTACTCAAATACTTTATGACCAGAAAAATGGTCCTTCAGCCTATATGCACTCAGAGTATGTGTTCCTGCTCAGAACTGTAACTGGCCTGGGGTGGAAGACCCTGCCTATGTCCATATTACTAAACAAAAAAAGAGGACTATGAGCTAATATCTGCACTGGTTAGATCTTATCCTGGTAACTGGTAGCTGTAGAAAAAAATATTGGAAATTGTTGCCTGTAGTAGTCTCAACCAGAATCAGGGGTGGGTTAATTTCTGAGCCCCATGGGTGGTTAGGGCCCCAGTATCTGACCTTTCTCCCTGATCTTTTCTCTGGAAGAGTAGGTTTGCATTTGGGTGCTGTCAGGGGATATTGACAGGGATACCTGAGACTTGATTTGTACATACATATGCACATTTTTTTTGTTGATTTTGATAATTTTCTTCTGGTTCAACATTTTATTTTTTTCACTTTTAAAATCTAAAGCCAGATTCAGGCAGCCAGGAAGCTCTTATGTATTCTGTCGTCTTATTTGCCCTTAGACAGAAATGTGTTTCTGTAGAGTACAATAATCTACAGAAGGTTTTACATTTTTAAAATTAATATTTTTTCAATTATAAATTTGGAAAATATTGTGTAAAAAGTATATTTTTAAAAAAGGTATGTACTACTATACCGGGAATTCAAAAAATGAGTAATTTTTATGTCACCAACTACTCATTTTGTGGCAGCAACAGTCTTGTTTTTGTTTGATTTTCACTTGGCAAATGTTTGGCAAGAAAGATGCCTCTGGATACAACTTCAATCTAAAAAACTCACTTTGTAGCTGTATGGCCTACATATGCATCTATGAACCCTCCTATGAGAATTTTCTGTGTGTTGGAAAAGGATGATCATCACTTTCTGTACTACATATTGCCCCTAAATCTTCATGGGAATATATTACATTATAAGAAACTTAATGATGTATTAGAATATGTAATTAGATGATAAGCTAAAAAGTATTAAAATTTAATACAAGAGAAAGGAGAAAGGCAAAGGATTAAGAAATCTTTTCACAAGTGACATCATGTTTTTCCTGACCATGAACACATGGAAAAGATAAAACTTATAAAACCTGATTATTCAGATAAGAGAAATTCTCTCTCTCAGCTCTAGAAGTTGGATTACTGCTTCAAGTATAGATATAAACCATACTCATAATAATTTAACTATGATCAATTATTAAACAGCTTTCCACTGAAGATGTAAAAATAAAAACACTAAGAATTTTGGAGTGCTCTGGTTTGTCAGTCCCAGATTTTTAAAACTCTCACTGGAGACTTTAGTAAGACTAAAATATAATTTTGACTTCTCTATCTAAAAATTTTTGTTTTGCTCCTATCACAGCACATTTTGTCATTTATGATGCATTTGTAAGCTTTTCACTGAAATTGGTGAACAATTGGTTTTGTGAGTGTCCTTCCTGACTGAAAGGAAAAACTGATTCACTTGCCTTCTGAGAGCTGAGCTTCTACCTATTCATGGCAAATAGTGTTAGACTATTGATGAAAGAGTAAGAGTTAATAACATTTGGAATTTGGACTCTGGGTAATATTAATGTTCTTTATGAATGTACTAAGTGGACCAAATTTGAAATTTAGGAGTTTACTTATGCAAATACAGCATTCTTAGTACAAAACCTAGTTAAACTACTTGCAGGTTGCTTCAGAAAAAATATCAGTATGCATGTTTGATGTTCTGGCAAGTGCAACACTCTTAGACTGCCTTGGCCACTGTGTCACAGGAGTACATGCATACAGCTGTGTACAGGTACAAACAAACACATCTACATAGATAGCTAGACAGAAAATTAACTCATTTCCATTAAAATAAATATTATTAGGGTTAGGTTACTTTTCATAAATATGGAGTTGTGTTTCTGACATGACACTCTCATGCTAGAAGCAAAGTCCAGATCAGCTTGATGAATGCTGAGGTGTATGCCTTTTGTGGTTATGTATTTGACTAAAGTTATCAATATATTTTGGATTCTGAAACTCGGAGTACAGACTTGATTAAAAGCCTGCTTCAGTGAATGAAAGTTTTCATATTGCTTGAGACTGGTTTCGATATAGAGGTCTAGCTATAGGAATTTTTACCAATCTCAAGATAACACAGCAATGATGTTTACTATTGCTTTACAAAGCATTTTTGAATAGAAGACCTGATGGTATCCTTTAAGCAAAACTTTCATGAAATTAAGAAAATACTTTGAACTTCAACCACTTCCTTTCTACTTCTTGAAGGATATGTTGCCTTCTGTGCAGTTACTCCAGAAATGATAAGGTATTTCCCAATCAAGACATAGTGGAAATCAGGCTAGCAAGAATGTTCTTTCTCATGAGATTGCCTGTAGAAGTTGTATTTCCTACCTAATCTGGTACAAAGCTAATCTAAGATTTATTTGTATTTAAATAATAGTGCCTAGTTTAAATCAGACAAAAAAGACAAGTCCCCCCACATCTTCTAGGCTACCTCTGAACTTTCTCTTGCAGGGTTGCCAAACATGAACCCTCCAAATTG
The DNA here is from genome assembly GCA_020086605.1 of Lanius collurio. NCBI lineage: Eukaryota > Metazoa > Chordata > Aves > Passeriformes > Laniidae > Lanius > Lanius collurio. Next base: position 40,858,161 of record JACBWW010000003.1, read on the forward strand.
AGTCTGATAGTCACAGTTTACAAACAGCAGACTCTTTTCTTTTTGTTCAAATTCAGTGTAACTTTATGGGTGCTGCACTTGACCATTCATGTTCAGGAGAATCACTTTCTGTCACCAGATCTAATTCTAGTCTACTTGGTGAATCTACAAAAATCTCTGTTCTACTGTTCCCACCTGTAAAAAATGAAGTAAGACTACCTTCCAAAGTGAAATCTTTTCCTGATACTAATGCTTTAGCTAAAAATGAAGAGAATAATCTTTACTGTGGAAGCTTTTTCTGTAATTACAGGTGACAACTTTCAGTGACAGTTGTAGATGTACCACTTCAGTCACTGATTATCTGTTCAAGACCCATAGGACATTAATGGTTACTGACGGGAAGGGAAAATAAATGTAGACGCTTATGTGTTAATCATGCTTAGGTCAGTGGAAAAATAGATATAAATGTATTTCAGTCCAGTTTTCAATGATTCTGATCTATTCCTTAAACACATTTAGAAATTCAGGGTGGTGGTTTAGTAAGTACTGAAGAGTCTACAGAAAAAAACAGATAGTTTACTGTATAATAATTTGTTATATTCACAAACCTTTTTTATGTCATGAAGAATGTAGAAACTTTTTCAAAATTCTTTTCTAAAATCAAATTATATCCTTAGAAACGGGAGTTTTATTTTTTTTTTCCAAATGAGCTTATGAGTAATGTAGGGTACCTATTGCAAAAATATCAAACTTCTTCTCTTCACCCTTTCTCACTCTCCTCACTTTCCCTTCTCTTCCCTTGGCTCCCAAGAAGGTCTACTTCCTATGTTACACTACAGTAAAAATTACAGAATACATAGGCAAAATACATATTTGTTTAACAGCCTTTACTATGATTAAGATTTTATGCACTGAGCTGTTGAGTATGTGATATACAGTTTAATATAGAAGAACATTACTTCTCAATAGTTATGGTTTTCCTCCAGAAGAAAAACACAAAGTTGCTTTAGGAAAAGCAAGAAAAGATGTGGCACAAAAGAACAGATTTTACTCATTTAAAGATAAATTTAAAGATGCTTTGAACTAAGGTTTTAATGAAGCTCTAAAAGTACAAGAAAATACTTATAACAAAAAGCAAGTTGATATGCCCATACCTATACTTATAAATAGCTAGATGGTTACCTTATTCTTTAAATCTTAATGAATCTTGTACGTATGTCATAATTTTCCTTGCTTTGTCATTAGATATTTCATATGGACAAATGTTGCAATTAATTTAATTTCCTTAAAAGCCTCTTTTTGCAAGAGACTGTCACTATGTCTTAGAGTAGAGCCTCATGGAGATAGCTGAATGAGACCTGCTTTACTGCAAGCTTTGACAAGAGTTGTCATTACACCAAATAATTACAGTTCAGCGCAGACACAGCCAGATATGCTCTATCTGCCCCTGCTAAGCTCCGATTCTCAATGCACTCTTTGGCCTGAGGTTATATACAGCCCTATATGGTTATCATTTGGTACCAAGACTTTCTGTAGAAAACTTGAAAGAGAATGCATCCAGGTTGAAGAAAACCTGCTAGATGGAAAAAATTGCACTGAACAGAACAGCATGATTTGAGGCTGCAGGGACCAGAAAAAACCGCACAGGGACCTAAAACCAGGACATGTTGGAAAACATTTCTGCTTAACTGTGTGAACATAACTATTCCTCCAAAATGTTTGGAAAATTTCCTGCTTTTTCTGGACTGAGGCCTTGCAGGGGGAGACCCATGTCATGACAATGATGGGACAACAACCACATCTTCCTGCTTCCTACTCTTTTGCCCTTTTCCCATACCATCATCCATTACCAGACTTAATAATAGAAATATTTTATTATTCTGGAAAAATTTCCTTTCCAAGTGTATCTAGGTACAGATATACCTGGCTGATGTTTATTTAGTACACTAATTAGTGGACAAGATTCTTCAAATCCCAGTTGTCATTATATTTGCTAGAGAACACCAGTGAGAACTGATATGTCTGCTAAGTAGAATGCAAAGTAGATTTTAAGAAACTTGTGGAGGTATCAAAGCAGTACTTTTTTCTTTATTTTGTCCCAGACATCACATTAAGCTAGTATCTGCAACTTGATTTTTGGTCTAAGTAGTCATTTACAGCTATGTAGAGCACCCACACGCTATAGTCCACAAGTGCCCTTAATTGATGTTTATGTATAATACACTTTGTTAATATGTATTGTGCTGTGTGTCAAAGTTACAGAAATTCCATTCAATAGAAACTATAACATTTATTTTCATTCCACCTTGGAACAAGACCAAAACTTTCTGAAGCACTACAGCAGAAATTATCAAAATCAATGTTTATGTATCAAAGTCAATGTTTATGTATCAAAACATGTGAATGTGATTAGGGAACTGGCCTGGGACAGGGGAAATCCAGCCTCAATTACATTGTTCTGTGTGAACCAAAACAGATTTTTTGCTGCTATAACATGTTGAATCAGGCAGGCTAAGGATTTTAACCCCTAGTTCCTTTAATAATCAGTTTATTCCTCCCTTCTCTTTCATCAAACTTGCCATTTAATTTTTCTTACAAGTCATTTTCTCTAAAATAGAAGATTCATTTTTTGAAAAACCATAGAGTAAAAGGGTGTTCCAAACAAAATTACTCACAGTTCTATAGTTTGGCATACAAAATAGCAAATTCCACTCCAGCAGTAGAGAACTCAGTCTCAGGTGTTAAGTGATATGCACAGGATCATGATACAACTCTGTGAAAAAAGCTGGTTTGGGACTAGGATTTTTTTGTGCTTTATATAATTGACCACACTGTTATACAGATGAACTATATAGATATTCAGACCTTCTGTTTTTTCCATTTTGTGAAACAAATCAACATTGGAATGCGTGAAATATGAAAACAATCAATTTAGAATAATATCAACTGTTACTTTAACTTCTCAAATCAGATGTATGACCACGACCATATGAAGTTGGGTTGCTCAAACTGGCCAACAAGGAACACAAAATCATCTTTGCTAAAGTAATCTCTGACTCACATTTGGCAATAAAAGTCTTTCTTTGAGGCTGGATTCTTGACTGAAATGCCAATCCTGGATTTGAGTGCCTGAGCTGTCTCTCTAGTATGTGGGCTATGACTACTCTTCATCTGGGAAGCGAGAAGAGAGAGAGTTGTGATTAGGGTTGCCTCATGGCTTGAACACTCAACTGAGGAAATGAGAAACACACATTTACTACATTTAGGCTGAGGAAGTCTGGACCGCAGTTTCCAGATCCACAGCACAATCAGAAACCACCAGCCTGGAAGAGACACTAAGAGAAAAGTTTCTCCATTTTCTCGGTTGGTACTGGGCCACTAAAGAAAGGAAAAGTTATGCAAAGACTAAACAAGGAAAACTGAAAGGATGGCTTGCTTAAGTGAGAGAGGATAGAGCTAGGCTGTGTAATAAACACTGGGTTCTGTCCAAACTTCTATTAGTGCTTATGTAATTATTTTTTTTTAGTGCCTTGTTGCTGTAACAGGCTGTTAACCAATACAATTAACTTTTCTTCAGGAAATGGCAGTAAATAAAAGTTTAGTTAATTAAATATGCTTTCTCAATTATTGTGAAGAACAGATTTGTTGTTTTCCAATACATTTTCTTGAAAACAGTTCAACTTGCAGTGGAATATGCCAGCAAGATGATCAGTTTGTTGTGCTTGGTTGCCCTACAGGAGCCTCTAGGTCCCTTCATTTGCTGTGAAAATACAGAGCAACTGCTGATCTTCCCTTGTTGGTAGCCTCAGTGACACATGGGACCTAGCTTGGAGGACTTTTCAATTGGAATATTGGCTGATTTGCAGCTGAGAAAATTGACTTGCTGTTAAGGGAAAAAAAAAAAGGAAAAAAATGTTAATGAATGTTTAAAACCATCTGTATAATGCAGGGGTAACATTTGCTTTCTGTTATATATTTATATCAGATGTGTTATACATTTGGTAGCTTTGCTCAGGACCTTAGATCTCATTTGACCCTTAGAGAGACATTTCTTTATCTGAAAGTTAATATCTCTGATCTTTCCTAAACTGATCAAAAGGGCTTTCATGTATAGTACAAGTTTGGAAATGTATTTATTACTGCCAATGCTTGTTTCATTTTTTTCAAAAGAAGGGAGGCATCTATTTTGAATGCCATTCCAACTGCTGGGAAATAACTCACACCTTAAGAGAGTTAAATAGAGGCAATTAATCTAACTGACCCTGCTTTAAAGATGTGGCTAATTTTTCTAAAGCTACCTCTGCAAATATAAGAAAATCAAACTTCTTCTTGGCCTTGCCTGAGATCTTTTTCTAGGCCTATGACAGACCACTTATAAAATCAAGGTAACTGTAACTTCTTTTCAGTAAGTGCTCCTCTGCTGGAGGGCTACTGCTGTGCTGAGTGATGCTTGGTAACTCTGGATAACACTGCTGGTACTGATGCAGATCAAAGTAACAACCAGGAATCCTTTGTTTGATTTCCCAAGATGAGTTTGTACAGAATCTTACGTATAACAATCAGTTCAAAAGTGCATGCCAGTGTTGCTACAAATGCATGGGAAGGAGGCAAATACAACATTATCAAAATAGAAATTCTGGGCAAAGGGAACTATATGTAGGACAAAATAGATATGTACAAGGCTCCCAGCTGACCCTGAAATTCTGAAGGATCTGCTGCTCCAGCTGGATCTCCACAAATTTATGGAGCCTGATGGGATCCATCCAAGAATCTTCAAGGATCTATGTAATATAATGTAACTGAAAAACCTCTCTAGATGATTTTTGAGTGGTCTTGGGAATCCAGAAAGGTCCCAGCTGACTGGAAACTGGCTAATGTCCTGGTTTTCAAAAAGAGAAAGAAAGAGGACCCTGGAAACAGAGGCCTGTGAGTTTCACTTCTGTGCTTGGTAAAGTCATGGAGACGATTACTCTGTGAAGTGTTGAAAAACACCTGAAAGACAATGCAGTCATTGACCACAGCCAGCACAGCTTCATGAGAGGAAACACCCTGCTTGTCAATCCTGATTTCCTTTTGTGGCAAGGTATCCTACCCATTTATCAAGGGAAGACACCTGACGGGATGTTTTTGGATTTCAGCAAAATTTCAGTTTTGCCTCTCACAGAATCCTTCTGGAAAAAATGTCCAGCACATGGCTGATAAACACATCGTGATGGGTCAGCAACCGGTTGACAGGTCAGACACAAAGGAGGTGATCACAGCTCCAAGCCTAAAGGGAGTTCAAGCACTTGGACAATACTCTCGAGCACATGGTGTGAATCTTGGGGATGTTCCTGGGTAGAACAGGAGCTGGACATGATGATGTTTGTGGATCCCTTCCAACTCAGCATGTTCTGTGATTCTGGGATTAAGATGACCCATAAATGGATTGATTTTTGAATGGAGTTTTGCATATTAGTTATCAACATCATATGCAATGTCATAGTAAGTTACTTCAATCATAAAACATTTTACAACCCACAACTGAAAAGGACATGAGCTTGGAAAAGGGTGTTACCTTCCTTGATATGAATGAATGTACTTAAATAATGTTTAATAGCAGGCTTCCTCATTTAGCTACACATAGTCACGTTTAATCATCTGATTCTTTGTTGTTTAGGCTTGTTGAACCTAACCCTAATCTATTTTTTTTTTTCAGTACATACAAAAAGCTTTTCTTTGCACTAGTGATGGACAGATGGGATATTGGGATATCTGATACAAAAAACCCTGGAGTCTTATATGCTGACTATAGTTACTCTGTTGATGCTGCATTAACTACTTTAGTCGAAGTGAAAATCTGCTTGTGGATCTTTCAAGACAGTTTCCTTGAAAAATTGTTTGAAAATACTACTTAAAATCATAGTCTTCAGATTTTTTCAATATTATATTTCCATTTCTCTTTTCTGCTTGAGAATTTCTCTTTTCACTGCATGTCTTTCATCAATAGAACTGACATATTACATTATTGTGTGTCCATCTGAAAAGAAGTCATAGGTGACATAGTTTCTTCATATTGGTATTGCATGTTGAATTTTTTATATTGTCACAAATGTCTTTTCTCTTTATATACATAACTTTTCTTGCCTGATAGAAATTTTAGTTATTTCTAGGATAACAGAAATATAAACATTTTTTCTGTACGCTATTCTCTGAGGCAAATCTATGGGCTTTGCTGAATTTGTTTATTTTCATTGTCTATTAATTAGATGGACCTTTAATAAGTCATAGGAATTTTTCTTGTACTATGTGATGGGTAGAAAACAAAAATATTGTGTACATGTGAACTGTAATGTACAAGTTACACTCAGATTTTTTCTTTTGGAACTTAGAGAGTACACCTTGATGAGCAAGTGGAACTTTAAAAAATCCATGTACTTCTTGAATTTTTGCCTGCATGGTTTTTTTTTTTTTGCTTTTTAAATAATTAGATTTTTCAAACAGTAATTCAAAATGAGTAAGGTTTTTGATCCTGTCTCCTATAACATTCTCCCTGGCAATCTGGTGAAGTATGGGCTAAACAAATCAACAGCGAGGTGGAATGCAAACTGACTGAACTGCTGTGATCAGCAGAGTAAAACCCAGATGGAGGCCAATTGCTAATGGTGTACCTCAAGGATCAATACTATATCAACACTTTTTAACATCTTCATTAATGACCTGGAGTGAGGCAGAGTGCATCCTCAGCAATTTTGCAGATGGTACGAAACCTGGAGAAGTGACTGATATACCAAATGGCTGCGTTGCCATTTGGAGAGATTTTGATGGGCTGGAGAAGTGGGAACTGCATGATGTTTAATATAGGAAATGTAAAGAAATAACACCATGCAACAGTACAGTTGGTGCGAGCCAAATGGCTGCAAAGCAGCTTTTCAGAAGAGGACCAGGGGATGTGGGTGGACCAGAAGTTAAATATGAACCTGGAATGTGCCCTTGAAATTAAAAAAAACCCAATATCCTGGGCTGGGTTAGGAAGAGCAGCAGGTCATTGAGGGTGATATCTCCTCTCTACTGAGCACTGGGGAGATCACATCAAAGCACTGTGTCCAGTTCTTTGCTACCTGCTGCAAGAAAGTCACAGGCTTACTGAAGTAAGTCTAGTGTAGGGCATAAATATGATTAATTGACTGAAGCATCTGTCATGTGAGAAGGTGAGAGAACTGGGATTTCTCTGGATCCCGGATACATCCACTCTGGGGTAGGTAAGGCTCAGGCAGAGATTTTATCAGTATGTACCTCATCTGAGAGAGTAAAGAAGATTGGAGTCATATTCCTCTCAATGGTATCCACGTATGGGACAAGTGGCAATGAGCACAAACCGAAACCAGGAAACCACATCTATATTTAAGCAAATGAGGATGGCCAAACACCTGAGCCTTTGCCAAACGATATTGTAGAGTCTTTATCCTTGGATGTGGTGGCCAATTAGCCTGTGGTACAAGGAACAAAGGCAGTCCACTGGTAAGACAGTCCCTAGTGCCAGAGACTTCTGCCCAGGTTACAGTGAGAAAAGAAGCTTCTCCCAGAACGCTTTGTTCAGTTACGGTCATATGCCCCAGTTCTGTGTTCCTGGTTGGCTGTTGACCACCCCACTCCCTTGCTACCGTATATATTTCATGTTCTAGAAAGTTCTGCACTCCAGGTTCCCCCCATTGGCCCTTGCCCCTCACCACTCCCCCAGAGCTTCCCCATGGGCTCCCATTCCCCAGTCCCACCTTTGTACCGCCCCTGTACCCACAGACCATTGGCCTCTGGCACTTGCCCCCTGCCTGTATTTAAACCTGGACTCTCCATTGTCTTTTTCTCTTTGTCCCTGGGTCCCTTTGTGCAGTGGCTGCAGTAAACCTCTGTCTGAGGAACTCTACACAGAGACCCTTCGTGCCTCTTTGCCGTATGACTGGAGCTCTCTGTGCATTTGTGCATGTGTGAGTGTGTGGCTGATCCTACCAAGGGGCTCTGCTAAGGAGGCACTTTTGGGAAGATCACAGCACCCCATGCTAAGGCACAGCAAAGCTGAAGCACTGCAGGATAGCGATACTTGGAAGCTTTCCAAACTTGGTTGGATATGGCTGTGTGCTATCGGATATATTTGCCCCTGCTTTGAGTAGCATGAAAACTGCCAGAAATCCCTGCCAGCCTCAGCTGTTATGTTTGTTTCATCCTGAGTGATTCTCCATGTAGTAGTAAGTGAAACATGGATGATACTTGCTCCCTTTTCTCTTGATTTTCATGAGTGCAGATGCCTTTTTGTCACACTTGTTCTCATCTGCCCATGTGGATAACTGAGGTAGTTTAATCAGGAATTAACAAAGGGATCTCAATAATTTGATTGGGGCGGGGGTTTTTTTTGTGGTTGTTAGGGGAGTCGAGCTTTTTTTTGTTTGGTTTGGTTTTTTTTTTTGGTTTTTTTTTTTGTTTTTGTTTTTTTTTTTTGTTTGTTTTGTTTTGTTTTGTTTTGTTTTGTTTTTTGTTTTGTTTTGTTTTGTTTTTTCTTTGAGAAGAGATAACATAAGCTGTACTGACATATGTGATAGAAATTGCACTGACATGACACATTATAGCAGACCACATTCCCCTTCATTTTCCTTACACAACTAATGTGCATTTTCCTTAATAGGTACTTCTACAAAGCATATTTATTTCTGTGGGATTTACTCTGCAATTAAAACATTCAATTCAGGGATTTGCATATAGCTTAGCTTTTAGCCATCCACAGTCAGGGCCAGGATAATGATTGCAGGTCATCCTAAGACAGGCACTAACTGGCTAGTGATCTGAAGAACTCCACAGACCACACCTCATGACAGCTTTGACTGATTCTCACTGGCTCTGGTGGAACTTTAGGTACTCATAAGTTTTTTCCCCATGCTAAATCTCTTTTGTCTGACTGAAAAGCATTTCTTCTCATCAAGTGTGAGAAGTGGTTCAAATACATGTTTTCAGCTTTTGTTTTCATAACCAATGTACAAAGAGCTAAGATATGTATATGTATATGTCTTCAGTTTTCAGTGAACCACTCATTTTCAGTCATGAGACTTTTTCATTTTTTGACCTATAAGCAAACCTCATACACGTTCTCTTTTTCTCATTGATTCTTGCTGCAAGATTTTAAAATGCAGATGCCCCATTAAATTGGGACAGACTAGCTGTATTAAACTCCCACAGATGAGGATGTGAACTTGTTGATCATTAAAAATTCAGATGATCATTCAAATTCCATTCAACTTTGTGGTTGGCTACCAAGTAAATCTGAGAATCATTATGGACTGTGAATTTGTGTTAAGCTTGAGTCTGGTTTTGAAGTACTTGTCTTGGAGATGAACATGAAATTTACTACTAGGGAAATGCAGTTGGATAAGCTAAAAACTTCTGCATGTTTTTCTGTATTTAATGTCTTCTCTATCCACAGAATGTAGGTTTCTTTTCAAGGTAGTGACACAGAAATTGGGGATTTCAAGGTCCTGAAGTAAATCAGAAATTATATTAGCAGAGTATGGACTTGAGGCTTCTGGAAAACAGATTTTGGCTTATTAAGCGAATTAGGTAAGGTCTTGCGGGAGGCAGTTCTAAAGGGAAAAAAGGCTCAGAAGGTCTTTTAAGGACAACTCCCTCCAAGCACAAAAAGTATAGGTCTATCTTATACAAAGGGAAAGAAGAAGATATAAGGAAAATCTTGCCTAAGCAGATAAGTCTCAAGGGAGATTCCATTCAGAAAACTCATATATATTTAAATATTATCTGAATATATTTATATATGCACACATATGTACATATGATGCATATATACATATATGAGATGTAAATGAGAATGGGCTGTGAATAAGGAATGAAGAAACATTGTGATATAGGAAAAGTGCTGGAAAGTCAAATACCAACAGGAGATAAAACTAGCAAAGGAAATGAAGGGGCACAAGAAGAGCTATATTATCATACAAACATAAACAAGGGAAGTGGGGGGTACTACTGGATGAGGCGGGTATATTAGTCACAACAGAAGCTGAAGTAGTGTACATCTTTTAACCTGAGTCTTCACCAGCAAGGAGTTTTATCCTCTTATGCCGAGAGGCAGAGTTCAAGGAAGTGAAGAATTACCAGTGGTGGAGGAAGAACATATCAGAATCTCTTGAGAGAAATCAGTTCCTTATTTTCTGTTTGGCCTCATCAGTATCATCCTGGAGAGGGAGAAAGAAAGCTTGCCTGTCAAAATGCAGGTGAGGCCAGACAAAGAGGATGCAGTCGATACACTTGAAGCCAAGGTTGCTATTCAAATGACCTTGACAAGCTAGGAGAATGTGACAAATTGTAACCTGACTAAACTCTACAATGACAGATGAAGACCTGCAACCAAGAAAGAAAACTTCAGCCCCAGACAATTTTGGAATAAAGTTTTGCCCTCTGAAATATCCAAAAAAGATGTACATCAACTGAATTTACAATTAATGATATCATCCTTTAGTGTGTCTTCCATGGATGTAGAGAATTGGGGTCATATATTCAAAAGATACAATTTAGTTTTACATAGCATTAAAACACATTTTAATAGGAAACCCATAGATACAACAAAGACTTCTTAATTTACCTCAGTAGAATTTGCAGTCAATAATATTACATAATTGATTTAATTTTTATTTATTTCATATACATACATAAATATGGAATTTTTCTTCATCCAGAAGCTTCAAAAGCTTAGGTAAAATACCATACCATATATTAGAACATTGGAAGTGCCTATCCACTGAATTTAAAAAAAAAAATGTTTTAAAGAATCTTTGTATCAAGAATCTTCTTATCAGATAGGAAGTGTTGGATTATTCTTGTTTATTGAGAAACCATTTGTAGACAGTTTTAACCCAAAGTCAGTTCAGGTTACAACACAACTTCACAAATGGTTATAACTGGCAAAATGAGGCAGGGAATTCTGTGACAGGTGCTGTAGAAAGTGGTTTGTGAGGATAAACTTCTCCAGATCTGTCTGAGTCAAGGCTGAAGACAGTTGTGCTGAATTGCCTTGGCTTAAGTGAACTTCCCTATTATGGTAGCCTGTCTCAGTGCAGATTGTGTTGAACCTACTTTTGATTTTCAGAATCTCCTTTGAATGAATGCCCTGGGCATGGTATCCTCTCTCTGATGGACTTAGAAAGTCTTCCAGTTTAGATGACTGTGTATGAACATATGTGCGTAATAGAAATAGGCCCTGTTCCTGCACATTTAGAGGCAATGGTTACTTCTTTGCTAAATATGCTTCATAATAATGCTTTATAACATATAATTTCTGCACAGCTTTATACCCTCCGCAGCAGAACAATAAATGCATCTCTCTTCTAACTTCGGATAAAGACCAGACATGGAAGCAAATACATCAGCCTTAGGGTAGTAGAGTTTTACTCAGTGATTCCTAACCATGAGCTAAGATTCAGCTGTGACATCAATTTAACCTAAGATATGAGAGTAGAGAAACAGTAGTTTCTTGTGAAAGGGAAGTGAAATTAAATTTAATGGCAGTACATTTAAATTAACTTTTCTCATTTAGGTGCCAAAATCCATTGTAAGGATTCATTTTCTGGTGCTGGGCAATATCAGCTCTTTTATGTACTGTACACAATATTCACTGATGCAAGATATTTGTTCTAATGGGTTTATATTCTCATAATATACCATATGTCCCACTGATTTTCCAATAAATGGGAAATGATGCTATCATGCACCAGCCTCAATATTCTGGATAGTCTACATGCTTTTGAAGAGAATATTTCCAGTTTTAGAAATATATTTTACTACAGCATTAGCAGTTCATGGTACTGATAGTTATTATCTGGATTTCTTTATATGCTTGGCTTTGAAGTGTAAATGCAAAATTGTTTTTGTGTTATTTAATTCTATTTTTTTCTCAATGAACTTAATTTTCTGTTTTCTCTGAATGCGTTTCATTACATAATACAAAAAACATTATTTCATAGTAAATATGTTTGCCATTTCCTACTGGAACTTGTATCCTTGAGATAACTATGACCAAGTCACTCAGATCGGAGTAGTCATTTAATTGTCTGTAAATCAGCTATGGGGGGAATTTCATTAGTGTTAGTGTTGCATGCTTTTACAGCAAAGTTGGCTTGATGAGTTCTGTCCAGGGCAGTTTTTACCCTCAGAACAAAGACTGACCCTCTCCTTCAGTGGGTTGGAGATACTTGGTTTGGGTGCCATACAAACGAGATTGAGAAATGTTCCAATGGAGTTGAACTTTTAAAAAAAATTACCAAGTGAAGAGGTTTTGTTTACCCTTTAGAAAAGAAATGTGGAAAGACACGGGATATGTCTTAAAACGTGTAAAATCGAACTTCATAGATGAAGGAAGAAGTTAATTATCCATGGCTATAGTTCTTAGAATTACATACAATGAACTTCAGCAAGAATGATGAAGTTGCACATTATGGAAAAACTTTAAACTGACAGAAGAGGAAGTGCACATTGTTCTCTGGAGACTACAGAAAGAAATTCCACATCTGAATTTTTCAAGCAACAAGTTCAGACAATCTCAGAGAGAAAATTTAGATTTTGAAACAGGCCTTTGTCAGAGACTTGGATTAATTAATTTTTTTCCCCTCTCCTCCTTTATGATTCTTTGAGAATTGTGACACCCGAGTGGGGATTATTGTTACACTTAAAACAGGAATGCCATGTCTACTCAACATATTAACCTTAAAATACCAGTATATCAATCAAAAAAATGTGTTATATAATTTTTTCTTATCGCTGATTCATTGAATGTCTATCATTCAAAAAATGGAATCTATTTGGATATCACCTGTATTGGTATACAGTTACACATATACAGAAGACATGACAGCATATCTAGTCTTGATATTGACAGAGCCCATACTCAGAACTACTCCATTATGTTCCATGTGTTTCTTTTTCTCTGTACAAATAATGCTTGATTTGAGTTATAGTTGAAATCTCAGAATGACAATTTATTTGCTCATGTAGTTAGGAAAAAAAAAAAAAGAGTTATGGTGTTTTTCCATTTTTCAACCAGGATGAACTATCGTGAAGTATAAATTACACTTAACTGTCTTAATCGGGGAATTCTTACAAGTATAAGACAGCGATGAATGTTGGAAGGAAATACGAGGCGATATTTTTATAGATGTTCAGGGATGTTTTATTCCTCCAGCTGCATGGCTGGAGTTCCCAGGCAGACTCTCCAGTCAGGGGACCCTGCTCTCTTCCCGGGCCCTGGGCACACAAACCAAGCAATCAGGGACAGGTGTGGGGCACACGTGACATGGGAGCAGGGACAGAGGTAAGGGAGAAGGAGTGTGATCTTTTTCTGGGTATAACAAAAATTGTTCATACAAAATTGTCCAAAATAATTGATATAATTAATTTTTCAATTCCATGCACTAGATTTTGTTTTGTGAGAACAGCACAATTGCCAGTATTAACACTGTATCAGTGATAGCTATTTTTAACAAGTGTATGAATATTGTTCTCCTGCTTGGTTTTAATCATTGAAAGTTTTGGTTGGTTGGTTGGGGTTTTTTTGTTGTTATTTTTTTGTTTGTTTGTTTGTTTGTTTTATTTTGGTTTTGGTTTTTGGGCTTTGGGGGCATTTTTTTGTTGTTGGTTTTTGAACTTCTCAGTTTTAGCCTCCACTTCTTTAATTTAATCTACCGGTGTTTGGAGGCAATACCTACAAAAAAATCTCAAGCTATCTTAGCATGAAAAACACACCTCATTAGCAACAAAGACTGATGTGAACATTTACTTTGAGGCTGTGTTGGCTTTGCACTCACTTCAAAGCAGAGTTCAAAGCCCTGATCCTAATAAAAGCACTAATGACAAGATTGCAGAAGCATTCAATGCACTCAGCAAAGGCCAGATTTTTAACATGTTCTATTCTCATTTGGGTGACAGATAAGTGCTGAAATTCTCAGAGTGCTCGCTGCATTAGCTAGTGAATTGTTGAAAATCTGGAAACTAATGCCACTGGATGCTAAACAATTCTGAGTGTCTGCCATTTGTTATCAGGTCTGTCTGGGACCTAAAGCCTTGTGGAAATGGAGTTCCTTCTTAAAAGTTTACCAGGTGAGCTCTCAAGTCCCTTCCAGTCTCACTCTCTATTATTTCTATGGTGTAGGGAAATGTAGTCCTGAAATTAAAATTTTCTTAAAACAGATGGGTATCTGCTTGCCTTTATAATTTTTTGCACAATCTACAAAATTATAAAAATTCTTCTATTTTACAAGGACAGTATTTTCTGTTTTGCAGGTGTAAATCATTGAAAGTGTAATCCTTCCTGCAATTTATTGTCTATAACACTATTTTATATAGAATATTTTTCCTCAATATAATCCAAATGTTTTTCACTTTAATCTTGGTAAGCTGGTGTTTATTTAAGTGAGGCCTAGTTTGACCACCATTGTACACATACAATGTTATGAACCTCCATTATTTTCTATTAACATTGTCAAATAAATATTCCAGTGGAGATTAATCAGTGCCACTCCCTCCCCAGTTCTGCTCCAGGTAACTTGCTCTGTAGTTGGAAATATGCTTCAGAAGATACTAACAAAATATAAGTGGCAAGTTATCTCCTATATTTACACATTTGTCTTTGCTTCATTTTACAATTTTCATGTAAGAGATAGCTAAATTCCAAGTTTATTCTTATCATAATTGGATTCCAACCTCTAACATGGGTGAGTGGACCAAACCTTTTATTGTAAATGAGATGAGAAGAGTCAGAACAATTCAAAAATGAAAGGATAGGGAGGGCAACACTCCAGCAAACATTGTGTGATCAACAGGTATGCACAGACAGTCCAGGTCACTTGGCTTTAGCCAGGCACTTTAGTTTGGTCACTGTGCTGTTGTCTGTGCATGTGTTCCCACTTGAGTAAGCATAACTCTGGAAGGAGCCTGCTGGGGCACTGAAGACCTGAACTGAGTCCAGAAGGGCATCCAGACTACTTGTGTAGTGATAAGCACAAGCCTTTGGGTCCTGCCAGAAAGGCACTATAGCATAGCCATGGACTAGAACCAGTGAAAAAATTTACCTGTCTTCCAGATGTAACATATATTTATAGAGACCCTTTCTTTGGGCTTGTTCTGTTGCTTAGTGGAAAGCTGAATTAATCTGATCTAGGTACATAAAATCATTGATATGGTTGCTCAATGTTCAAAATCTAATCCTGTAGCTGTGGGTCAGAGCTCAAGAGCAGGAGGCCAAATCATTTGCAAGATAGTGGGTCTCATTTTTTTTTCCAGGTCTTGTCTTAGATCTAGGCAACTAAAATCTACATTTTGTAAATATCTCAGAATTGTCAAAGAGGATCCAGCAGTTTAGCCACTTGCCAGATGTTAGTAGTGATAGCACAAATGTGTTATTAAAAAATCAGTGCTGATATAGGACAGAGCCCTAGAGTACATACAAGTACTGTACTGAAGGGGGAAAAGCTCCCAGACAACACCCCACCACATACCCCAATAAGTCTTATGAATCAAAATTAAATATAAATCAAATAATCAGTTTTTTCACATGTGACTTTGAAGGGGCTGCCCGTATACTGGTTTCTCCTAAAGACCTACAGATAGGTGCTTTGACATTGTTGGGAAAACTTGGAGAAATGAAATGTGTGCAGATGTTTCTTTGCAGCACACAGGCAAGGCTTGATGCTTCTGGTATCTGTGAGAAAAACACAGATAATTTTGTATGTTATATGCATTGAAGCAGTGAATTTAAATCATCTTTCAAATGAGGGGTTGCTCCTTGTCAGTGTCTCATAAAAAGACACCTTCAGAGATGAAAAGCCCTTAAACTGAAGACTTTCTGGTTCTGTGGAAATAGACTTAAATTCTGCCTTGGTTTTAGACATCAGAAAAAGGCTTTTGCAACGATATAATACCATAGCAAGCTATGTATATGCACAGTTGTTCTGTTCTGTTAAATATGATTTTCAGTATATGTTGATTTAAAAAAAATCAATCACCAGCTTTTGTACAAAATATTTTTTTTCCCGTATATAAAATAGCTATCTGATTCTGCATTTAACAAGAGCCAAACTGTTATAGTTAGCTCCTCCCTATTTGTTGTATTGATGAGATATACCACAGTGGCACTCAGGAATATTTTCACTTAGTGCTAAACTAGGATAGAATAGCATAGAACAGAGTAGTTCCAGTTGGAAGGGACCTGCAGTAATCATCTAGTCCAACAGCCTGACCAATTCAGGGCTGACCAAAAGTTAAAATATGTTATAAAGGGCATTGTTGAAATGCTTCTTAAACACTGACAGACTTGGAATATCAAGCACCTCTCAAGGAAGACAATAGTGTATGTGAAGGAGCATAAAAGTCTGGTGTAGCAGATGTTTATGCACGTGGTCTAAATTAGTTTCCTGTGCACAGGTAAAGATTCAAAAGTGAAGTAGTGTGTTTAAGTATTTCCTTAGTTAGAATTTTGGGATTAAAAATTACTGAAGAATCAAGTTCCAGAAGAACAGGAGAACTGGGGACCTTTATCAATCACATTAAAGAAAACCACAATAATCTGTAGTTGTTGATTAGCTCCCTTAATGATGAAAATTCTCCTTAGAAAATATTTGTTAATCACTATGAGCAAAAAATATGCTTTCTCTTTCTATCTATTTGATAATAATTTCTTACATGGTTTGTAAGGAACTGCTTTCCCTAATCACTCTGAAAAGAACTTAAGTTGAGGAAATTAGAATCTGAAAGAAGAGGAGACATTTATGGTGCAGTCTTAAACAGAATGCTTGTTACAGGATCATACTGGGCTTAATATCAAAAGCAGCTATCAAAGCCAAAGCTTGCGTGTAAAAGCACATCATTACAGCAGTAATGAACACAGAGTAACTTAAAATATTTACTGATAACAATACAGTATCTACTTGCAAACAATTTACAATATAAAATTGTTTATCGAGAAAGAAACCTCTAACATTATGTAATACAATCAAGTCTCTCAGATTATTTGAAGAAAGCATCTTCCCTTAAGAAATATGTGCTAAGAAGATGTAAAATCTGTATAAAAAATAAGAATACCTGAGAAGAATTAAGTCCAAAAGCAGGTTTCATCTTTTACAAGGTTAACCATAGGCCTGTTAAGCTACTTTTCAGGCCCTTTCTAAGGTTGTGGAAATCTCAAGAAGAAAAATGTGCTGAAGTCTAATAAGGATCATAAACTCCTCATTCAAAAGTTCCCAGACTGTAGAGCACGTACTAGACTAAGTGTCTGCCCTAACGATGATCATTAAAATTTCTAAGGTGATATGCTGAGTACTTTTGAGTATCTGAGGATCTGAAAATCACTTAACTGATTATATATTTTTCATGCTGGGAAGATTTTTGTGAGATGCTTTTAATTTGAAATACCCACATTGGTAAGGTAGAAGGGAAAGGTGGTGATTCCAAGAACAATTTGACTGCAGGGAAAAAAAGCAAAACCTCCTAAACATCTGAGTGTGAGGAGTAGTACTGTAAACTTCAGTTTCCAAAAACGTTTTTGAAACAGATGCAACAAAAAGCATGAATGCCTGAATATTTCTGTCTAGCTTCTGAAAAGAAACTGTATGTA
This sequence comes from Lanius collurio, assembly GCA_020086605.1. Taxonomy (NCBI): domain Eukaryota; kingdom Metazoa; phylum Chordata; class Aves; order Passeriformes; family Laniidae; genus Lanius; species Lanius collurio. Next base: position 40,875,775 of record JACBWW010000003.1, read on the forward strand.
TCTGTAATTTTTTGGAATGTAATAGTATAATAATCCTCAGAAGAAGATGTGGGGAGACCTCATAGAAGTCTGAAACTTCCCCATGAGGGTATGTGGAAGGGCAGCATTGATCTCCTCTCTGGTGATCAGTGACAGGATCTGAGGCATGAAGCTGAGTCAGGGGACATATAGGTTAGATGTTAAGAAAAGATTGTTCACTCAGAGGGTGGCTGGGCACTGGAACAAGCACCTCAGGGAAGTGGTCACAGCCCAAAGCCTGGCAGAGCTCAGGAAGCTTCTGGACTATGCTCTCAGGGACATGGCATTACTCTTGGAGTGTCCTGAGCAGGGGCAAAAGCTGGTCTTTGATGATCCTTGTGAGTGCCCTTCAACTCAGCATATTCTGTGATTCTCTGATTCCCTCCTACATATATCAAGCAGAGTTGCACTCTGGACCTGTAATGTCAATGGACTGTTCCCATGGATCCCAGTGGACTTTTAGTCAGGCCTTTATTTCTTGTAGATTCAATGTTGTGACTTGATTTCTTAAATACATATACATCTGTGACTATGTACCCAGCTCCTGCTGCAGTGTGGCTGTGGTGTACGCGCATCAAATGAGAACTCAACTTTTTTAAAATTTGGTTGCTATAGTCGTTTTCTTTCTTTTGTTTTTCCTTAGCAAAACTAAACTTAGCATGTCAACTTTGCTTCAGTCAGCAAAAGTGCTCTTTTTCCTTGTCTTTTCTTGTAACGAGATGTAGCTTATCCCTCAGTTAAATTGTTTAATGCAGATCGTTCCTCCCTTTGGAATAGCAGGAGGTTTGCTGCTATTTCCCAGCCTCCCTCTTCTACTCTGTACCTGTCAAAGGATGGCCTTAAAGTTAATGAATCCAAGACAGCAGGAGCTAAAATGTTGCTGATAATAGCTTTCTGTCTTAACTCCAAACAGTATTGGAAAATAGTCTTACATTATCAGGTGCAATTTAGATTGATCTGCAGTGTGAGCAGGTCACATCCATGTTTCAGCAATCAAGAACAGTGAATCCCTAGTGAGCCTTTGCTGACTATATACAAGGTAGGATTAAAGTTAATTTTTTATTCTTTTCCAATAAGCCCCCAAAAGTAGAAGAGTTATCAACTGTAGCAAATACAAGTTTCAGATAATGTCATTGAGCCATGGAATATAATCTACTTCTCTCAATATTTTTGGATTGAATCAAAAGTCTGTAAGTTCCCATCAAGCAATGAGATTTATGTGATGAAAATTTTCTGCCTGAAATAAGTAGTATATAGATCCTGACACTGGGTGTTTCAGGGTGGGCACAGTGTGATAAGATAGACTTTGTAGCTCCCAGAGATTTCCCCATTAAGTCTCAGCGGTCAGACGCTACTCAGTTGCTCTCACATATATTCTTGTCCTCAAAGCAAAGATGTGTTAAGTTTCCACAAAAAACCCTCTACTCAGTGAAAGTTCCAGATGCTAGTAATCATAGGACTTTATGATATATCCTAATTTCTGTCCAATTCAGCCAGTGTGAACAGGAAAATAATAATCGTGTGCTATTGACTGCATTTCCTATCATATTATGTAATAATAAAAATTTGTTGTTAATACCTACAGCAGCACCTAGAAGTTTCTTTATATTGAACTCATGCTACATCTTATAAAGCAGTCATGAGATTTAAATTCTCTTTTTTTTTGCCTCATTACTACTGGCTTATATACATCCATGTGAAGCCATCCTAGTTTTCATGTAGACTTGCTGCATAATTGAAGTGTTACAATTCTTCACCACTTGAAAGATCTAGCTCTATCAAATAGTATACACATGAACCTGAAATGCAATTTTTTTACCAGCCAAAGACATTTATATTTTAATACTTGTTATTAGGTTTTCTCACATTCCAATATTTGAAGGGATTAAAAAACTCCTGGACTAACTTGGCTGCTGATCACTGCATGGGTTTTGTTGCTGCCATCATCCTGACTCTGCTTGCCTGGATTTGGAGCATCAAGGATTGAAAGGTCAACTGTGCTAAATTGGGAAAGGAGAAGCTGAAAAACTAAGTACCAAGACAGCAAGGAATAGATAAAAAGGACTGTGCTGCACAGGACTAAAACCATTCCTATTTCCTGAAAAGTGTGTGTGCAGACCTCTCAGACAAAGCAGAGGGACTAATCAAGCAAGGTGTAATCTCCTGCACAGCAGTTGGAAAGTGTGTATGTACTGTATTATGGATAAGTTGGTAAAATGTACAAGTATTTTGTTAGGTAGAAGTAATCTTTCAAGTAAGTGAAAAACATGAGTAAATGAAATGTGTATGTACTGTGTTATGTAAAATAAAGTGTATAAGTAGAGTAAGATGTATAAGCAGCATAAGGTGAGTAAGATGTATAAGTAGTGAGTTATGTATAAGTAAATGAACTGCATAAGTTATGTAGAAGTTGGCAGTATAGGATAAGTAAGCAAAATATACAAGAAAAGTATTAAGTAAAAATTGGAATATGTGTGGGTTCCTGCACAATGTCCAGAGAGGTGATGCATATTTTCAAGAGTTCTAAAGCTTCTGCATAAACATAATGATTTGTTCTGAAGTGCTATGTTCCTGCAGCCACTTCTGGTTTTCCCCTTAACATTTTCTGACATTTTTTCTTAATTTTTATTTTATGTCTGTTTATCTATGCATCTATCTAATCTGTCTGTGTATGTGTACACAGCCACATTGTTTCAGACTGACTTCCAGAACAGTCACATGGACTGCAATGTCTTTAACCCAGGCACTCTAAAAACAGAGAGGGAGGCATTTGCTCATTATGTCAAGCAGTCATAGTGATAGACCTGATTTATAGAAGCAGTGGTTATCTACCTATTACCTCCTTATTTATACCTTTTAAAGGCCTGAGGAGATACTGCTAAAAGATTTTGTGTGTGCCCACAGTCCAGGCCTCATCATGAAGTTTGATATCAGCTGTGACTTTTTCCATGAGAAAATCCCAATTGAACACAGAGAAAGGTTGGGACAAGGCTCAGTTTGCCACTGAAAGTAATTAGTAATTAATAATGATCTATAGGAAGATCGAACAGAATCATCTGTGTATACATAGCAAAGCTTAGCTTTTCTAATTCCAGGGGGAAAAATAAAAAAGACAAGTTATCACTGTTCTGCAGCTCTGTCTGGTTTGCCTCTTGAGTTCCATATGGAATATTTTCCCCACAGAATAGTATCTTTAAATATCAAACCAGCTCAGCAGGACCCATAAAATTTGGATTATACCCCTGGTCTTTTAAACATAAATAGCGTGAGAACTACCCTTTGGTAAAGGGCTTAGAGATTGATTGATAAAATGGGATATACATTAACTAAGACAGTATTATTGTAAAATGGTAAATTCTACTTTGATCTAAAGTGTAAGCTGGCTTCATTTTATTTTTATTTTACTTGACTCATGTCACAGCAGGGGCTCAGAAATTAATGTAAAATTCAAAGTGTGATTGAAATATACTTCATAACTCAGGCCTTTTCATGCCACTCTTATAATATGTGGCTTTTGAAAACTCAGAAATTGATTGACCTATTTTTATGTTCATTTTACATTGTAAAACTATTTTTCAAACGTGCTATTAAGCTTTAAGAGTTCTTGGATGTGGTTGGACTGTATAAATTCCATACTTCTTATATACACTCCTTATATAGTTTACTCTGTGCAGAAATTTTGGCATTTGAAGTTATGGTTCCCTCCTCTTCCCCACATTTACTGAAAATTTTGGGGCAAGAAGCTATTTTCAGTAGTTCACACAGAGATTGACATTTAGTTTGTTATTCTGTGAAAAATACTTTGTGATTCTAGAGTATTTCTGTGCACTACAGAAGTGCTGTCATTCATATTTTTCCAGATTTCAGAGGCGTGCTCAAATTGCTGTTAACATCCTCCCTTCCATGGTTGAGTGAAACCATGACATCTGTGTGAAGGGGTTTACAAGTGTTGCATTCATTTCAGACTTGGCCTACAAAAGGAGAGATTTCAATAAACCTATAGCTCAGGGGCATGTCTGTAGAATTGAGAAAGTTGTACCCCCTCTTCTAGTGGCAATAGTGACCCTATTGAAGCCTCATAACATTTTAAGCCTCCGATAAAACAAAACTGACCTTGAATGAACATTGTATGATTTTTTGATCCTGCAACTGTTTGGTTTTTTTGTTTGTTTGTTTGTTTTGTTTTGTTTGTTTGTTTTTAATGTTTCCTCCACTAATATCAGAGACATATTATTCTCATTTCCTAAAGTTTCCAAAAATACATGAGGGTTTGCATTAATCGGTTGCTTGTGATTTTTACAGTTTTCCTGAGCTTGAGTAGATACTGTCTGATAAAACATATGTGGCTATGTTACTGCATTATGGTCTCTGATGTTACTGTGGATCACCAGGAGTGGGGCATCTCTGCTGTGAGGAAAGGCTGAGAGGTGAGATGTTTAACCTGGAGAAGAGAAGGCTTGAGAGTGTATCAATACCTAAAGTGGGGCTGCTAAGAGGATGGAGCCAGGCTCTTTTTTCAGTAGCGTCCAGTGAAATGTAATGGCATGAACTGAAAAAGGCAAGACTCCATCTGAACATCAGTAAACACATTTTCACTGTGAGGGTGACCAAGCACGGGCATAGGTTGCCTGAAGAGGCTGCAGAGTCTCCATTCTTGGAGATGCTTTATATATAACCAGTTAGAATTTAAAAGTTTCATTGTGGCATGAGAATCATTTCGCTGAAATAAGATGTCTGAAAAATGTAACCTAACTACACCATTTTGAAAACTAATTTTTTTTCCATTTCTGTATCAGCTGATCAAAGCCACCCTTTTTTCCATTTGACTAATATGTCTGTTGGACTTGCATGGCAAGGTTTGTGTAGCATAGGGGGCTGCAGGGGTGACTTCTGTGAAAGCTGCCAGAGGCTTCTGCCATGCCTGAGAAAGTCAGTATCAGCCAGCTCCAAGACAGACCTGTCACTCGCCAAGGCTGAGCCAATTGGGAATCTGGTGGAAACAGTGACACATCTGGCATAACAGATTTAAGGGGAAAAAAAGCCCTTCAAAATTGCAGGCTGAGAGCTGAGTGAGAATATGTGAAACAGCTCTGCAGATGTCAAGATGAGTGAAGAAGAGGCAGGATAATATGTTCCGGGCACCAGAGAAGAGATTCCTGCGCAGTCTGTCACCCTGCAGTCCACTAAAGTCCAGATGGAGCAGATAAACACTGGCAGCCCCTGAAGGACCCCATGCCAGAGCAGGTGGAGGCCTGAAGGTGGCTGTAACCCTGTGACAAGCCCACGCTGGAGCAGGTTCCTGGCAGGACCTGTGGACCCATAGAGGGAGGAGCCCATTCTGGAGCAAGTTTGCTGGCAAGACCTGTGACCTCATGGGTGACCCACACTGGAGCAGCTCAAAATGGACAACAGCCCATGAGAAGGACTCACATTGGAGGAGTTCATGAAGGACTGTTTCTCCTGGAAGAGACCCGATGCTGGAGTAGAGTTCTCTCTCTGAGGAGGAAGGAGCAGCAGAGATAACATGTGATGAACTGCTCCCATTCCTCTGGGCCACTGTAGGGGAGGAGGTAGAAAAAATTGGGAGTGACACTGAACACAGGAAGAATGAGAGGAAATAGTTTTGAAGGTTTGGGTTTATTTCTCTTTATCCCACTGTGATTGGTTTGGTAGCAAATTAAATTTGTTTTCCCGAAGCAGAGTTTATTTAGCATGTGGGAGGAACTGGTGAGTGATCTCTCCTTATCCTTAACCCCTGAGCCTTTCACTCTCTCCCCTCCAGCTGGGGAAGGAAGTGATAGACCAGCTTTGGTGGGCATCTGACATCCTGCCAGGGTCAATACATCACAAGTTCACACGATTCTTCAAGAATTTGTTTCAGAAGAACATGTGGATGTGTAAGAAATTACTAAGAAACCAGAGGTACAGGGCAGGTTTTACATTTAACCTTGAAAGTCACCTGTCGTATGATACTGGAAATACTTGTTTTGTGAGTGCATACGATGTCACAAGTAAGAACTGAGATATACATGTTTCATTAGTAGAGGGTTATACTTTCATGTCATAACCCTTAGTAATAACATCAAGGTAAACTAATAAATTGAATCAAATATTTTTTGTGAAATCTGTCTACAATTTCCATAAGGAATTTCCAAGAGTGGAATGTGATATTTTGAATATCTCTTTCAAAGGGGACTTTTTTTTAACCCCATAGACTATTATATGTTAGCATTTAAACACAATGTATAATTTCTCTTAAGAAACCTTAGATTCAATGACTGTTGACAAGATATATTTCTGCATCAAGAGAATTTTAGAAAGCCTTTTACCCATCAAAATTTATACTTATTAGTTACCTGATGACCTGTGATCAAATAGACCCTTGCTGTCTGCTAGAGCACTGGCAAGTCTCCCTATGAACTGTCCAATGTCCCTCTGAGATGTCCAATTATTTGCTCTGCCTGGTCTCAGTTTTAATTTTAGGGCCCTGTCTTTTTCAGCTGTTTGAGCTGGTTGTGTGCTCTGTCTTCAGTCCCCTTGTAGAAATTTCAGTTTAGGTAAAAGTTCGTCTCTTCTGGCAGTAGCCAAGAAACACACATGTAAGGTTTTTGTAATCACTTTTTATTTTTGCCAGTACAAGACATTTACAGATCTAGAAAAATTAATTAAAAACTACTTCAATGTTTTTTCTTGCTCTGATTTTCATGGGCTTCTCAGCATGCTTTGACCTTCACAGTCTCTAGTACAATCCAGGGGTCAGCCACTTTTCCTCAAAATTCTTAAAATCTTGGTGCAGATATCTGTACATTTTTATCTTTCCACTCCCCTGTCTATCTTTCTTGCATATTTATTGACAAACTTCTCACTTAATATTTTCAGCTACTTAAGGATTCATTGCTCAGCTGTGTTGTGTAATCACCGTCCCACACCACATGATGTGGGACAACTCTGTTACCTCCTTCACAGACTTGAAAAACTGTAAAGCTGGTTATTTACCTTAGGGATCTCCAGCTAATTGAAAGATCTTAAAAAAATTAGAGATTTTTCCATGGTTAATTATACTCAAGGTATGAGAATTGCTCTCTTCTGGATTTATGTCAGTATAGACACCAAATGAGTACAGAAAAAAACCACATACTATGTTTAAAATTGAAGGTACCTCCTAACAAATGGTCGTTTTACAAATGCAGTTCAGGGTGAATTTAATTTTTGTTGTGTTTTATTTTTTTTCTTTTTGTGGTAGAAGAGTTGATTATGTGGCAACATTTTCAGTGGAGATTTTTTTTTTTCATTCAAGCTATTCCTTAGAGAACAAATTCCTTGTCTACACTGTGATGTTCTGTGCAATCTGGGTGTCTGATCCAAATACCTATAAATCTTATTCTTGAAAGAGAACTGAAAGCTCTGTTTTTGTAGGTTGCATTCATGTTTGGTTATCAATGTAATTTTTGAAAAGAAACTGATGGACCAACCCCACATCTAATAATTCTTCATGGAACTCATATTTTTGCTCTCCTTTCTTTTCTGTAGAGATTATTCTGCAACTTAATAATATTGTAAAAAAAACCAGACTCCATTTTTTATTCCACTTAAGTTCTTTCTATGTACTGACTAGCAAGTAATAGTAGATAAGTGATCCCCAATGAATACACTCTAATATTTATTTCTTTTATATATAAAAACATTTGTTCAAATTAAAAACCTAACCGGTTAAATACATGTCAGAAGCCTATTCAGACCTCTATTTTCTTTGTCTCCTTTATGTTATATTTACTGCTTTATCTTTTTTTTGTTTTCCTGATAAAACTGTACATTGCATTCAGGATGTGGATAAACCATGACTTTGTACAGTGGCACTGGAATATTTACTGCCTTGTTTTCAATGGCTGTTATAAGAACTCTTAGTTTCTTGTTTGTGTTTTAGCCACTGCCCAGCTCTCATCTACGACTTGCAGGGAAGATATTTTCTCTTTCCAAAGTTATAAGCGGTTTCATGTCTCTCTTGGTTTTGAAAAGGTTTTTTCATCAGCAGTTATGCTTCTGGTAAGCAGTTCTTGAATTATTTCTGGTCATGAGGTTTTAAAAATCTCTTTTCTAAAAGTTAGTTGTTAATTTATTCAGTGTTATTGTGATTGAATAGTCAGACTTATTTTTTGTCTGCATTATTTTCTATTTGGAGATACAGAATATACTGTGAGTACTTTCACATCACCAGCAAACTTTTTTATTTCACTTTTGACCCCTTCTCAAACATTACTTACCCATATGTTAAGTGCCACAGACTGCGTGTGTCCCCTTGGGCAGACTTTTCACTGGTCTAATTTCAAACTGCAATTTTCCTTTTTTGCCCCAGTACTGTGAGTTCAAAAGGACTTTATTCTTTCATCACAGTGGTTTAATTTCTTATGAGCTTTTAGTGAAACAAATTTTTGAAAGCTCTTTGAAACCCAAGTACATTTCATAGATCATAACAACTTCATACACCTGTTCTCTGAGTAAAAATATATGAGGCAAGACTACTCTTTTCTTAAGGAAGTATTTCCCAGAATACTTTATTTCTACACATAATTCTTAATTTTATTTTTGTTACATTTCTCTGCCTGGTATGAAGGTTAACCTTCCTGGGCTATCTTTCTTTGATCTCTCCTAGGAGATTTTTATCAGATTGTGTCACATTTGCTACCTCTTGGTATGGAGTATGACTTAAATGATAAGCTGCGCAGTGCAACAATTTCACATCTGAGTTCTTTTAGAGCTCTTGAGTGAATACCATCTGCTCCTGGCAGTTTGTCACTATTCAGCTTTGTTCTGAATCCTCTTATGGTGGTAAACCAGTTGGAGACAACTCCTCAATTCCCCTTCTGTAAAGAATGACTCAGTTGGAAACCTCAGTTCCAGGCTTCATGAATCCTTGCCTTCCTTGAACCTTTCTTTTATATTAACATTGGCAATTAGATTCACTGGTTATGTCTTCAGTGGCAAGGAGTTCAGGCCAGACTGCATAGTGATGCAACCATTGCTGAGGCCCTGCTACTCCACTACCCATTCTTCAGTATCCTTGCTCTTTGTAAATAAACAATTTATAAATAAATTTATAAATAAATTTATAGGTCTGGTTCTAATCTAGTCCCATGGACTGAAGAACTACCTGGCATGTATTAGGTGCACTCCCCTCCAGCTTAGTTTCTTTTGAAAGTAATCTAGTTCATGTGCTCCAAGATTGCACTCAACCTTGAATAAGGTATGGTGAAAAAGGTTCATCTTCAAATATTCCTCCATGGGGAACATACCTGATGTCACACATTGATTAAAACAGAGAAAGTTTCTTCTGGGGGTCAGTTGAACAAAAGGAAACAGAGTGACAGAGGTGTGTGGGGGAAAGAGATAACTCTACTAAGTGGATGTCTAAGAAAAGAAGTGGTGGAGGGATCTTAAGGCCCTGGGCATCCTCTCCAGTGCAGCGGGGTCATGCAGTAATTCTTTGGCTATGGTAACTGTAGAAATTTTGTCAGAACTCACTCAAAGTCCCCATTACATTTTTTTTTTTTTTTTTTGGTGGCGGGGTCGGTGGAGTTGTGTTTTTCTGTTTGTTTGTTTTTGTGTTTGCTTGGTTTTGCTTTGTTTAGATTTAGGGGAAGGGAGATTGTGTTATTTTTTTGGGGGGGGGGGTCTGTTTATAATGTCAGCACTGAATAGAACACACTTTATAAGGGATAGCTGCGCGGTGATTGGGTTTTAAGTTTATTGTATGCAATTTACTGGGTAAAGTAAAATAAATGTGAACCCTAATGCAAAAGATACAATCCAATGGAAGTGTTCTTTACAACATCAAGTCACCCCAAGACAGGCAGAAAAGAGAAGAAAGAAGGAGTGATTCTCATGTGAGTGCCCTGAGAAACAGCTGCAAGAATAACACTGGGATTTAAGAGTTGAAGGCCATAATAATGACAGCATGACATCCATAGGGAAAATATTGCCCAGAAGCTCTGGAAAGCAGTACCACAACAGCTTGACTGGAAGAGCAGAGGGATGCAGAGAACAGTCAAGCTACTGAGCTGCAACCAGGCGGCCATGAGCTGTACAAAGGCACTGTGCCCACTGAGAGCAGGGCCTGTAAAGAGAAGCTGCACTCTTGATCCAAACTGCAGCTTACCAGTGCATGTTCAGCATCCCTGCCTGTGGGCAAGGTCCTGGCCCTGTTGTTTCTGAAAAAAGAATTGCAGGAAAAAATTAATTTGAAACAAGATATTATAATTTTTTATCTTGATATATAAAGAGATCAAGATAAGAGTATGTTTATTTTGTCCACTTAGCAACTACTTGTTTTTAAGGTTATATTTCTACTCATCTTTTATTTTTATTTTTTGAATTAATTATTTTTCGAATTAATTATTTTTCTTTGTGCTATTTTGAATGCAAAATATTTAGTATAATTTTATTTCTGAAACCTATTTACTGATATTTTTAGAAGTCATAATTTTCAACATAAATATTTTGTTTTTTCGCCACATATTTAAATTACATTTCCATTTAGCTTCTATCTTTCTACATTTCCCTTTTAAAAGTTTAAGATGCATTGCTGTCCCAGGTTTCTATCCTTTATGAGAAAGTTGATCTGGAGTGCATATAAGATGAGACAGCATGCAGTATTAGTAGTGAATTGTAGTCAGAAAGACACAGGTACCATTAGTTTCCAACTCCCATCTGAAAGTCAATGACAGCTGGTTCCTTCTAGCCCTCCTTCTGCCCATTCCATTCTACACCTCCCCCTGCTTTGGTGATCACCTACTTTGTGTTTAAGCAGCATGCAGTAGTGAAGCATGTTCAGAGCCCTTCCTACGTAGACAGAGGGTTAAATTAAATTGCTTGGTTTCTGCTGACTCTTTTAAAATTTATCATAAATCACAGAAAGTATTTTCAAGTCCATGAGATATAGTTTCTGAACAGAAAATTACTTTATTTGTAATCACTGGGAATGACACACTGTACACTTAAAAAAGCTGCTCAGAGGGAGTAAGACTTTTAAATTTTAATTATACGTCTATAATTTTTGAAACAGAAACTAACTCATGAGAATCCAAATAAAAAAAAAAAACATTTCATACTTGAAAGGCTCCAAAATGTGGTACTCTCTGTTTCTGAGCTCATAAAACAGTTTTGGGTATTGCATATCTGACATATGCATCTTTCTTACTATCTCCCTCGGGTGTTCTGATATTGGAGAGCACAGTGCTTGGTGCTCTGCTCACCAGCTGGAGTTACTGACTGCTAATGGAGACACCAAGGAGGTACAGTGATGTTTAAATAAATTTGGAGAAAAAGCAATAAACCAGTATGACTTTTATTTCTTTGGAAGTGTAATAGGAAGCAAAATATAAATAATGGATTTTTCTGTGCCTGATGCAATTTTTGCATCATATATTTTTTTCTGCCTTACTTGTCTTCTATTTCAGACTGGTAAGTAAGAAAGTGAGTAAGAACCTTAATTTTTACTATGTAGTCTACAGACTTGCTAACAAACATAAGAAAAGTAGTAAATCTCCCTTTTCTTCTTTTCTTGTTTCCTTTTCAGTTAGACAGCAATGGTCTTTAATTGGTTATCAACTTTTCCAGTTACAGAGACAGGAGCAAACCATGAAAGCAGCACACATGTTCTGACCCAACCTAAAAAGTGATACGTGCCCTTGAATGGTTTTTTTTTGGTTAAGTAATTGAATAGGGTGGTACAGTTGCGCACAGAGGGGATGGATGTGATTTTATTGGTGTATTCCAGCACAGCAGAGGCAGCAAAGCTCTTTCTTTGCTTCCCAGATGCTTAAAGTTCCTTGACCTTTTAAATGCATTTTGGTCATTAGCACTTTATTAAAAGATGAACATAAGAAGATGCTAGATTGACATTTCATTTATCTGGAGACTGAAAGGAAGTATTTGAATGTAGGACACCATCAAAATATGAACATATCTTTGCTGAAAGGTATCTGTTTTCATCTTTGAGAAAGAGAAATTCTTATTTTCTAAGCTGCCAATTCTCCCATGTCACCCATTCACCCTATTCAGTTTTGCTATGTTTGGCCTGCAGAGCTATCTAAATGTTTCTTAGGGATGGTTCTGATTATCCCAGGCAAGATAGTAAATGAGTAGGACACAAGAACTAAAATGGGTAAGCCAGTAAATCCAATTATATATTTCAATTCTTCCTGTTAAAAAATACTTAAAGAATTCCAGTGGCAAAATCTAATATATTAAATGGCTAATTACCATTGCTTTCTAATTCTTTTGCTCACTGGATGATGCAGTATGTGCCATATCCCAGTATTATTTTGCATTTTTTACTTGTATGTGTTGTCCAGCTTCCAGTAGCAACTGAACAAGCATCAAGTAAATCAAAATTGATGGAAACTGAGAATACTATATTTATTTGAACTGAGGTGTGTCTCTTAACATTAAGGATGATTGCAAATCTCTTTGTAAATGTGGGACTTGTAGCCAGCATGGTATCATCAGCAAGAGAAATATAGCATTAATAAAATAAATGAATATTTGACGTAGTCTGTCTTAAAAGTGAACTTCAGAGAGTACTGGAGTCTGTATTCTCTCATTCACAGTCTTTTTTTTACATTGTAAATCTGGTGGCAAATGTCACAAGGGGAAGCTGTTAGAATTTTCAACATTTCTACCATTAGACTGAAATTCTGCAATAATAGATTTGCTTTACTTTTGAATGTCATAAAAAGAGAAAAAGCTGGGAAAGGCAGAGAAGTACATGTGTGTTGGGGAATAATTTGTGAGTCAGTCTCCTCACAGCTTTCAGAAAGGCTTTGACTCAATTTGAATTGGGAGTCTTAGGTACTTCATTTTTTAGGGTCAAGTTGCCTCTTTATGAAACTAATTTTAAAAAAATAAGGCAATGCAGTATACATTTTGAAAGGTACTTGATATAATGTCTAGAAGCTTAAGAGACACAAGCTGCAAAAGCTTCAGTCCATACTGTTAGCCTTTGGAGCCTTGGAAGTGACTGCAGGGGAGTTCAGCAAGAAGCAACCAGACAGGCCATGAAATCTGAGTGATACCATGGACTCCAAAAAGGTCTTGTGCAATGCCATTTGATTTCCACTAAGCTTTTTGATTCCTATCTTTTGAAAAATAATGACATCTGAAATTGGATGGGAAAAAATGTGTTTATGCTGTCAGGTGTTATTTCTGAGTAACAGGTGACAATGCTGTATCCCAAATGAAAGCTATGCAGCTTTGATCTCTAACCCAAAGCCTGTGAGGCATTTTCACTGCACAGTTTCATCAGATTATAGGGAAGGTTTAAACTCATAAGCATTCCATATTCCTGGGCTCTGTGCCTCTTCAATTATAAAAAGCCTTAATTGGGTAAATGGGTGCCTTAGGGTTATACAGCAAGTAAATTTTATTCTCAGACAAGTGTCCAGACTTGAGCTGCATCTGGAGTGAAAGCTATGGCATCCAAGATAAATTTATAAGGTTTGCACCCCACTTGTGCTCTGAGATTCCTGAAAATAAGTTTCTCATTGCAATTTCTCTCTAGAAATCTTTTCAGGTGTCGTGGTTTGACATAGAAGTTAACATCAGGTTAACTTTGCTCCATCGGAGGTAAGATATTTTACTTTTCTTCCTTCAGGCTCCATAATTCATTCTTACTGAAAAAAAAAGAAGTCTTTTGTCTTCTAGCTATTAAGACATAATAAACTGATAGACCTCTATTATCTAAAAATTGGTTGTGAATTGTCTATCTCAGAACCTAGAGCACTTGAACATATATTTTCACTGCTACATCTCAAGTAATTTTTTTTGCCATTTTTACCTTTGCATTCAGAGAGCTCAATCATAGCTAACATAGCACTCAGATGACAAGGTTTTTTATTCTTGTTTAAATGCCATTGGAAATATTCCATGTTTGAAGATCACTTTAGATGGGGAAAAAGCACCTTCTTAGAGGCATGCCAACCCTCTTGCACTAGAAACTGCTAAGACACAGGAACTCATTTTCTGTTTGAGATCATGAATAAGTCACAGAAGAGACCAAGTCCTTTACCTTTGTATTGCTCAAAGAGTTTGTAGATCCCCTGAAAAAATGGAACATATTTTTGGCAATGGTTTTATTTTTATTTACTAAGAAACCTCTGTTTTGCATTTTTCTTTTCTAATGACTGATTACATTTGACTGATTGACATGATTGTTTACTATCAAGTTTTTAAGATGTTATTTTATTCTTGCAAGCAGATAAATTATGATAATCTTTGAAAAATGTGATTATGCACAAATATGGCATTAGAATAGTGTTTAAAGATGAACATTAAAAGGCTCTATAAATACTAGTTTTCTCCCATGCTCTTAAAATTAAAATTTACAGATTCTGCTGCCATGCCTTTTCTTCATCAGTTTTGGGGTTTTTTTAATAAAGTTTGAGATTCTTGAATAGTTTTACTTTCATTAAAGGAAATTACACTACCAGAGAACTGAAATTCCAGAATGTGCTACTACAAAAAAACCCCAACTCAGTAACATTTGGTGCTTTGAGTATACAGTATACTGAGGAACCAAGAGCTTTCTCTTTTGGGATTCATCTGGGAGAAGTTCTCTTCATATTATACAGGTTTAGTGTTAGATGTATTTTGTGAATATTACTCTGCTCTAAAAGATAAGTCCTACTTTCTAATCAGCTAAGACTTTGAAGGTTTGCACTAGAAAATAGACTTTTTTTCCCATAAAAGCACACTATTTACAGGGCTTTATATCGAAATAAAGTTTTGGAACAATTGCTTCCAAAAGGACCCTTTACCATAGCCCTATGGAAAGCAGTTGTGCCAAAAATAGAAAACATAATGAACTTAGTGTCTACAAATTTTGCCACAAAAATGTTTCACAGTATTAGTGTCCCAACTATCCCCAAAAATTTAGTAGTGTGGCATTGTGCTTTCACTCTTCCACATTTCACAAATGACTGGCTAGTCCTTTTGTTCTGTAATGGTTGATGACCTTGTTAATTTGGGAGAGAAAGTGTAGTTGCTAGCTGAAAGATCAAATGGTAAAAGGCTAAGGCACATTACTATATTCCATTGTAGAGAAAATTACTTACCTGTAACTGCTCAATGAAGAAGCAAAATGTTTGAGAATCTGTTTCTTAATGGTTTTTCTTAACACTGACCTAGAATCTCCACGCCAGATATAACAAAACAGTGTGCAGATTTCTGAATTGCTTTGGCCTCTCTGCTTAACCCAAGGGGCATTTTAAAGTCCGGTCTGTGAAAGGAATTTTGAGGGTTTGTGGAAACTACAAGTAATAACCCTGTGATTAAGGAGAGAGATCTATAATTAATGTGAAGCTTTGTCATTTGTTCATTCACCTTTATAACTTTTAGGGCTTAGTTTCACCTGGCTATATGCTGAAAAACTTTTGGCCCTGAAAGCCCAGCAGCATTTTGTTTTTAATTTTTTTTTTTAATTATTATTTTTTAATTTTTTTATTTTTCCTGTCACATGCAATTCCTTAGTTTGTCAAATTAGTTTGTCTCATGGTCTAGAGTATAGGAACCAAGGGCCAGTTCTCTGTTCACTGCAATCCAGCAAGGTTTGAGTAATTTTAAGGTGGTCCTGTGTTCCTGAAGATAGATGTCTGTGTTTCATGTGTCCTTAAAGTCCCCTAGGTTATTGTTAAATCCCTCCTCTCATCCAAGAGTGGCCAGTTTATAAATCAGGTGAGCTATGCAGTCCTTGATAACCTGTAAGTCTTGTACCTTGTAAATCTTGCAGCTGAAGGGAAGGCAGCTTTGTGTGAAGACATATAAAATACAAAGTAATTTAAGAGACAGATTACGTTCTTTGATGTACAGTTGGCATCACTTTTACTGCAAAATCATCTATGGAGTCTTAGCACTGGGAGAGAAATGAGAGAAAGCTGTGAGTCACTTGCATATTCAAATTGCAGAATCTGGCAAATCTGATGACAGGACCAAACTATTAATGGGATTCCAGCACTGTCTAGAAAAGGATACACAACAGTTATTTTATTCCTTAATTTGTTATGATAGTTTTCCTTTAACAATCTGTGAATGACCTAAGCCCCACTCTGAAAAAAAAATTGCTGCATGTCTTTCCTGAATCACTGGTCTTGTTTATTGGAAAGGGATTAGGAACAGCTAGTGTCTGAGTTCAGAGCAGGTTGTATTCAAATGCTTCCAGTGCTGGCTGTAAATCTTGTTTCTTTTCTGCCATTTGATCTCTATCCTGTATAAACCAATTCAGCCTGTGGCCTCTAGTGACTTACTATGGAAACAGATAAAGCAAGATTTGAGTGTGTATTTCATAGCTGTACAAATCTTCATCATTTCTACAGTTTATCATTTCACATGAGGAAGGTGGGTAAACATGTAAGGCAGGACAAATTTTCAGTCTTACACCATAAACACTGTAAAATGCTATGTTCACTTTAACTTAGTCAAAAATTCTTTAGACTACAGATGTGAACACATCTGGCTACAGGAGATCTGCCTCTTTCAGGGTAACAGACTGTCTCTTAAAGGTAGGCAGGTAGATGCACTATGGGAGATGGACAGCTGCTCTGAGAACCAGATTCGTCAGTGACACAGGTCTGTCACAATCTATGAATCACATTTAAAAAATCAAAAATCAAAGAAGGCCTAAACATTAATAAGAAAGCAAGATTTTCTAGGTTCATTTCATGCCAGACATATGGAATAAGGAGAAAGCAATGGATCACCCTTTGTGAAAATCAAAACAATTGTTTATGCTATTTATATTGCTTATCTTAAGATTATCTAGGAGAAGAAGCCTGGCATGACAGGCAATATTAATAAGGGAAGCTCCAAGGAAATATCCTGTGTACATGAATTTTACACTCTACTTTAAATATTCATTTTCTAATAATTTCTTAATCACAGTGGTTAACACTGGAGAGTGTAATTATTATTGGCAGCACAGATCACTGTTAACAAAATGACATCTCTACTTATTATCATATTACCACTGATGCATTATTATTATAGAATAACCTCTACTTAGCTACTAACCAAAAGTAATTATAGCAATTTGTTTTAAAATTCTAATTCAGGTGAAAAAAAATGTTACTTTCCTTTATGAACAACCCAGTGTCGTTGTAGCCAGGTAATAGGATAGCTCACATGTATCAATGTAAACTTAATGTACTTCAAATTCCTAAAGCCAGTGTTCCTGCCTGTATTTCTATGTAACTCAATGGCACTGGTAAGATTAAACTGAAGAGGAAATCTGAATCTCTTGACTGGCTGTTTAATCTGTATTTATGTCATGTGGTAGTAATGGTAGCAAATGCACAATACTTAGTATGTGCTTAGTATGAAGCTTTGGCTGAGTTTTTCTTGAAGATAGTGAAATTACTGTCGTGTTTTAAAGATTCAAAAAGCTTGGTAGTGCTTTTTATATGGGATGTTTCATTGTTGCACACTGTTCTTTAGTGTGTGAAACAGTATTTTGCTTATAGAAAAGAGAAATATTTTATACTGTGTATTATTTTGTTATGTAATTGTTGAGACATCTCCTAAGAATAGAACAGGATATGGTCAGGCAGCTGTACTATTAGGATTAGGTCAATATACAATTGCTGTGAATACACAAAAAAATACTCCTTCCAAAGGTTCAAAATGTTGACAAGGAAGTAAATAAGAAAAGCCTGTCTTTACTGTAGAATTAAGGGGAAAGTTTAGACAACACTAGGAAACCAGTTACCAAAATACCTCTGGGTAAGAATTGGCTGAAAAAGGCAACGGTGGTTTGCACATGTGGGTTCACAAACTGCACACTTGCCAGTGTTCATGCTTGCCATAACACACAGCTTTGCAATACTTAGTTCCAGGGAGCAAGAGGAAATGGGTTCAGGAAAACAATAGTAGCAAACTCAGTAAAGCCCCAGACATTTAAGAGAGAAAATATTTTCTATGTGCAATGGAAATAAAAAAGCCATTGAAGCAGAACCTAACTCATATACAGGGAAGTTTCTAAAGTATAAATGAATCTTCTGTGTAGTTTTGGATAGAATTAAAAAAAAAAAAAATGTGTTTTTTGATGTGAGTTATAAGCTGTAAACAATCAGTAAATATAATCAAACTTCTTGTCAAATGTATTTTGAGGCTATTATCCTGCAGTTCTGAAACCCTTTGGAGTACTCAGCAAGACAGGGAAATTAAAGCTAGCAAAACTGAACTGTACACACACAACTTGGCAGACAGGACCCAAGAACAACAGTACTACTGCATGCAAGGGAATCATCTTTGCATTGCTTGCATGGTTCTCCTTGGCAGGGTCAAGATTTAGGAGATGTGTTGTGTGTGGTTGCATAGACTCCAAGTGTGAAGTTGTGTTATCTAAACCTGGACTGCCAGCAATTTGGAAATCTGACCTTTCCACCAAAGTCAGTGAGATTGGCAGTTCCTCATGAAGAAGGGAGGATCATTTACTTCTTATTTTTTTGTAAAGGGGAGTATGTAAAAAAAAGATCAACATTTCTAATCTGCCGTAATTGCTGTGAAGTATTTAAACAGTCTTTTATTGCAGCTGTCTAACTGACAGGCAATCTGAATATAGAATGATTGGCATTCCTTAAAGTAAACATGCAGACTTATTATGCAAAAGGAATCACTGTCTTGAGATAGTGATGTAATATCCAGCACTGATGTTGTGTACTATGTGTACTCATCTACAACCTTACAAGTAATTTGTCTGAAAATAAGGACTTTCCAAATAAGAACTTGTAAGACATCCTTGTAGGTAGTGACAGCTTCAGTGACAGCTTCAGTGACAACAGGATAATCTGGTCAAAGAGAAACGTGAAAGGGGGTGCCAGTTTTAAAAGATATTTCATCTAACTTTTAGTCATGGAAAAGAATTATACTGAAAATTATTGCATGGTTTACTACAGAGAAGCTATATTTTTGCTGGGTTTTTTTTGGTTTTTTTTTTGTTTTTTTTTTTGTTTTTTTTTTGTTTGTTTTTTTTTTTCCATTAGCTTTCATGACATTGTTAGCCACTTATTTTAATATATCACCCCCACCACCCTTAATTCACCGTGCCACAAGTCTATGTATATCTACAACTTGGATTATTGTCACTATCCTAAGATTATTTGTGTTGAAAAGAACCATTCAGGAGAATGTGGCTGGAAATATTGTCCAAATTTCATGACTAGTTTCTTTTGAAGAAAAAGATCATTCAGAGACAGATTGTAAAGTTCATTTCAATCCTTAAGCATTTTTTTTAATGCCAGTTAAAACCAACAGACCAAAGAAAAAATACTTCTACATCTGCTCCCAGGCAAACTAGTGAACAGATATGACACTGTTTTACTCCTCCCAATGTTCATAAGGGCCAAGATGCTTTTCCCAAAAGCATAATAAATATCTTGGAAGTCATCAGCTTTACTGGTCATGGTACTGAGGGCCCTTCAGGATAACAGTGTGGCTAGATTTCCTACTCAGCTGCAGACCTGTCCTCAGAGGCATGGACCTAGATTTGCCTAAAAGTCTCTACATATTATTCCACTACACCTTGCTTGAACATCATTTACACAAGGAAGGTCCTAAGATTAAATTAGATCCATGGAATAGGCAGAGAAAAGATTGCTAAGTGTGAAAAGAAGTCTTTTAGCCTAATTATTGTCATTCCACAATTGCACTGAAGGCAATTACATATTAATATCTATTAGTCCCTTTCTAATTTTATCTATCATAGTATGCTATTTATGGTTATGACTGCTCCATGTTTCATGAGACTATTAATTGGTTTCTCCTTAAAATTGTTTTGTTTTCTTTCCACAGTGTTTTCAGCCACTGAGAAGCTATCATTGTATATAAGGAGACCAAAATAATCACTTCCATATAATTTTCCTTGCCTTTACTGATACATAATTTTATCATTGTACTGAACAATTTTGCTAATTTTTTGCAATTTTAAGGCCTGCAGCATTCAACATAAACAGATAATCAGGAACAACACCTTTTGCAACTTTTTTATTCACTTCTTTCAAGCCACTTTTAAAACTCATTTAACTGTCCTGATCCCTGAAATCAATGCATTATTAAATTATTTTCATTCTGAGAGTTACACATTTTAAACCTTGAGAAAGTGTTCCTGAAGCAGGATACTCTTCACTCCGAGAGAAAGTAGCATATTTTTTTCCTTATTTATTCCCATTTCTTAAATTCCTAATCTTTAATTCATTCATTATAACAGTTTGCAGTGTTAATAGGTTATTTTTCGGAGTCTCATATTTAGTAAGGAACTCCTATTAAGAGCTTTAAAAATGTCTGAAAAAATTTAGCTACCTGGTTTACCTTAGACCTTTCATTCTTAAATCTTTAATTATACTCAAGAGAAGAAATACTGAAGCCAGAACTGAGATTTGTAATTTGTTTCTTGTGGGTAAGACGTCTACACAATAGTCTTATCTTACTTAATGGCAATAGAACTATGTTTTTTAAGCATGAATAATTGCCTGGTTACTAGCCAGGAAAGTTCTTTTGATGTCTAAGTAAATCTTGCACATGGGGGAATTGGAACAATAGTTGAATACTGATTATGGCTATTCTTGCATTTTCCCACAATTTTGATACCTGGAAATAAAAGATAATTTTTCTAGACCCACTAAGGCTATAATAACATTAATGTAAGTTTTAAAACACTATTTCCTTCCCTCACATCAATTAAGAACATTGTTCTAAATGAGTAAATACTACCTGATTAATATAGTAGTTCTACTCTAGAATGTATCTATTTTATATTCCCTGTCTGTTTCATATAAAATTCCACTTCCTGAATGTTTTAAGTCATATTACATATTTCATATTTAAGTGATATACATATTTTATTAAAGCTTAAAAGAGTTTAAGGAAACATATTATTTGTATTTTATATGTTGTATAGAGCTACTTCTGGTGCCTAATGGAATATCAGAGGAAATGTGTTTGAATTCTTGCCTTGACATTCCAAGTTGTATATAATTGAAAACAAGCTGTAGCTATGTATTTTTCTATATTTTATTCTTAATTTCTTCACGATTAATGAACAAGAAATATACTTTAGACCAGTGATGAACATCCTTTTCATGTTACATGATTCATTCTTGCTTAGTCATACTTAATGGAGAGAGGGCAGAGACAGCTGACATTAAAATGGGGGTCTGTTGCAGGCTGCCTGACCAGGTGGGTGAAGCCCTTTTGTAGACAGAGAGGAGCAGCCTCACACTCACTGATTCTCATGGAGGACTTCAACCCCTGCCAATATCTGTTGGAGGAACAATACAGAAGGGCATAAGAAATCCGTGAGGTTCCTGAAATGCATTGCTGATAACTTCTACAAGTGACAGAGGAGCCAACAAGGTGAGTAGCTATGCTGGACCTTGTTCTTGTGAACAAAGAGAATCTGGTGGGAATGTGAAGCTCAAGGGCAGTCTGGGCTGCAGTGACCATGAAAAGATGGAGTTCAAGATCCTTAGGGCAGCAAGGAGGTTTCCACAGCAAGCTCACTGCCTTGGACTTCAAGAGACCAGAGTTTATCCTCTTCAGTTATCTGCTTGGGATAATATCACAAAATTAAGCCCTGGAGGTAAAAGGGGCCAAGAAAGCTGATTAACATTCAAAGATTGTCTCCTCCAGGCTCAAGAGCAAGGTATTCCTATGAATAAAAAAATCCAGAAAATGGGCCAGGAGAACTGCATGTATAAGCAAGGAACTTCTGGCAGAAATCAAAGAGAAGTAGGAAGCTTACAGAATGTGGAAAAAAGGATAGGTCACTTGGGATGAATATGGGAACATTGTCAGAATGTGCAGACATGTGATGAGGAGGACAAAGGTCCATGTGGAATTAAATGTTTCAAAACATGTCAAGGACAGCACTAGTACACCAATATCAAAAGGGAGATTGTGGAAAATATGGGCCTGCTGATGAATGATGTGGGTACCTGGTAATGAAGGATACAAAGGCAGAGTTACTGAATTCCTTCTTTGCTTCAGTCTTTTCTGCTAAGGCCAGCCCTAGGAACCCCAGATACTGGAGGAAAAAGAGAAAGTCTGCAGAAAAGAAGACTTTCCCTTGATCAAGGAAGTTTGGGTTAGGCAAAAGACACCCATAGAATGATAGAATCTTTTAGTTTGGAAAAGACCTCTAAGATCATTGAATCCAACTATTAACCCAGCCCCACCCCGTTCACCACTAAACCATATCCCCAAGAGCTGCATTTATTCTCCTTTCAAACAATTCCATGGATGCTGATTCCACCCCTTTCCCAGGGAGCCTGAGCATCCTTTCAGAAATTTTTCCTGATATCCAATCTTAAACCTTCCCTGGTGGAACTTGAGGCCATTTTATTATGTCCTACCAGTGAGAAGGCAGACTCCTGCCTTCCCACAACTTCCTTTCAGGCTGTTGTAGAGAGTGATAGGATCTCCCCTGAATCACCTTTTCTAAGGATGTTCAAAACACTTCTGGATGCAATCCTGTGCGACCTGCTCTAGGTGAATGTGCTTTAGCAGGAAGGTTGGACTAGGTAATCTCCAGAGGTTCCTTCCAACCCCAACCATTCTGTTTCAATGACTCTGTAATTCTGTCAAACCAGGTTTTAATTTAAACAACAACAACAACAAAAAAGCCAAACAAAAAACCCCAACAAAAAACAAGAACAAAAAAACAACAACAAAAAACCCAAAACAAAAACCACAAAATAACATAAAAAACAAAAACCCAAAGCAACCCAAAAAACCATTATCTACCAAAAGAAGCAGAACATGAGGGAAATTTCTATTTAAGGGTCAGAGGAGACACTGGTCACTAAGTGCCAGCACATGCAAAACTGCATGCTTTATGTTCAAATTCCCTAACAAAGATGATGTAACTAAATGTTATTGTAATACTCTGTTGCTCTCTTTCTGTTGTGGGAGTTAAAAAATAATGAAAAAAAATGGGTTCCTTTTTCTGTAAAGAACCTTGATAATGTCTCTCATGGTAGTCACTTAAATGTACACTTCGAATTCTATAACCTGTTTTATACAACCTTCTCTCAAGCATAGGGCTGAGTTCCCACTCAATAGCATTAAAATCATCTGAAATAGCTTTTCAGTTTAAATGCCTAAAATTATTTTACTTCCCAGGATATTAAATATTTGTGGCTTAAAAGCACCAAACTTTATTTGTATTGTCTGTTAAAGAAGAGCACTGCTCTTTTAAGAATCTGGAAAGTGCCCAAGGTAAAACTGTGATCAGTTTTGCAGTGCTTGTTATCACTGTGCAACTGCCTCAGCTGAGTGTTTCAAGAAGACTACAGCTGGCAAAGCCAATAGTGAAAGAAGTGACTACAAATACATAGATAAAACTCCAAGAATGACCCATGATTTAAACATTACATTTGACAGAACAGCTTTGAGACACTTTAATTACTATGCTCAGTAAGTAAGCTGTGTGACTTGTGTAACATACAGGGACTTAACAGTAAGTTTGTAGGATAGCATAAATTATATGGTCCATGGCCACAAACTTGCAAGGTAGAGCTCATGTAAATTGTACTTGCTAGACTTAGTACAAAATGTAGTGTTGTTAACTGGAAAAAAGCTAGTTAAAATGACATAAACATCTAAGGTTGAAGTAATAGTTCTTCAAAGTGGAATTTGGCTCCAGGAGAATAAATGAACTTATAAGACATCACTACCACTAGAAGTGACAAATTAAAATAAATCTGAGCTTCTCAAATGGTGCATATATTCCTAGGTATTAATAACTTATTTTGCAAATCTATTCAAATAACATCAAAAAGGCATAAGATAATGTTCATGATACATTTATTCCTGACATAATTGTTCAACTTTCTAATGCAGTAGGGAAAGACCTCAGCATGCATACCACCAACTAATACTGGGAAAGCGAAGCAAAGGTAGCAGCTGTGACTGAGATAGCAGCTCAGCTATCAGGTTAAAAAAGAACAGCATGAAGATTTTGCAGGTGCTGAAACAGTTCTCTCTTTTGTGTATGATCTCATCTGTTAGAGTTACATTCTGGAGAAAAAAAGTATTCTTCTCTCTAAAAGCAGAGTTGAAGATACTATCAAAGACAAATTTAATATTCTTTAAGAGGAAAAATTTCATATTCATATTCTTAAGAAGTTCATCATAGATAAGAGTTCTGGAAAGGAATGTCTTTGCAGTGTAAGATACTTCTGTTAGACTGAATAAAACATATTTGCACAGTCCTTGTTCAAGAAATGTCCTTTCAGAATAGCTGTTAATACAGAGGTTCAGTTAAAGACTAACAATAGGAAACACTGCTCAGGTTTCTGATGAGTGAAGTTGATTGACTCACTGTTGTAGCCTTAGCTTTGTAGTTTTCTTTTCCTGTTTTATTTTGTGACGTGATTTCCCCTCCCAGCTATGCTATAAAAATATTTTTTTTATTTTTTACTCTTAGAAGGGTCCTGTTAGTTGCAAAGAAACTTGCAAGAGCCATTTTTCTTTATTTTATAATAATAATACGGTGCTATCAAATCCCTGCACATTAAATATCATTAGGCAGTGCAGTTATTTTTAACAAATTATTTTCTTTAAAAATCATGAGAAGTTTTCCCATAAGTTCTTTACCACACCTGCAATATCAAGAAAGACTATTTTGCCTTATACATGGAGGGCCATCATTTTGATGATGTATGACTCATAAGTGTCCTTTTCTTATGATGAATAACACTAGGCAGCATTGCTGAAGTGATGGATGACACAAAGAGCTATTGCTCTGATGATGTATTCTAGTAAGGTGACAATTGTGATGTAAAATATATAATAAGAAAAAGTTTCTTGGTGTTATCTATCATCACAGCAATAATTGCCAGTGCTATATACTCTGTTGGTAGCATTAGTCTGACAGGATATAAAATGAAATGGAATCTCTTTACAGATGTGATATGGGTCACTATACTATTTTACTACATAAAATAAGGTTGAAATGAGAAAAGTTAGTCCATGTTTCTTGGTTTTGTCTTGGCTTTGAAAGCAAGTCTCTCTTGAGACAATAGAGATGTAAAAAATAGATACCATTGGTTAATAACTCTGCTTCCAGTGACCCCAAAATGAAATACTGTCTGGAATATGCAAATTAATAATCGTTTCTTTAAACAAAATGATGCTTCTGACACTGCTAGTCTAATTACAGAATATGTTTCACTGGGACAATATGTGGAATGTAGCAGGGTTTTGTTGTTCTCGATGACTCCACTAGCCCATGAATAGAAATGTGTACCATGGGGGCTAAATGTCAGTGATGGCTTGAGGGATTTACAGCCATGGGACCTTGCAACGTTATATACATGCATTTAGCTTTTATATTAAATATTTTGCGAAATGTTTGCAATGACATCTTTAAAGTTGTTGTACAAATCAAATTGTTAAGGTGGAAGCGCTTACATTGCAATGTAATTATCAGGCAGACTGAACTAAGATGTGAGCCAGCAGGGACTATATTTGCATGATGTTACAGTGATAATGAGAAGGACAGATGTAAAATCATAGCTCATAACTCAAGTGATAATCATGAAAATCAGCTTCTTGATGCAGCATTCAAATTTGAGAAAGAATGAAGAACTTAGCTGAGAATTACCCTATAAATCTTGGTCACTAGAACATCCATGTTATGTTAGACAGGGTGCTTTATTGATTTCTGTAATAGCTAATTCAGAATTATTAAATGGTTTAACATGGAGGCAAAAACTACTGATCATGAAGAAATATGACAGAAAAAAAGTTGATTTTTATGACTCACTGCTACAGTATGCCTTGCAGATTAGTCTTTCTCACACCCAAATGCAATTTATATTTTTAGTTAAATGTGATGCTATGACCTGGAAATAAACAATAAATTAATTTAAAACTAAGTAAAATAGACTTTTTCAAACAATATACATCAAGTAAGTTTTTAGTCTCTAAAGATTGTCTTTCAGAGGACAGATTAAGAAAGCAACACATTATTTCTTTCGTACACCCCAATATATTCTGTAATAAAGGTTTCAACATTCCTTTACCTCCAAGTACCTTTGAGACAATTACATCTGATATTTTCAATTCAGGGGATTTTTTTTGTGAGCACTAAATGAAATACAGATCTTCTCTTGGATTCAATAGATAAAGTGATAATGTCCCAAAAGACTTGTGCAAATACAGTGCTGTAAAAATACCAAGAATTATCTATGATGAAGCAGCCAGCAATTCATGTCTGACAGGGCTGATTGTGGGTTGTAGCTTTGGACCATAGATTATTAATTTTATATATACTGTTATGTAATTATTTATTCAAAGTCCAGAAACCCCATAAGAAATTCTCAGATAATTTCAGTTGGGTGATTTCACTGTCAGAAATGCTGAGAAAATAATGGAAATTTTGGAGAAAAAATTAGTGAATCCAGTGTCTGATGGGATTGGCTTGTGTCGAAAAGTGAAGTCTTAAATTCCTGAGAAAAGATTAATGAATGAATAAATGTAAGATTAATGAATAGAAACTTTTTTTATGAACTAGAATGATACAGAGGACAAAGAAGTATGGCACATGGGATTGAAACTACAGCACTGAGTGGAATTGAGGTAAAACTTACAGTGAAGGGCTAAAATGCTGCTGGCACTAACCCATGCCTTAACTATACCTATGATTTACACTGCCAAGAGGAACAGTTACTTTTATAAAAAACGAACTAATTCAGGCTGGTTTATGTACATAAATCGTTTTTTCTATCATCACATTCAGTGGTCAATGCTGTTTAATAAGCACAGTTGTTTAAAAAAACCAAAATATATGACCTTATATATGGTCTGTGGTCTTGCAGGACTTGTACAGTGAAAAACTAAAGTAGAAATAGCTGGACACTAATACAGTCAAGAAGATAGAAGTAAAGATGAGTGCTTATATATATTTCCAGATGTCCTTGTCAGCATATCAGACCATGAGATTGCAAAAATGCTTTTTGCTTCTGAGGCAAATTGTAGCTCTTGAAGCTGTGAATGGGCAGCATTGTTAATCTAAAGGATCCTTTGAAGATCATCTGAGGGAAGACCTAAAATAGTACCAATCACACCATTTTGTAAAGACATGGATTGCAAATATTTTGGAAAGTTGTTCTGTCTTATAACATTCAGAATTAATTAAGGCAGAGACTTTCAAACCTCTGTGGTAGAAAGGCATCACCAAAAATTTTCTAAAATCCTGGAATACTTACTACTTGGTCATACACATTTGAAATTACCCATGTTCAGTATGTGTATGTCCAAGTAGACAAGACTGCGTACTTTAGCTTTGTGACATGACCTAGATAAAAGTACAAACTGTTTAAAAGTACTTTTTAAAGTGTTCTTAAAATTTTACCAAACCCTAATTATTTACAGATGCTCTTCATATGATTTACCAGATAAAATAAATTACCTGAAAACAACTTTTCTTAAAAAAAATCAAACCAAGGATATTTATCACATTAAGTGCTTAGCTTGTAACATCACTTCTTTGCTTGCACTTTTTGTCTATAATAGGCATTTAAACCACAAAAAAATCACATTAATTTATGTATAATTTTTCCAGTGTTTACACTGCAGAGCTATTAATTGATGTTAAATGATTTAAGAATGTACATAATAAGTCTGTCCATAACATGTTGAGAAACTAAACTCTTTTTTATTCCAGGAGTTGGAAACTAATGTTATGAAATATTTGAACTCTCCTTTAAATATTAAAGAAGAGTTTATAGAAGAATAATTGAGAGAAAACTTTGACTCCTGTGAAGACATCTCCTCAGTCTGCTTAGGGCTCAGTAAATGATTTATCTAGTCAGGAATGAGGTATACTAAAACCTAACACACTGAAGGCCAGTTATTACACTTCTTCATATCTTGTGTCCAAAGCAGGAGTATGAAAATATGTTAACCTCAAGTCTTGGTTAAAAAGCAACTGCACTACATCAGGTTGATATTTAACTTGTTTGTATGATTTCAAGTGATCCACTTAGATATGGAGAACTCTCCTTTGATCTAAGGGGAACAGCTACATAAATAAAATTACACAATAATTATTGTTTCAGTGAGAATTATAAAAGGATGTAATGCTATATATTCTTGCTCGAGTTTTCTGCAACATAAAAAATCTTATTTCCTATCAGCTTCATATAGACTACTTTATAAAAGCAAGGGGGAGATTTATTAATGTTTCTTATCAGCCCTTGCAAAGTGGAAAAATTCAGCAAAGCTTTATGTAATAAAGGTAGTTTAAACTTGTATTTTGTTCAGTCATATTTAAAGAATTTTCCCATCTGTAAAATTGAACATAATATTGCTGACTTTGAAATCTCTGCAGACAAATTTCAATATAAAAGCTTTTCATTACCTTTTAAAATTAGTCCTCAAATATCTAGCTGTCGTAATATCCTTGGCAGTAGCTCCTTCAGCAGTCGTTGTGTTAACCCTTTTTAGACAGAAATATAAAAAGGCTTATTTTAATTTTTTAAGATTATTTAAAAATTTTATTTTCTTACCACTTTAATTAAAGGATCTAGTACCATCCTAGACACCTAATCCAATTGTCTCAAGTTTTCCCTTTCTGCATTTTTTATTTATTTCTCAGTAAAAAAAAAAAACCAACCAACCAAACAAAAAAAAAACCCCAATGATATTTATTTGTGTAGTTACTTATTATAATGCGTTACATGAAGCACGTACCTACATGTTTGACTTTAACATCTGTTTATCCTTTAGGAAAGACTACTGCTATTTTGTAGCCTGTTCATTCTGGGAAATAATATGCTTCCCACTAAACAAGTGGTTGTAGGCTGCTTATAAGCACTAACATGGATGATTAATTGAGCACCCAGCAATTACTGACTGGGTAATATGAAAATGATTTGTGAAAGCTGGAATTGCCTGTCCCTGCTGTTGTGTATTCTGAATAGCTCTTACTGACATTTGGATGTTTGGGAAGTAATTTGATTTTGTGTGAACGGCCTTGTCACTTACAGTGAGCTTACATCAACCTGCTGGAATTGATGCTGTTAAGCTTTCCTTCAACCATGTTAAACATTGTTGTCACTAACATATCTTGTGTCATTGAAACAAACAATAAATGAATTCTAAATGCCTTCAGGACTTAGACTTAGCGTCTCACAAAAGGGTACATTCGAATTTCTTGATGCCTTCTCATGAAAATAAAACAGATAACCTTGAGGAGAATGACAAGGAGACAAGACCAATTCTCTTTTACTTTTTACCCAGTCCATTCAAAATTAGATTCTTTTTGCAGATTAGAGGCACTGTTTGAATTATCTCTTGGGATTTTTTTTTATAAACCCTTTTTTTGTATGTTTGATGACAATCTTGGTCTGACTTTTTGTTTTTTAATTCATAATGTATAAAATGTTGTACAATCTAATCAATCCAGCAAATGTAAGTTGTATGTTACTCAGTTGATGATGACTGCTGATTTTATGAGCCTATTTATTTTAGGACTGGCCCCTAAGTTTACAACTACTTACTTAAAACAAACATTGTTTGACTGATCTCAAGTAAAATCATAAATTTAAAAGAAAGGACAATAAAGAAATGTACTAATTTCCTGCTAGAATAAACATTGGGTTAGAGAAAATACAAGGAAAAATTTCCTTATCTATTTCAGTTCTTAGTTGACTAAGACACTGGAGAAATCTGCTCCAGAAGGACTACACTCCATGGAAAAGACTCTTGCTAGAGCAGTTTGAGAACTCCAGCCCACACTGAACTAGGTCATACAGGTCTCCTGTGTGAGGGAGCCCATGCTGGAACCAGGGAAGAGTGTGAGGAGGAAATAGCAGCAGAGATTAAGGCTAATGGACTGATCACAACCCACATTCCTCACCTTTTACTCCACTAGAGGGGAGGAGATAGAGGAGTTAGAAGTGAGCTGAGTTTGGGAAAAAGAGGCAGAGGGAATATGTGTGGGGAAGGTGGTTTTAGTTTTATTTCTTATTATTCCACTATATTATTTATTGGCAGTAAATTCAGTTAATATTCCTGAGTTGATTTTGTTCATGACGATAATCAGTAAGTGATCTCTCCCAGTCCACATCTCAACCTAAAAGATTTTCTTAATGATTTCTTCTGTCCTGTTGAGAAAGGGAAGTCTTGATTGGCACCTCGAGGACCAGACAAGGTCATCTCACCACACTGTTGCTTATTTCTTGGTTTTCTTTTGTTTTGCCCCAAGGACTTCATAAACAGCAAAAATATCCCTCTCAGTATTTCCCCCCTTAAACTACATTAAACAATTAAGGTTTTTCTGACATTCTCTTTAAAGCAGGCTCTTCATAATTCTGTGCTTCCCCTTCAGTTTGCTTCAGCTGGAATTTCTATGTAAAACAATTGTGCCATGCAGTTACAGTCTAATGGCATTCATATTTCCATGTTCTCATCAGAAACTGCTCTCCTGATGCAGTTTTAAGGTCAGCAGTATCTTGCCTACCATGTCTTGTCCTCAAGAAATAGTTTTTATTCCTGTTAATGGATGCTTGAAGCAAAAAGTCTTACAAATCTTTAAAGGGCAACTTTCTACAGAAATACATTTGAAAAAGAACTTCAGAATTGATACAAAAGCAATTTCTTTGCTTTGCCATTTTCTGTATTCTGTATGCTGTTAAGAAAATCTTTGAAGGAAACTTCTCTCCTTCACACTCTTCATATCCTGCAGAGAAAGGGGAGTTCTGTGTCATAATTTGTTTTAAAAAAATTAAAATTGTGAGGATTCATAGATCTAGCATTATTAATTTTGTAGGTCTAGGCATTGATCTGATCAGTTCCTAGATGCCTTAACTCCAGCTGTCTTCAGGAACTCAGTGGAGGCTGTATTTCTGCTTTTCTGTAGTTTATGGCTCTTAGTTCTATGGTATATTTGGCTCATCTATCAAGAAGAGCCATGAGACAGAGAAGGACAATTTCTGTTTAAGTAAAACCATCGCTGATAATAGCAAGGATGTGGCCAAGAAAAAAAATCAAATGCAATATAAATAGATGAACTAAAATGGAAATCAATATCAAAGGCACTCTGATTAGATAAAAGCTGATGAGCTATGAAGACAAATCATTTAATTTGCTTCTATTTTTAGAAATACATTCCAAACAAACACAGTGATTAGACAAAAGATCCTCTATAGAGGGGAATCACAAATAAACAAGGGATACAAATTTTAGTTTTGAATATCCAGAAAATCTCATGCTGCAGAAATACTGACTGTTCTAAAGATTATTTAAATTTATATGCCAATACTTGGAGGTAATTTATATGGCAAATGTAAAATTAATATAAATCTCTTAGTCCTTGTATGCATCACACATCTAACAATGAGGAAGAATCATCCACAAAATCACAGAGTATTCTGAGTTGGAAGGGATTCAAAAGATCGAGTCCAGCTCTTAAATATTCACTCTTTTAGTGACCTTCCATCATATTTTGGGCTTAAAAGATTTAACTACATACAACTAATTGGGTTTCTCTGGCAGGAAATGGATGTTATTTCCCCCATAAACATTTTAAAATCAGAATTTGCGATGAAGTAAATTTCGTATTTATGAAATCACATGAATTAAGTTCAAGCTATTTAACTGCTAATATTTTGTTTTCTATTTCATATAATATGAAGTGCAGATAGACACTTGGTTTGTTCTATTTTATAAATATAAGCAGTGATTCAACACAAACGGTATGCGTGTTTATTTAACTTCGTATCTCTTTGGGCCCTTCAGTTTGAGCAGGTTGCATGCTTCAAGCAAAATTATTGAGAAATTCAAGCACGAATTTCTTCTCTCTGATGTCTGCTCATCACCACTCAGCACTGGCAACACTCACATACATTGTGGATAAATTTGTAATTTCAGTACCATATTATAAGCTCATCTACTTGAATGAAGCTGAAGTGCATGAAAGGTGATTAAGGATATAATTTTAATGCATCAGCCAAGATAAACAGTAAATTGAAGCTGTGTCTCTGTTATGGCACTGGGCTGAATGCCATAATGAGATTTATGCACCTGCTGAGCAGTAGGAAGACTATTTCCATACAAGAAGGAGAAATGTGTTCTAGCCTCAAGGGTTCAGAGACGTCTGGAGTATGAAAACCTTGGCGGTTCACTTGCCTTGTGCCACATGGCACACAGGCCTGGCACCACGGACTTTGCTGATGTGCTGGGTCTGGGCAGGGGGAGCTGCAGAAGGTCAGAGGACCCAGAGAGCCAGGAAGTTAGATTTGACATCTGCTCTAGCCTTCAGGAAAGAAAGTCTCTGTGGAGAAACAAAATTAGCTCTATACCAATAGCTTAGAGGAGGTAGCTAAATTCCATCCCCTGGGACTGTAATAATTTCTTTCCATAAAGGCCAATATACTTCAGGTTTGAAAAAGGGGGTACATTCCCTTCTGGATAACTTTGAGGGTATGTGTGTTTAAGTAGGTAGGGTATTTATATAAAAATGAAGGCAGCATTATGTAGAGTCAATTTTAGTTCTCAGTGTTGAAGGATATAGGATACAAAATCATTATTACATTATTAAAAACTGCACTTTTCCTCTGGTGGCATTCTGTGATTTATTATCACATTAATTATATGGTGGCACAAGTTTACCTGATACATGGTGTCTAAATGAGTGCTCTGTAAGATAAAGTTAGGAAGAAAGGAACAGAAAATAGTTTTTGTGAAGTACTGTTAGTCTGTTAGACACAGGCAATTCAACAATAAAACTTAACAATAATTTCAGTAGCTCAGAGAGCAGATCCTAAAGTATTACATACAAGTGGTTCTGCCACTGGGTAAACTGATAATCTCAAGTTTATCTTTGTCACTGTATTCTGAAGCTATGTAAAACAAACACACTTAGAAATGCTTGAATCTGAAGATAAGGTATATTTTTAAAACTCTATTCAAAAGAAAAGGAGAAGCAGCACTGTTTTTTGGGATTTTAATTTTCTCCATCTTTTAAATCTGTCAAAAGGCAGGAAAGTGATACATTTGCTCCGATACATCAGCAGGAACAATTTTTACTTCTCCTGCAGTAATGGAGGCTTCTAAAGATAGATGTTCTTTGAGTTTACATGAGTATGTATAAAGAGGGGCCATCTGAATCCTAACCTGAATGACATCTCTGGGCTGAGGTAGAGGTTCCCAGCACCAAGGCTGGCCCAGATGAGAAAGTTGTAACAGCTTTCAGACAACTGCAGCTCACTCAACCACTCCTCATAAGAATTTTGCTCCAGAGAATTTACCAGTTCCATTGCCCTTCTCTGGACATGCTCCAGTCCTTCAATGTCTGTGTTGTAGTGAAGAGTCCAAAATGGAACAGAGGATTTGATTGAGGCCTACCAGTGCCCAGTACAGGGTGAAAGCCACTGTCCTGGTCCTGCTGGCCACACTACTGCTCATACAGGCCAGGATGACCTTTGCCTTCTTGGCCACCTGGGCACACCCTGGCTCAGGTTCAGCTACTGTTGACCAGCACTCCCAGGTCATTTTCTGCCAAGCAGCTTTCCAGACACTCTTCCCCAAGCCTGTAGTATTGTTTCTTCCCCCCCAAAAAAATTGAATAGGAACATGTTAAGCAGAAATGAATAGTTTAAGAAATAAATGTTAGAGATCTAGATAGATAATTAAATAGATATATTTTCTTATTCTCCATGCACAAGAAAAAGGTAGCTATACAAGAAAGACTATTTCAGTCAGCCTGGTAATAACTGCACAACCGTCTGTGAGGGTGACTCTTCCAGGCATATTTACCATGTCCAGTTTCTATATTCCCACAGGGTGGAGGAAACAGAATAACCATCTGGATCCATTTGGTTTAAAACTCCTCTATAGCCTATAAAATGTGAGCATGTATTGCCAAATATTCTGAAAGTCTTTGTAATTTTCCTCCATTATAGAGCAAATAAAACCACGAAACTGTTCACATATATTTTTAAGGGGGACTGAAAATGTTACTGTGTATTGAATCTCCTTACCGGTCCCAGTGTTAAATACATGAAAATGTTAAATTTTATTAGCACATATTAAACCTGTTTACTGATGTTCTTTAATGAAATAATAAAAGGAGAGTTTCCTTTGTACATAGTTCATCAACTCCATTTTGTTACTACTATGTCAGTGAAAAGCCAATGCAGGAGCCAAACCCTATGATCACCAAGTAATTTCAGTTTGAAGATTTTTCCAGATATCTTGTTTATATCCTATTCTACTAAAAGAGGTTCTTTTATTTTTCTCTTCCTAAGGGATTCTTTTCATTTGGGGACTTTCTCTTGTTTCTTCTGTTGCACCATATTTTTGTGATATTTTACAATGCAGAATGAAAAAAAAATTGTGTATAAATCACTTATTTTCCTGTCTACAGATAATAAAACTACACAGGATTTAAAACAGAATCTGGTGTTTGCTAAAGAGAAACATCATCAATTTTTATTATGTTTTCAGTGATACATAATGTGTACTTCATTTTCTTCCAACATATTCTGTTAAATCATAGAATCATAAAATGGTTTGAGTTGAAAGGGACCTAAAAGAACATACAGCTCCAACCCCCCTGACTTGGGCAGGGATTCTTTCCACTAGACCAGGTTGCTCAGAGCCCCATCCAGCCTGGCCTTGGACACTTCCAGGCATGGGAACCCAACACTTCTCTGGGCAGCCTGTTCCACTGTCTTACCTCTCTCACAGTAAGAATTTCATCCTAATATCTAAACTAAACCTACACTCTTTGAGATTGAAGCCATAACCCATTGTCCTATCCCTACCTGTCTTTGTAAAAAGTCCCTCTTCATCTTTCTTGTAGGCTCCTTTTAGGTACTGGAAGACTGCTAGAAGGTCTCCTGGAGCCTTGTCTTCTCCAGGCTGAACAATCCCCATACTCTTAGCCTTTCCTCATAGGAGAGGTGCTCCACCCCTCTGATCATCTTTGTGACTATTCTCTGGACTCACTATAATAAAGCCATGGGAACCCCAGAGCTGGACACAGTATTCCAGGTGAAGTTGCACAAGATCTGAGGGGAAGAACCACCTCCCTCTACCTGTTGGTCAGGTTACTTTTGATGCAGCCCAGGATACATTTGGCTTTTGGGACTGTGAGAGCACATTGACAGGTCACGTTGACCTTCTGCACCTCCAGCACATTCTATCAGAACTACTTTCAATCCATTCTCCATCCATCTTGCATTTGTACTTCAAGTTTCCTTGACCCAGGTGTAGCACTTTGTACTTGGCCCTGTTGAACTTCATGCACAGTCCTGCCTTTAAAGGCTGTTAAGGTGTCTGTGGATGGCTTCTCTTCCCTCCAGCGTGTTGACCACATCACACAGCTTGGGGCTGTCAGCAAACTTGCTGAGGGTGAGCTCAATCCCATTGTCCATGTTGATGACAAAGATGTTAACAAGTGTCAGTCCCAGTACCGCCCACTGAGGAATGCCACATATCACTGATCTCCACTTGGATATCAGGCTGTTGGCTGCAACCCTTTGAGTGTGACCATCAGCCAATTCCTTATCCACTGAGTGGTCTGTCATCAAATCTATGTCTCTCCAGTTTAGAGACAAGGATGTCATATGGAACAATGTCAAATGCTTTGCCAAAGTTTGGAAAGAAGATGTCAGTTGCTCTTTCTTCATAGACCAATGCTGTAACCTCCCTGTAGAAGGCCACTACATTTTTCAGGTAAAATTTACCTTCAGTGGAGCTAGGTGGCTGTCATCAGTTACCTCCTTATTTTCCATGTGTCTTAGCAGAGTTTCCAGGAGAGTCCACTCCATGCTTTCAACAGGCCCAGCAGTGAGCCTGACAGGTCTGCAGTTCCCCTGCAGGGGTTACATTTCCCCTTTTTCCATCACAGGTGCTTCACTGGACTGCCATGAGTTTTCAAATATGATGCATAGTGGCTTAGACATTTCTTTGACAGTTCCCTCAGGACCTGCAGATGCATCTTATCAGATCTCATGCATGGTCTTGTGCAACTTCATATCCCTTAGCTGTTTACAAACCAGATTGTCTCCTAGGGTGGATGGGTCTTCACTCTCCCATCTCTCCCTTTGCCTCTGTGACTTGGACAATTTTACTGGAGCACTTATCAGTGAAGACTGAGGCAAAAAATTATTTGAGAATTCTGAATCAAATTACCTTACAGCAGATGTTTGATTATCCTATTTGAGGAGTTTTATTAAATCTTTGTCTAATGATGTTTTCTTAAATAATAAATGAGTGTACTTGATAACAAGTATGATAACTATTTCATTCTCATAATTGCTCCTTCTTAGTAAGGTGATGCTGTCATGGAGTAATGTGGACTTGCTCCCTGTGGTTTAGACTTTCAAGGAAGGTACTGCCATTTAAGAGAAGTTGCATCCGTGGCAGTACCATTTAATGAGAGACTGTTGAGGATAAGGAGGCAAAGAAAACAAAGCAGAGGGATGCAAAAAGCGATTCATAGTGAAAAACTCTGCTTAAACAGCATTATTCCTGAAGATTTTGAGAGCCATCTAACCTTTATTATTCCTATCAAAACTCTTAAATCTCTGATTAAATCAAATTATGCTTGCATTGATGTACTTAGTAGCCTTAATAGATTGTTGTATGAGATGTGTGGTCCTTCCCAAAATAGTTGTGTATTTTGCCTTTGGTATAGTATGTATGCTACCTGCAATTAATAAACAGTATTTTGTGTCTTGTGGCTTCGGGCTTTACTAATTTCCATAATTACATGATAAAAACTTGTTCATTATTTAATTTATACTCCCAGCCTATTAGATGAAGAAAAAAATTAAAGTCTAATTTTAAGCCATGGTAAAAGCTGTCGTGAAATACTCATGAGTATATACTTTATATGGTTTTTCTTGGTAGTGGGTTCAGATGTATGCTATAGTGTCAGGATAGGATTGTAAGTTATATGGCTGTGTGTGCCATAGCTTTCATCTCATTAGATTAAATACTAGCAGCATAAAAAGCTGTTGGCATAGGCTAACCTTGGAAGTAAAATCTTACAAACTGAAGTAAGTTTGCAAGGTCTGAGTTGTTAATCTTATCCCTGGGGCTTTGCTTTTGGCATTTTATAAGGCTATGGGGGAAGTTAGCTTGAGTTTATTGACCCATGTTGCAACAAATGTGTGGTGCAGATTTTTTCAAAATTGCTAGTATATTTCGGTCTTGCCTCCTTACCTTTCTTCAATCTTCCTCTGAGAGCAGGAAAATTAAGAAGCATTTCCTTTGAATAGCAATAGACTGAGACATTAACACAAATGGCAACTCCTGTGCATTGGAACCATGTTTCTATTTTCACCTGTTTCGTTCTTCAGGTACAGAATATGTGTTTGATAGTAAAAAATCCATTTCAGATTTAGTAAATTCAGTGATACAAAGGTAGCAAATTATTTTAAAAGGTGTTATAGTATATAAACAATTTATATATGATCTGAAGCAGCGATACAAATTAAACTGGCATTTTCATGCCACATATTCTTATGGTATCTAAGTCTTTAATTGTATTGAATATTGTCCACTTCCTCCAACAGTCCTGGTGAAATTAACAGCACTGCTTGCAGAATAAGGCATCATAAATATAACTGAGATAAGAATGAAAGTGTCTCAGGTAAAACTGAGCTGGAAACATAAAGCTGAGCTATACATAGCTCAGTGGGCCCTCAAAAGCAATGTAACACAGATATGGGCTATGGTTGAGAGTGAACCTGACTGTCAAAACCATTGCAAGAATCATACATGAATGCAAAAAATGCCATAATCATGTAAACCAGATAACTAAAGTCTACATGGTGTAGAGGTGAGTGGCTGTTGAATATCAGTATGTCACACTGATATCAGGCAAGCATTATGTGTATCATAGTGGAGCTGACCATTAGCTGGCTAGAAACACCCTGAAGCCCACCCTACTATTCAAAACAGCACCCCAGGTCCTGAAAAGCAAGTTTTGTGGTAGTATGGCTCCTCAGAAAGGGTCAGATCAACCAACAGAACCTAATTCTGAAACAAAGTTCAAGTTGGGAAAGCAGATGCTTTGGTTGAGTTTATCACAGGTTGCTGGTGTCAGGAAAGAGATGATTTGAGAATGAGGAATCTGTAAAAAACAAAGAATCTTGGAATTTGATTGGTGCCAGTGTGGAACCTTGAGCCAATCACAGAGGGCCCACTCAGAATCCCTTAGCTCAGCAGGTAGCTGAGACAGAGAGAAGTGTGGGAAGCATGCTCACTTATTTGCTGCTGGTAATTGGGTCATTTGTGTCATTTGACTCATCTGAAATGTTGGGGGCGTGGTTTCAACCCCTCTTTGACATCTCTTGAAGCAGAGGTTGAGGTCAAAGGTTTTGCAGTCCAACTGAAGTCTGCAGGATATTGGGCATTTTAAAAGGCACATTTAACTTTTCTGCTTGTGTGAACAGATAATAGTTAACTCTAAAAAAGGATGTGGTATCTGGAATATGGAAGATTCTGCTTTGACCAGGTGTGGATATCTTGTGCCCCAATACAGTTGCCCTTCATCAAGTCAACAAAACAAATGCTTTTACCCTTTGTTTTGCATTAACTTTCTAAATAAACTTTGCTACTAAAATATTAGTTTTCTTTATCCCAGCTTTTTATTCTAATTCCATATATATGTATTCCATGTGTATATAAGTATATACATACCCATATACATAAATATATACATGTAAATATATACATATTTATGTTTTTGTTTCAGAGAATAGTAGGTAATTTTTAAGAAATCCTTTCGGAGACAACGTAACTTCAGGTGTTAAAGAAGGGCCCCTCAGGGGTTTTTGATATTCAAAAAGGCCTTTAAATCCTTGAAATCTCCAAAGTGAAATATGACTAAATTGAGCGTCATTGTACACAAAAAAATAATCAAGTCAAAACTAAATAACAAAACACTTTACTGGGAGATACAAAAACTCTTTACATAGATTCCCATTAGTAAAACCCTAAATATTTATCTCTGCACAGTAAATTATGTTTTCTAAAAACTGGCCAAAGTTCTGAAGCAGAACATAGGGACCTATAAAGAAAACAGTGAAGTTTAGCTGCAGAAGTAAATTATATCAATTTCTATAATAATATGGTATCTACTCCAACATTTCTGGCCAGCTTGGCCACAATTTTTACAGTCCATCTGCAAAGACACAGTAGGACTGGTGCTTCAGGGAAGTGACAGACTTGCTGCACATGCCTGAGTTGATGGCACTGCATGTGGCATAAGTGTATGACATAAGGACTTCCCTGGGTTGATGCAGAAACTAGTGCACTTTCCCACGACACAAAAAATTCCTGCAGCCTATTCCCAGCTACATTCCTTACTGAGGATAAATCAGAGAATATGGTGAAGTAATTGTAAGCAATAGTAATGATCCTAGCAGTGTGAGGAGGGAGGAAAGCTTTTTCTTGTGAGAGTGATTTTCCATTAATATTTTTTAAAATGTTTCTGATTTTGGCTTTGTTGTGTGCTGTTTACAGTAAATATTTGATGCTCAGCATTCCATACAAAAGTTATGCTGAATGGATCATGTTATGTATGTCATTAGTATTATTTTTCTTATTTTGATTCACTGTAGTGAGAAAGATTTGAAGAAAATACCAAAGTGGTTTTTTTTTTGTTTGGTTGGGTTTTTTTGTTTGTTTGTTTTTTTGTTTGTTTTTGTTTTTGTTTTTGTTTCAGGAAAAGACACTTTGGTAATGAAGAGAAAGAAGATGAGAAGAAACACTTTCTAGATAATGATTTTAGTTCTGTTTCTCCAAAGCAGTAAACATAGACCACTAGTTTTTTGAGAAATTTGTATACCAAATATATAATTCAAATTTTGTTTTCCTTTGACTCTCACATGTAATTGATGCATGTTCAATTCATTCCTGGCTGCAGGTTTTGTGGTCAGGTCGTTTCCCCTGCATGCTCAGTCTGATTCACAATGTGGAGATCTCCTATTGGCAC
This sequence comes from Lanius collurio, assembly GCA_020086605.1. Taxonomy (NCBI): domain Eukaryota; kingdom Metazoa; phylum Chordata; class Aves; order Passeriformes; family Laniidae; genus Lanius; species Lanius collurio. The sequence continues at coordinate 40,915,796 of JACBWW010000003.1, forward strand.
TAACAGGAGAAGCATTTCAGGCTTTATTGTTTTTATAGTGGACATCTGAAGAAGAGTTTGTGAACTGTGGCCACCCGCTAAGTTTGTAAACAGTGTCCTTTCATATCTGAAATTTACCTATTCTTAGAAAAATATCAAAATTGATGAGTTTTTAATTTGCTTTCTTCATATTTTACTGCATTATTATTGGGTCAATAGATGTGACATGAGAAGCAAAACAAAAACAGCTACCTTGCTTACATAACTTTAAATTGACAATGTTGATACTTAGTTACTTAGTTCATAGGATAAGGTAGTTACTTCTGCATCTTCATAAGTTACTTTTTCTGTAGAAGAAAAAATATTTTTCTAAAAAAAGAAGGAAAAATTAAAATATATTTTTCTAAAAAAATATATTTTGAATTTATGATAAAAAATTATTATCTGACTGTAGATATGTTTAAAGCATAATTGAAAATGAGGATGGTTTTCCAACATGCTATTTTAAAACTATTTTAAAAATTATCAATATAAAATGTTTTTTTTTTTTATATTTTGAAATTAAATTTTAGAGTAAATTAGGAAAGATAAAGAAAGCATACACTTTACAAAGAAAATCTCTCCAATACAATTTGGAGAATTTTTTTGTTTTGAATTTTATCTGCATTTAAAATATAAGGGAAAAAATTCAGAAATTAGAAAAAATTGTTATTCATTTAGTTCTGGTTTTTAATATTCCTCATTCTCAATAGATTTACCTACCTTCATACTTGGAAGAATATGTAATTATTGCATGTTCTTGTGAAAGCAGCACTGAAAACAGAACTTTCAGTTTCAGAGAAAACACTGAATATTGCTTGCTGAAATTATTTGTTACGCAAACATTATTGTTGATAATAGAACAAATGGAATAAGGGAATAATGAGATAAGTAACTCACAACCAGCTTATGCCTTTTATGTCACAGCAGTGTAAGAACATTGACAGCACTGACATTTCTGATTTCTGGAATAATAAAAGTATGGTGAGCTGCTGTCTCAGTGAGCTGGCACTACAAAGAATGCTGTTAGAAACAATTGAACAAAGATTTTAGGAGAAGTTGTCTATGTTATGCTTCAGTGTTACAACTTCTTGTAAGCTTAAAATGATTCTGTATAGGAGAATCTTGGCATCAAAAGAATCTGACAAGCCTAAGAAAGATAAATCGAGAATCCTATCCTTGCCAGTGCTGAGCTTTTCTAAAAAGTTTTGATAGCTATAGAATTGGATAAAATTTGTAGAGTGGAGTTGATCAGTACATTTGCCTCTCAGAAATTTCAGGACACAATTTACTTTATCTTATTATGGTCAATTATGTAAGAGCACATAATGCAACCCAATCAGTGAAGGGAATGATCTGAAAACCCAGCACCGACACTATGAGGATTTTCGGGCATTGTGGACTAGTTCTGTTAGGTCTGATGAACAGATGACCATTAGCAGTTTAATTTAATCTAAAAGGGAGACAGTTTACTTCTCCAAGACTACTCTACCATGCAAATTGAATTGTGGTACGTGGGGAATATCTTCAGGAGAATATCTTCAACAGTGTATTCCTCATCTGCATGAAATCTGTAAAGGTGACACACCTTATGAATATCATTCAAGGAAGGATCAGAAGAGTTCAGTAGAAGTTAGAATATTTTGGTATACTCTTTTTGAACATTTGCTGACTGGTTCTTAGTGTGTAGTTATTTGTTATTTAAACAGAAATCAGAGTCACAGAATCACAGACTCATAGAAAGCTTGGGTTTGAAGGGACCTTAAAGATATTCTATTTCCAACCACCCTGACATGGACAGGGACATCTTTCCCTCGAGCAGGTTTTCAAATCCAACCCGATTCAATACATTGAATACAACTTTTCATATAAGCCTCCTTTTACTACTTCATTGCAGATAAATATAAATGATAGTGCCCAGAAAGCCACTTTCAATCATTTATCAGTAATCCTGGTTAACTGTGGAGGTCTCAATCTAACTGGAACCTGTTCATAAGTGTTCCACAGGGCTCAGTGTTCGAGCCAGTCATTTTTAACACTGTTATTGATGATCTGGACAAAAGGATCTATTGCACCCTCAGTTTGCCGATGACACCAAGCTGTCTGGGAGTGTTGAACAGCTAGAAGATAGGAAAGCTCTGCAGAGGCATCTGACCAGGCTGGATTGATGGGCTGAGGCCAATTGTTTGAGATTCAAAAAAGACCATGAACCAGATCTTGCACTTTGGTCACAAGAATCCCATGCAGCATTTCAGGCTGGGGGAAGAGTGGCTGGAAAGCAGCTGGGTGTGCTGGTCAACAGCAGCTGGATGAGAGCCAGCATTTGTCCAGGTGGACAAGGCAGCCAATGGCATGTAGTCCTGGACCAGAAATATTGTGTCCAGAAGGACCGGGCAGTGATTGTTCCTCTGTACCCAGCACTGGTGAGGCAGCACCTTGAATCCTGTGTTCAGTTCTGGGACCTTCAGTTTAAGAAGGACATTAAGGTACTGGAACATTGCCCAGAGAAGGGCAATGGAGCTGGTGAAGAGTCTGGAGCACAAGTTCTATGAAGAGTCACTGAGAGAGCTGGAAGTGTTTAGACTGGACAAAAGGATGCTCAGAGGGGACCTTATCACTCTCACCAACTATCTAATAGGGAAATGGAGCAAGATGATGGTGATTTCTTCTGCCATGTATCAAGTGAAAGGATGAGAGAAAATGCCCTCAAGTTGTGCCAGAGCAGGCTTACATTGGACATTAGAAAAAATTCCATCATTGAAAGAGTGCTAAAGCAAAGTTTAGACTGGATATTAGAAAAAATTTTGTCATAGAAAGTGTGCTAAAGCATTGGAACCGACTGCCCATATAAAAGGTGTAGTCAGCATCCCTAAAGATATCCAAATGATACGTAAACAAGGCATTTAGGGAGATGGTTTAACAGTGGACTTGGCAGTGCTAGGTTAAATGGTTTGGGCTGATGATCTTAAGGGTTTATTTACAAATGATTCTATAATTCTATATAAACTGACAAAATTCTGTGACACATATCATCCTTGTCTTTGAGACATCTTCTCTGATGTCTTTGATAATGTCTGTCTTTCACAAACATTTTCCTGTGATCTTCCAGCAATGAACTTCTTTTAAACAAAAGAGACATTCATAAATACTTGCTATGAGATCCTACACAGAGGTTGTTTATCAAACACGGTTTCAAAATGAACTTCATTATCATACTATTCTAATTTCACCATCCTTAATTGCCACATGATTACATGTTTAATGCATAAAATATCAGTCATTGACAATGTATCTGTGTTTTGCAAAATTAAAATACATCAAGACTCAGCACAGACAACTGCATCAAAATATTTGGCTGCATATAAAATTATACATGCAAGTGGTGGTACAAAAAAATCTATTACTCTATTTAATAGTGAAGCAGAGAATTTATCTTTGTAATATTTTTAGTTTTATTTGTCAATTTCTGGAGCCTTGTCTAAGGAAGCTGTTTTGGAGCTCTGGGAATGCTCCTGTCAAAAGTGCATAGTATCCAGTTATCAGTCATTACAGAAAACTGTAAAATTCTTTAAATTTCCCACTCAGATTATCTGAGAGGGAAAGATTTAAACACTAGTAAGACTATGATTTTAGAACCTCTTAGTAATTTTTTTTTTCTTTTCTATAGTTTATTTGTAAGCTGAAATATCTGTAACGTAAATTGTATTTTATTTTTTTTATATTTCCATTTATAGTCTCAGATTTAAGCCATCTATTTTAAGTGCGTAAAAAAGTAGCTTTTAATTACATTACACCGTATACAGTTTGAACCGAGTTCAAAATATGAAATTACAATCATAACTTTCCTTCTTCATAATGTTAAAAGTCAAAATCCAGTTTTAAACTGCTGCATTCAGACCTCTAAAATACATCATCCAGTCTGAGGTGTATCCTCAATCATGAGTTACTACGGGCTTTTCCTGCTGTGAATTTGTTCTGCTTCCCTGCCAAGTGCATTAACAAGACAACACCTAGTTCTCAACCTCATCAGTACTCACCTGACACCTCACAAATTGTCAGATGCCAGTTCAGGCACTGAAAAACAGAGGTCTCTGTGGAGTTTTAACCTAAACTGAAAATTAGTAGTAATGTGCCTACCTGTGGCTAATCAAATGACATGAAAAACTAATTTTTATTGAGTGCTAAAAAAGGTTGGCTGACAGGTTTTGCTGGTTCTTCATTCCCCAGCTAATCTTGAACTTGTGAACTTTCTGATTTAAAATATAGTTCCATGCACCTTGGCAGCAAATTTAGAGATCCTTCCCCTTCTTTCTTCTCTTGTCTACCTCTTTCCCCTTTTCCCCTTTTCTCTTTTTCCTTCCTCATTTTTTTTTCCTCCCAGTTAATTAACTGTGTATCTTCAAGGTGCCATAAGCATTTGTGCTGCCACTAGTGCCAGAGGAAGATGATGGCATAAAAATGCAGTCAAGCAGGAAGAGCTAGGAGAAAGCAGGAATTTCTGAAATGGGATGCTAGAGAGAAAGTATCCAGGAAAAACTTTGTCCAGGAATTTGAGATATGTTTACAGTGGTGTTTTATTTGGGGTTTAACCTGGTATGCCACAATACAGAACATAAGTTCCAGTCTTTTAGATCAAGGTTCAAAACCCTTCAGAATCCTCACAGATGAAGGTCCTTTAGGAAATAAAACATAAAAGCCACTAAAATTGCAAAAAATCTATTGGGTCATTGTAGCCCTTTAAATTATTAACAGGAAAATATTCCTCTTAGCAATAAGAGGATTTATTGAAGAGTCCAAATGTTCACCATGTTCAAATATAAGACCAATAACCAGAAAATACCAATTGCTAACATGGGAAATTTTGTTCATATACACATTATATATCTTTGGTTTGTGTGCACAAATATGTTTTTTTCCACAAGGCTCTATGTCTCCACTAAGATACTTGAAAATGTGACAGCTCAGAAAAAGACATCTTCAGTCCCAGTTTCTGATTAGTCATAAGAGATATGACTAAGATAAAGTGCCTATGCACGTCATGCACCTAAATGCTCATGGAAACATGACTTTGGCAGTGATGGAATAGGTTAAAAATTTAGTCAGTAGACTTGGAACAAGCAGCCCCATACTCTTGTAAAAGAAAGTTTGGAATTGATAATAGATTAATTTTCAAAGAAGGAAAGTTTAAAACCACTAGTTGCTAGATTTCCAAGTTACATGGATATGAATTTTATATTGATGATAGCAATGATGGACTAAGTTTTCTTTGAGGTGGTCATGTTTTTTAAAACATTGATTTTCTCATTCTTTTTTCCTGTATGTTCTACCAAATATTTTTTGGATAGGTTTTCTCTTTTGAGTAAGGTAAGTTGTGTGCTAGAAGGTAAGGTAACAGCTGATGGAAATAGTCCAGGTGGCTCTGGGATATCATAGATTGTATTGCCTTTTTTGAAAGATCTCAGTATTAAGCCACTTTTATACTGCAGTGAGATATTATTCAAAGAGCACATAAAAACATCTTTAATGGGATACCCCTTTGAAGTATCATCTTGTAGCTTCATAAGTCAGCTGTTTTTGATTTGCTAAACAGAACCTTAATACTTCAAAGGATCAGGACCTCTGTGCTGAAAATGACAAAAACTGGCTTTTGTATTTAATGTGTCCACCACAAAAAGGATTTGAGAACAGTGTTTTATTCACTAAGAAAAATGGCCCCAAAGAATTTCACAATTAGGAAAATAATTTCAAATAGGCATTCTTCAGGTTATAATTACTAACATTTAGTAGATTAATCTATGGTTTAGTAAAAATTTTACAAAATAAAATTAATGCTTCTGAAAACTTCCTTTGTTACACAAAAGTTTTAAAAAGTAAATGTGCTTGCTTTATTTTTTGGTATCCTAGCTCTTTTCTGTTTCTTTTACATGTCTAATGTTACTGTTTGAACATTTTTCAGGAAGTTGCTAAGGGTGAAGGAGTAGCTAAGGAAGAATTCAGAATTGCTCATGTTATCAGGGCCAAGCACAGCTGTATATACTCCAGTTAGCACCTCATTTGCAATGGAGACCATTTCCTGCAAGCCATGATTAGTTAGTCTCATTTTATTTTTTGGTTAGGCTGTAAATTCACAAAACAAAGTCAGTTTTGTGAACATCCAGAGTAAAATAATAGGTTATACATAATTAAAGAAGGATTTGTGTAAGTGTTTGTTCTCTTACACCATTTTTCAATTATTTCTCATTCTAACTCCATTTAAGAGGGCAATATAGATGTAGTTAAGTAAGATTGGAATCTATTAAGTTCATATGAAAATTGAAAGAAGCTTTTAATCAGCTAACTAGTGCTGGAATTATATTTATAATCTGCACCACAATGAAAAAGCAGCAACCTTATCAGAAGATTTTGATAAATTTGGTATTAAAAATGCCTACTTTTCTATGCAGAGTTTTTAATGTTGCTCATCATAGTTATCAAATTCCCTATCTGTGTGTACATTCAGAGTCTGAATGATTAGGTATGAAAATATGTATTTAATAAATATCTTGTAATTTCTATATAGTATATGTAGTATAATCTTATTAGAAATTATCCTTTTCACTCCTAATTTGATTTCTACAATTACTTTATTGGATGAGCCTATTGTAATATTTTAGAAAGACTTCTGTAGTTTTGAGACATGCAATTGTTCAAATGAGTCAGTGAAACTGAGTTAGATGTAGATATTCATGATCAGCATCACTGATCAAAGAGAACTTTTTTATATTACAGTTATAGGATTTTCACACAGACATGCTTAATATCATGGAGACAGTAAGTTCTACAAAATATCCTTGTGGTTATTTGTCAGACTCTCAGCTGCACATAACTTAGTGCATAGTGCAAAGAGTTCATAATAGCATTCCCGTGTTAGTCCTATCCATCAGGTAATCTTTTTATAGTGGGAAGGCAAGTCATTAATTTTGGCTTGTGATTATAATCAGTTATAAATTATTAATAATCATGGTGGAAAAGGAGAAAAAGAAATTAATTTACAGGGTAGCTGGAGGAAAAAGCTCATTACTCCAGTGCTCCCTGTTTTTCTCCTGGCTCTCAAGGCATTTTCAAGCTTCCTTAAAGATCATGTCTTTTCCTGTGTCCAAGGATGATCCACGATGCAGGACAATTCCGTCCACATCAGTCACGGACACTCACGGATGTATTCTGCCCAGACTTGGACACCTGGCTACTGTGATGCTTGTCCCACTCAGTAGCTAGTCTGGGTGCATGCCACCCCACACCTCAGTTGCTGGCATGCCAGAGAGACAGTCACACATGGCCCATGACTGCAGCACTCTGACACTCACACACAAACATGTTCACAAAATAGAAATCGTCTCACTGAGGGTATGACCTCCACCCCACAGAGCTGACAACTCTCACAAACTTGGGAGCAGCAGAGGCAAGATGTTATTTCTCTGACTGGGTAACTGGGGTTTTCCCTACAGGCTGTTTTTCCTCCTTTGGAACCCTTAACTTGTGCAGAGAAAGACTTTTATTGCATTATCTAACAATATTTGCAGGGTCAAGCAAACACGTAACATCATTCCACAGTGAGCAGCTTTTCAGGATTTTTTTTTATCTCCATGCCTTTTCAACTTTGAAAATGTAGGAAAAGATTGTCTAGGGATGTCTAGCCTAAATTGAAGATCAGCTGAAGCAAAGATTTAAAGAACTAAGAAATAATTAATCAGACAAAATAGCTTCTTCATATGCATATATTTTAAGGAACATTTTTGGTTTTCATTTGGTATGCATGATTTTAGTGGTCCACATTAGCATTCACTAAATGAGGGCCCTAGTTTAAACCAAACTTTTTTGATGCTGCACAAACCTGACTGAGTTTAAGGAGTGTTTGGAAATGCTCTCAGCTACAATGGTGTGACTCTTGAGGTCTCCTGTGCAGGGAAGGGAGTTGGACTCAGTGATCCTTGTGAGTCCCTTCCAGCTCAGCACATTCTGTGATCCTGTGAAATCTTGGCCAAGGTTTGTCCTTTGGCTCCCAGTACAAGCTCTGTCCTACCACTAGGGCTCAGCAGTGCTGCAACAATGGTCTGAACCCCAGGCATCCCATCATGTTATGAGTGCAGATTTTCCTATTAACATAATAATTTTTTTCTCTGAAAACATACAATGTAAAATTGCTTTTAGAAGTCATTGTGATTGAAGCACTTGGCCTTTCCTTTTAGATGATTAATTTTAACAGTATGTGAGAAATAGGATGTATTTCTTGCTAGAGGCTCAACTAGTAACATATAAAATCATTAATTCATCTAGGGTGCAAATAAAAATACCCCCTTATATATGCCACACAGCAGCTTGCAGTGAGAATATACTCCCAATTCTCATAAGAAAAAGCACTTTTTTTTTTTTCTTTTTTTGCAGAAAAGGTGAATAACTGGAGAATGGGTACTGCAAAATCATGACCCTTTTCCCAAACACAGACCACCTGACATAATTTACGAAGAATGGACCGCAGGAAAAATGTGTATGGTTTTATTTAGGTTTCAGAATTCTGCATTCACCTTGCCCTGTTCCTTTCCTAACCCAATTTCCATTTCTACCTGCTGTCTTTGTGCATCTGCGTTTCAATTAAACCTCACACCTGCAGTGGCTTCAGTTTACTGACCATATCAATTAACTCTTCCCAATTTAGCTGAGTTCATTGAGTACTTGTGTGACTTAGAAATAAAAAGAAAAAAAAGGTAAATGAAATGGGGTGATTCTTTTATTTTCTTCCATATATCCCGGGTAGACAATATGCTTTGTTGACAAAAGAATTTCTTAAATACCTTTACTGTTTAACAATTCCATAACTGGGTAAACCACATTATTTTGTGCAATGATGTCTTAAAACTATGACTGGCTTTGCATCCCACTTTAAGTGACATAAAGGGAGCACACGTCTACAGATTGTGATTGAGGGATTAATTATTTTGATAACTAGATGCTAAACTTTTTTACTTTTGACTGAGTAAACAGGAAAAGATTTAATACATAAAAGGTGGGAGAGGATACATTTTTTGTAGACACAGTCTTTTTAGGGGATTTTAATAAAACTGTGACAGAGCACAACTACAAAATTTTTTGTATTCTATTGGAGATGCGCAATTAGTTTAAAAAACAGGTTTAAAGTATTTAGGGTCCCTTCAAATTTGAGCCAGACAGTTTAGCTTTTAACCCCATTGTAGGCACTCTAGGCCTTATTTAGACAAAAGAAACACCATAATGGATAAAATCCTGAGGTTATTGAAGAGCATTGATATCAATGTAATTCTGAAGCCATGTTGTTTTTCTTCAAAATCTGAAAAATGTCTGTTACATGTTGTGAGAATAGGATTTTGCCCACTGTTGTGAAAAGTTTCCCACTGTGAGGTAGAATATCTTGACAGTTAGCTGCTGCCCTTTTTCCAAGGGGCCTGCTGTGATTTAGCGTGGCTCTCTCAGCCTAATTGGTCAAATGCCAAATGTTAAGTGCTGTATAAATGTAAAATATTATTGCAGTATACTCTACTTAATTGGGGCAAGTTTTTACTGAATTCCTCCCTAGTAACCAATTTAACCTACTGATAGTAGACTGTAATGACTCGTTTTCAATTGGTTGATATTAGCATATATTCTGCAGAACAGCTAAATATACATATGTAGCTGATGCCAAGTAGTTAAATAGTACTTTGACAAAAAATGAACTTTAAGGAGATAGGATGGAATCCTGTACCCTTTAAACAAGTGATGAATCATGCTGTGATGACCAATATTATACCCATAATTTCTGAGCATCTCTTTTCTCAAATTAAGACGGATAGATCTTTTATAGGTCATATGGGATTTTATTTTCTGGAAAAGTCCAACCAAAGATCATGAATATTTACATACTTGCAATCTCAGGTTTACTCACTGGTATAAGATGAAGAAGTTAGGTGTTTTTTCCTGATTGAAATACATCAGGCACCCTAGGTACACTCACTGTAATAACATTTCCATCCTTAACAATGCCTCTTCAGGTAGAACTTCAGATCTGTAGGGGGGACCTCCAATCAGAAGTGCTAAGCTGCTGAGCATTAATATGCTATTCAGAAAGATGAGTCACAGCTGAGTTTCTCAGTGTGCTAGTTGGATGACAAAGCTGATTTAAAAAGTTCTTGCCACATGCTGCATTTCATTGTTCACTCAGTTGTGCTAGTATAATTGTGTACGGATCCCATTGTAAGCAAGGTTACTGAAATTATTGAAGTTAAAAGAAATCTGCAAAAGGAATAGATTGTAATAAGGATTAAGCCAGTCACCACCCCTAGAGTCTCGTAAGCGTTGTATTGACACAGCTGTCCGATGATGAATCCCAGTTCAGGCATGTGCACTTTTAGAAGGCTTTGTTCTCAAAATCAGTAGGCTGAAGGACTAATTGGTAAACAGCTTCTGAGCATTCCTTGATGCTAGTTATCAGTTTATGGGTGAGATGAGAATGAATTATCAAACGGGGACACATGGAGCTGCTATGGCGACTGCTGATTGGTTCTGCCTTTTAGGAAAGGAAAAAAAGAAAACAACCCACACTGCTGTAATTTGGGCTCTGGATTCAGTTGGGAAGCTGGAGCTTAGAGCAGGACTAGACTAAGCTTTCTTCTCCAGTTCCATCTAAGAGAGAGTAAACAGTATATGTTTTTCACTGAAAACAAAATTTTCCTGGCTCACCAAAGGCTCTGGTAGGAAAGAAGAATTATGTTTTGAGGTTGTTAACTACCATGTGTTGTGTGAATGAACCTCCTTGAATGGTTGCATGACTAGCAAATCAGAAGTCTAGGGGAGTCAAATTTTAGGCTTAAACCCAGTCTGAGCAGTGTGAGCGTAACCCTAGATTGTCAGTTCAAGTGTCCAGACAAATAGCGATTAGATGGCACAAACATCTTCCACACCTTGTCCTTTCCCCAGTTTCTGTGCACTTTTGACATGCATCTGCTCTGGACATGTCACCTTCCCAGGGCCAGGACCACCTGTTTGTGTGGAAAAATGAGCACGTTGTGGCTGTTGCTTTGAGCAATAGAGAGTGGGGTTTTTGCAAAAATCACAGCTCCTTAATAGGGAGCTAACTGGGAGAGGGAAGAATGAAGTGTTGGAGACAGGCTGCAACAAGATGGTCACATATTTGGCAGCTAAATAACAGTTATCAGACTTGAGCTCCTTAAAAAAACAGTCTGACCCATAAACAGATAGCATTTATTTGGTCCTCTTTCTATTATGTTAGTTTGGATGGAAATGCTAATGACATAAGGTTTCCTCTAATTTACATGGAAAATCATATATTATAAACGATATGTACGATATATATTATAAACGATACGTAAATTCTATTTACAAATACATGTTCTTCTTCAGGTATGTTCTGGTTTCCTTTGATAATTAGAATTCATAATACAGATAAAGAAATCTAAGAAAAATCCTCAGATCAACAGTTTTGAAGTATTGAGTATCTAGGTTTATCTCCACTGTGAAATGCTTCTGCAGCTAAGATAAAATTTAAATATTGAAAAGTCTGATAATAATACATTTCTAGAGAAAAATGGTCTTATAAGAAATATAAAATAGAATTGTATTCATTACCATGGGGGCAGTTTTACCACCACATTACTTTTATTGCATACATGTTTCTCTGGCATATTGAAAAAACGCAGCACACAGAGAAGGTATATCTACCCTTGTTATTAATTAAGTTTCACTTTTTTTTTGATCAGGAGGGAAACATTTCCCGGTTAGGAAGTTTTTTGATTCCAAATTCCATACAGAAATCATAAGCCCATTCTTTCATGTGCAATACAGTTGAAGTTGAATCTTATCTATCTGGTGCTTTTCCTCAGCTTCTTTTTTTGAACAAATATTAATGCCTCTCAAGGTCTTAAGGTAGACAAGGTATCTTAGATTTTTAAGACACATATTTAGTTAAATATCTCTTAAAAGTATTGCTGAATATGTGGATTTTTGTGGGACCTTGAATAATGACAAATCTGTAGGTTTCATTTGAATGTCATCTCCATTCTACACAGATTGAGACTTTGTTTTCCCTCACTTGACTGTTTTACTGAAGATGAATTACATTTTGGTGGAATAATAAATTTGTTCAATGTAAAGGACGTGACTGGCCTTTTTGTCAGTATTTCAAATTATTCTCTTTGTAAAATTAATAAATTTCTACATGTTTGTCTCTGCACTTTTTCTGATTTTTTTTCCATTTCATTTTTTTTTGCTTTTTTTACTTCTTTTTCTCTCAGGTAATTTTACCAGTCTCCAATGATAAATGGAGATGATCCCTAGGGAGACATCAATAATGTGATTCTTTGTGCCTTCTTTCAGGCTTTTCTACCAACATTTGGGAAAGGAAACAAAACAGAGTTTCTGATCATTTCAAACTCAGTGCTAGGAACTGAGGAAATAATTATTGTCATTCTCCCTATTTGCAGAATCTTTTTTCCTGTAACTTTCTTTATCCTTGATTTTAGAAAGGATCAGAAGCGTATGAATTCTTGTATCTTCATGTCCCTATACAAGAATTGAATAAAAAAGGTGCATTAATCAAGTGAAGAAAGCAAAAGAGCCAGAAGCAGAAGCCAGATGAATTGTAATGATGAATAAAATACTTTCTTTTTTTTCTTTTTAAACACAAAGAATAAATGAAAAGACACTATATTAAAGGAAAAATCTTCTCACTTATTCCTTTTCCTATTCAAGTCTGGAAACTTTTACTCTGGACATATATTGTAATTTGATGTACTTTATCAGTTTCAGGATTAATTGGATGGAATTAGAGGACAATTTTATAGGCAATCAACTGGGCAATGACAGTGGTGAATGGCTGAAGGAAGCATCTCCAATGGTATTTTTTGGAATGGAGCCAAGTCACTGTGGTTTGAGGTCATCTACTGGATTTAAGCTTCTCATGTAGATGAAAGGTAAGGATAATTTGCAAATAATGAAGATGTTTATGGTTGAAACTTACATTTATTTCCACTGTGATATTAAAGCTAAAAAATGACTGTAGATGCCTGGGATCATAAATTAGAAAACTGAAGACTTGATTTTTCGTAACCTCATTAAGTATTTAAAGGTTTTTGAGCTGTGGTGCTTCCATCTGTCCTGAATCTTCAGTGAGAAATATTTGTCTTTTTTTTTGTTGTTGTTTTTTTTTTTTTCCTCAGGTTATAAATTCACAGGAAAAGCAGAGTGTAATATCTTTCCCTAAATTTTATATTTTCTAGACCATAATTTATGTGACTTAGCCCCCTAAATTCTCAGGAAAGCAGATGTGGCCAGGGCACTACTACTGCCATTCTAATTCAGTCGAAGTTTTTTTGAGTTTTCCTGTGGGCAACCATTTGAAATGTCAGGCGCTTTTTTTCTCCTGTTTCATCTCAATAATGGTTGGAAACTAGAATGTAATGAGACTCTTTCACATTGAGGAAAAAAAAAAGAAAGATTTTGTTATTATTTCCATTGTTCATCTTTTATTTCTATTCTTTTCTGGTCAGATTTTTCTTCCAATAGCTTTTCTAACTTTGATACTCTGTTGGGTCACCTTGTTATATTAAGGGCTGTAGAAGGGGTCTTCACTCCTGTTTTTCTAAAAATGAACCACTGAATTATGTAGCAACAGACATGGAATCTCTGCCATCCCAATATATAAAAAAAACTTAGAATAATTTCTTCTAGCACCATTTTTATCATAGAAATGTTCTCATTAAAATAACACTTCCTTCTCTGTTGACTTTGTTGACTAATAATTTCCTACATAATAAGTATATGTACAACACATTGGAACATAAAAAGCTTGGTATAATAAATAGGATAATCTTGATGCATTACACAACTGCCTAAATACAACTATTCTACTGAATTTGGTCATCAGTTAGAAATGTTTGCAAATTTTTGTTGGACTTTTTGACAATTTTGTCTTCCTCAACCTGTAACAGGATTAAGTATATATTTTTACATGTGAGGAACCTGTTTTTGCTTTAATCAGTATTGTGAAGAGAATGGACACACTGGACCATAGAGGATATCTCAGAGAATTTGTAAGCCTCTTATACCTCATATAACTCCATTGATTTCACTTAGAATTAATCTCATCTGCTCAGTGCACATCAGTGTGATTAAATGGTAAAGAGCAAAACAAAACCCTCATCAAAGACCTGGTCCTGCACATTAATTATGCAAAATGCAGCTTGTAAATTTACCTGGGATATCCTGGTTTCCATGAGAGCATATAGCACAATTGCTCTCATATGCAAATCCACTTATGGGAGTAAAAGCCACAGCAGTTTGTTCTGTGAATAATGACAGAAATGTGATGATCTACTTCTCTGATAGAATATTTGTGGGCAAATATTAACCCCATGGAAATTGCAGCGTTAGGTAATTTCTGTTTGAGAGCTACTTGAGTATGTTTGGCTAGCTTCCTGTGTAAAACAGTCTCAGTGGGTTTTTTTATTATTCCAGTATCAAGGCCAAGAACAAGTGGTTGCACCTAACATATTTTCTACTAAAGAGATTTCAGTCTTCCTCTAAAGTGCTGTTACTTTTCTTACCCTTTAACAAGATTGTTTCAGTGTCAGATTGGTCTCTCTATTTTAATTTAATTTTAGAATTCCCATATTTAATTTCAGCTTCCTCTACTTTCAGCTAAGCCATTGCCTGTTAGATCCATATTCAAAGAATTTTCATTACTTTGACAGAGAATATTAGTATAATGCAACTGGAAGTAATAGACAGTAGGAGTTCAGTTTTAATAATATATCAGATTGTGGTTGCCAGGGAAATCAAACAAATGGCAACATAGATTTCAGCTGGTTGTCACAAAATTGAAAAATGACCAATATTAGAATTTTGCATTCTCACTGCTCTAAGATTTTAAAAACTTCTGTCAGTAATGACATAGTGCATTGCTGGTTTTTTTTAAGGACATTATTAATCTGATTAGCAATCTTTCCATGAAATAGCAAGCAAGCATTAAAAACTCATTCTCTCCCTTTTATTTTTTTGATACTGACATTTGATATCGATCCAAGCAAAAAAGTGTATTCCATCTTCTAAATATGTGTAACACAATGAATTTTTGGAAAAAACAGCTATACCTTACCACTGATTATTTCTTTACTCATCTATAAAACATGTATTTTATATACAGAATATCTGCTCTCTTGCTTTAGGATTGATTATATTCATATTTATTGAATAAATATTTTTCAAATAAAACTCCTATCTTCTCTTTCCAGTGAAAGAGCTGGCATTCACATTATTGCTATTTTTGCTGTTGTAGTTCTCCTGTTATATCTTCTTGCTAGATTCCTATAAATGACCTGGAAACATCAGAGACTTTGTCCTGCTGTTTTCAGAAACAAATTCATTTGCATGGCAGGTTATCACAGTCTTCAAATTGTATATATAATGGAAGTAAAAATGTCCCACTTATGCCAACATGGTGTATTCCAGCCTTAAAACTTTTGTTTTTTACACTTCAGTTCAATGGCTAAAAAATTATTGTTTGGGTTGTTTTTTTGTTTTGTTTTGTTTTTCTTTTCTTTTTTTTTTTGTTTTTTGGGGTTTTGTTTGTTTGTTTGTTTGTGTGGGTTTTTGTTAATGTAGTTTTGTGGGGTTTTTTGAAGCTTTTATTTTTGTTTTAATGAGCACTTGAGAGTTGGGGGTTGCTAATGCAATAAACACATAGAGATCAGAAAATTCATGGGCCAAACACATGCAGGTCTACTTAAAGTACACTTAGTGCATGACATATAAGTAAAAAAATTGTCTTACTGCATAATTTTATTTTTACAGAACAAATGAGACCAGAGATCTTATCATTAATGCAAGTCTTCCAAAGACTTCCAAAGTCAGGTTCTGCTTTTCTTGAAAAAACATGAAAGGTTTTGAGATTAAACAGGCCATCATCTTTCATAGGTACTACAGTGATGTTTATGCACTTCATTTTCACCATAGTCTAGATGCACTTATTAATTGATTTAATTAATCAAACATGGTGATTAATTAACCTAAGAATGAATAAAAACTTTGTTCTCTTCTTTATTTGGACCACTTGTTTTGGTCATTGACTAAACAATGGATGTCTGATTTCTTTCTTAGAAACCCCTCCCCCCCATTTAAGATTTAGAACACTTGAACTTTCAGCAGAGTAACAGATTATCCTGTACAGACTTAAAAAGAAACCCATTTATAAAAAAACAGTCACTGGAGAAGGTGATCGTCTCTCTAAGTTCTGAATGGGATAGTTGATTAGCAGAGCAAGTAAAACATGGAACAGTTCCATATCCAGTGCCTTCTTTTCCTTCAAACTGCAGATTAGCTCCATGAGTCCATGAAAGGACCTTAATCCACCAACCATGTTTTGTGAGGCAGAGGTAGCCAGTATTTTTCTTTTAATTACCCGTGTTGGCTGGCACACTTGAGTGCTCATTACGGTTTCTGAGGTGTGAAGAGTAGGGGTGAAACCATAAGTATTCTGTGATGGTGTACTGTGGTGCTGGTGCCCAGGCACTGGCAGGGGGGCTGAGGGGCAGCCTCTGTGAGGGCAGGTCAGGGCTGCCCTGTGCTGGACCCAGCCAGCTCCAACTGTGACCTCGTTGGCACCTCCAGGAAAATGTATCCAAGTAAGAGCAAAATGCAGAGAAAGCAATGAGGAGTAAGGAAAAAAAGTGAAAAATAACAGTGTGAGGACCAAGGACAGAAAAATCCCCAATGAAATGAGTTTCCCGAGGCAGCAGAACAGAGATTGCTCAGCAGCCCATGGAGATGGCAGAGTGGAGCAGATATTTACACTGCAGCCTGTAGTGGACCCTGTGCTGGGGCAGGTGGATATATCTTGCAGGCACTGAGGTCCATGGAAAGTCCATGCTGGTCTTAACTTGTCCTAAAGGATTACAGCCCATGCTAGAGCAGGGGAAGGAGCAACAAAGAACTGTTATGGACTGATCTCATTTCCCATCTCCCTCCAAACAGAGTTGTTGGAGTCAGAAATGAAGAAATGAAGTTGAGCCTGGAAAGGAGGGGGATAGGGATTGAAGGAATGATGTTTTAAAGTTTGGTTCTCACCACTGAAATTTATTTTTAATTGACAGTAATTCAATTTAATTTTTTACCCAAGAAAAGGCTGATTTGCTCATGTTAGTAGTCAGTGGTAAATTATCTTCTTGTTTGGTTCTCATCATTGAAATTTATTTTTAATTGACAGTAATTCAATTTAATTTTTTACCCAAGAAAAGGCTGATTTGCTCATGGTAGTAGTCAGTGGTAAATTATCTTCTTGTTTTTATCTCAACCTGTGACCTTTTCCATCTTAATTTCTCCCCCTTTCCTTTTGAGAAGGTAGAGAAAGAGAGCAGGTAAATGAAATTCTGGCAGCCAGCCCAAGTAAACCCATCACAGAATATTATGTCATTTCTGTCAAAAGGTTTCATTTACAGCTCTACAGAGCACTTATACAAAGTTTGGGTTTTTTCTGTTTAGAAACTTTAGGGTCAACACATTTTGAGTTTCCTTTTGGAATGTATTTTTTTATTTGCTTTTTGGAATTTCTCTTTGACTGAATGGGACAAACATAACCTCATTAAAAGAACAAATCTGGGGAGATAGATATGCTGACTTTTTCTATGCTGTTAAAAACTTCTATAAAACATGAGATTCTCTAGGCCTTACTAGGCTGTGTTCTGTAATAGATCTCATTCACCTGGGTTTTTTTTTGTGAAAGTTTCCTGAATGTAAATTATTTCAGACAGCATATTAATGGTTGAGTGGACTGGATTTTTCCAGTGAAAATTTGGCTTGATCTCCAGTGCTTATATAATTAGCTTAATCCCAAACTTGTCATAGACTTGACATGTTTACCCATATTAAATTCATTTA
Organism: Lanius collurio; assembly: GCA_020086605.1. Taxonomy (NCBI): domain Eukaryota; kingdom Metazoa; phylum Chordata; class Aves; order Passeriformes; family Laniidae; genus Lanius; species Lanius collurio. The sequence goes on from JACBWW010000003.1 coordinate 40,933,751, forward strand.
TATGGGTAGCACTCGCATACCACTTCTGAATCAGCAGACAGTAACTGACTGCTGAGAGGCACAGAGGATGAATAGCTTGAACAGCTTTTTGAACAGCTTCTCAGCTGTTTCCTGGCTCTTTGAGCACTCACAGTCCATTTCATGGCAAAATTAAACATTAGTTCAAACTGCCACTGTAGGTAGTTTGAGACAACCTGCTTTACTTAGCTTTGAAACAGTCACTTAGAGCTAAGAGGGATCTCACTGTTTCTCAGCTGCTAGCTGGCACTGGGTAATTGAGACAGTTTCTAATTGTGTGAGAACATTTCCTTCATTCTGTAACAGCATAAATCACCCCTTTCTTGTTCCAGCTCAAGCTGCTTCAGAGGGGAGTACCCCTGCCATCAGGTACCCATTCCCACTGTGATTCCATGGGCAACAGCAGCTGCTGCTTTTTAGAATTGCCCAGCACTGGATGGTAGGATTTGTGTAGTGCTGTGTATTCCCTCCTCACCTTTGTGGCACAAACCAGGGATGGAGGAAGTCAGAGAAGGCTCGGGTACGCACTGATGTCCACAGAGGGATTACAGAACAAGAACGGCAGTTTTCTTTGGGCTGAAGCTGATGGAAAATGGTGCAAAGAGTCTTCCCAGAGGTTCTGCTCTTGGTTTTTATGCTGGAGCTTCTCAGAGCAGTGCCACTAACACAGCCTGTTTCTGATGGATTCTTAGTTAAGAGATAGCTATTAACAGCTGAAAAATAAAAAACTTGTTAAGAGGTCACAGATTATACTCACATTTGCCTGTCTGACCATCTTCATGGTTAGATTCAGCTGATTTTCTCTGGAGAGAAGATAAAGATGAAAATCATTGTTACATAATAATCCCCTTTGAAGCATTGAGGGATGTGTGCCACGTGTTAAAATACCAAAAGAAAAATTGAGCATAGGATAGGTGTTTCAAAATGTAATATTTATTCTAGAAAATAATTAAATCTATCATCACAGACATACAAGTGAAATTCTAGTTGTGTTTGAATAGTGGATGATAGGAGCATTGACTATGTCTTTTTTGTATATATCTTGTGGCATATGATCAGCTCACAGGTGACCCTGAAATTGTGCGGGGTCTGCTGCTCCGTCTAAATGGCTAAAAATCTATGGGACCTGATGAGATTCATCCAAGAATCCTGACAGAGCTGGCTGATATCACAAAACCTCTCTTCATGATTTTTGTGTGGTCTTATAAATCCAGAAGGGTCCCAAATGGTTGGAAACTGAAAAATGCTGTGCTGATCCTCAAGAACATCATGAAGGAGGACCCTGGAAACTACAGGCCTGTCAGTCTCACTTCAGTGCCTGGTTAAGTTATGGAGAAGATTATTCTGGGAGGTACTAAAAAACACCTGAAAGACAATGCAGTCTTTGATCACAGCCAGCACAGCTTCATGAGAGCAAAGTCCTGCTTGTCACACCTGATTTCCTTTTACGACAAGGTAACCCACCTGGATGATCAAGAGAAGCCACTTGATCTTTTTGGATATCAATAAAGCTTTCAATGCTGTCTCTCACGGAATCCTTCTGGATAAAATATCCAGCACACAGCTGGGTAAACACATCATGTGATGGGTGAGCTGCTGGCTCATGGGTCAGGCACAAAGGGCTGCAGTGAATGGGGTGATGTCAGACTGGGGACTTGTCACTTGTGAGGTTCCACAGGGCTCCATTTAGGCCCTGTGATCTTTAACACCTTCATAAATGACCTGGATGCAGGACTGGAAGAGACATTGAGCAAGTTTGCAGATACAAAACTTGGAGGAGCTGTTGACTCCCTTGAAGGCAGGGAGCTGGACAAATCAGAGGGCCAGGAAATCATCAACCATATGAAAGTCTACAAGGAAAAGTGCTGGATTCTGCACAGGGATGGGGCAACCCTGGATGTACAGATAGTCTGGGGAATGAGATGATGGAAAGCAGTGCCAGGGAAAGGGACTTGGGGGGCCCTGGCTGATAGAAAGTTGAATGTGAGTCAGCAGTGCCCTGACAGCCAGGAGGGCCCAGCATGTCCTGGGGTGCATCAGGCACAGCATTGCCAGCTGGGCAAGGGAGGGGATTGTCCTGCTCTATCTGCACTGAGGTGGCCTCACCTCAAGTCCTGAGGGCAGTTTTGGGCACAACAATATAAGAAAGACATTAAGCAGTTAGAGAGTGCCCAAAAGAGAGCAGTGAAGATGATGAAGGATTTTGAGGGAAAGCTGAATGAGGAGTGGCTGAGGTCACTTGGTCTGTTCAGTCTGGAGGAGACTGAGGGGAGACCCCATTGCAGTCTGCAAGTTCCTCATGAGGTGAAGAGGAAGGGCAGGCATTGATTTCTTCTCTCTGGTGACCAGGGACAGGACATGAGGGAATAGCCTGAAGCTGTATCAGGTGAGGTTTAGTTTGGATATTAGAAAAAGGTTTTTTATGCAGAGGGTGGTTGGGTGCTGGAATAGGCTGTCCAGGGAAGTGGTCACAGCATCAAGTCTGCCAGACCTGAAGGGGCATTTGGATAATACTGTCAGGAATGGTGAATGGTCCTGTGCAGGGCCAGGAGTTGGACTCCATGATCTTTATGGGTCCCTTCCAATTCAGTTTATGCTGTGATCTGTGATATTTTATTACACAAGCTGCTCTATTTGACAAAATACTGCTCTTAGTCTTCCTCTGATGGCAGGCCATGGGAGTATTGCCAATTTGGTTTTTTTGGGAAGTTTTTATGGCACATCCCCTATCAAACACCAATTGTTTTCTTTACAGCTCAGAATGTGCGCCCTTACTGAGTCAGAAAGTTAATTCTCTGCTGTCCCTTGGAGAAAAGTTTGATTGTCAGTTTAGATGAAGTGAACATTGAACAAAATGAATGGCTCTGCAGTAAGAAAAATGAGTCCAGTGAGCTCTGGGTTGGTGCCAATGTCTCAGAAGTAAAGGTGCTAGGTAAAAAGTAAGGTTTGTCCTTTTGTTTTTATATCAATAAGATACTGATGTCATGTTTCTGACCTTAAACCACAAGGAAAGGACTTTGATTTTAGCTGTCCTCAGCATATTCATCTTGGGTCTCTCACTGGGAGTTCTGTTTCTTATCACCAGAGTTGTAATATTTGATAAGTTTACTTTCATGTTTTTGATAACATATTGTGGTACGCTGACCCTGGCTGGAAGCCCAGGGCCTGAAGGCCCACTAAAGCTGCTATCACTGCCTTCCTCAGCTGGACAGAGGAGAGAAAATATAATGAAAGGCTCATGGGTTGAGCCAAGGGCAAGGAGAGTTCACTCACCAGTTTCCATCATGGGCAAAGCAGACTCTACTTGGGGAAAGTATTTTAATTTATTACCAACCAAATCAGAGCAGGATAATGAAAAACAAAACCAAATCTTAAAAGCATGTTCTACCTCTTTCAAGTTCACCCTACTTCTTCTGGGGTTTAACTTCACTACCTCCTCCCTGCTAGTGGCACAGGAGTATGGGGAATAGAGGATACAGTCAGTTTATCACATTTTGTCTCTGCTTCTCCTTTCTTCTCTGGGAGAGAACTACTCACACTCTGCCCCTGCTCCACTGTGGGGTCCCCACCATGGGAGACAGTGATCCATTGACTTCTCCATGGTGAGTCCTTCCCACAGACTGCAGTTCTTCATAAACTGTTCCATCATGGGGTCCCTTCCACCAGGTGCACTCCTTCAGTAACAGACTGCCCCAGTGTGAGCCCCCCATGGGGTCACAAGTCCTGCCAGCAAACCTGCTCCAGCGTGGGCTCCTCTTTCCAGTGGGACACAACTCCTGTCAGGAACCTGCTCCAGTGCAGCCTTTCCACTGGGGCACAGCCTCCTTTGGGCATCCACCTGCTCTGGAGTGGTGTCCTCCAATGGGCTGCAGGTGGATGTCTGCCCCCCCAGGGGCTGCAGAGGCTGCAGAGGCACAGCTGCCTCACCATGGGCTGCACCAGGGGCGGCAGGGGAATCTCAGCTCTGGCACCTGGAGCACCTCCTCCTCCTCCTTAACTGACCTTGGTGTCTGCATAGTTGTTGCTCTCATATATTCTCAATCCTTTCTCCACCTGCAAATGCTGTGGAAATTGAAATGCAACTACTTCTTCCCTTTCTTAGTTCCATTATCCCAGAGGCCCTACCGCCATTGCTGATAGGCTTGGCCTTGGTGAGCAGCAGGTGTTCTTTCAAAATGTCCCAGTTAGGTTACAATTTTAGACTTATTACAATGAAAAGATTCTCCTGTCACAATAAAAATTTTAATTATTGTCTATTTGTATATAAAATTTTTAAATAATGTAATGAAACCTTCGCAGCTAGAGAAATGAAATATTTGCAATTAATTCACCTGTTTATTTTTCTTATCATTGTGATCTTTAACAGAAAAAAAACCTCACTGAAGTCTCAAAATTTATCGAGACAGAGACCTAATTTTCAGTGGGCTCTTCTCTGTGGTTGTTAAATAGAGTTTTTTAAATATTTACATATTCATAACTTGAAGATTATTTTTAATTTTCGTTGCAATTTTTTGTTAGTGCCCCATAAAGCACTCTCTCTAGTTTGTAGTTAAGAATTAAAGAAATACTAGTGAGAAAAGGGTTGAATACATTGAAAATAGTACACATTTTTGATTAGTATTTAAAAATAAAGAATTCAAAATCACTAGAAATATTAAGCTTATACTGTATATTGCATACTGAAATCAACTAAGGTAAGTCCCTACATGATACATATAAGTCTGGAATACATTTTTGAGGAATCAAACTATTAATACCTTTCTCAGTGTATAAAAATAAAAAAATGTAGTAGAAACAGAACAATTTAATGAAACAGACCCATTGCCTAATTCAGTTTCTCATGAATAAAAATAAAATGCGTTCCACTCCCATAATCTCCTAAGAAAACAGCAGCCTAGCAAAATCACATTTAAAAAAATAATATTTTCCTTCAACATACCTGTTTGGTGACTGTTTATTGTACATGTCTATTAGTGTTCCAATTTATTTTAATGGCCTATACAAAGAAATAATAGACAGGTAACATTTTTCCCTCACAGACTCTTTCCTGTATCCCCAGCAGCACCCCATCAGTCTCCTTGCAGAAAACTCTCATTCATCAGCATCTTCAGGAACAGAGAGCCACAGAGGTTTGAGTTTTATCTGGCAGCTACATAGAAGGTGCAGCTGAAGCAGCATTTTAGAAACTCCCTAGCATTTGGTATATACAGAAGTTTACAGGTATTTGAAAAAATTCCCAGCATAACACAGCTTATATAAATACTTTGATTGAAAACTTTCAGAACCAATTTCAATCTGAGAAAGCAATTGTTCTCTCCTGCCTCTGTATATGTTCTTTAATAACAGTATTCTAAAACTTATGGCAGAGAATTAGATTATTTTTTAAAGAAGCTGAAGAAAATATTTACAGACTATTTGAAACCAGTGATTGAACCCAAAGATCTTGGGGAGGCTTCAATAATTATGCAATTCAACAAGAAAGAGATAAACTTTTAGTACTACCAGGGAATATGCAAATAAATAGTGAGGCAGTTAAAATGAAATAGTCTTTTAAAACATCCCACAAGAGCAAAAAGACATATATTGGGGAAGGGGACGCTTGGTCCTGGTCTTTCTCAGCTAAGCAGCTCATTTAAGAGGAAAAGTTGTTTGTCCTACAATGAATACTGAGTAATCCTTGAAAATACCACGACCAGAGTCCAGGGCATTCTGCACTCCAGTATCCACTTCTACCATTGTATCTAAAGGATTCTCTTGGTCTAAGTGAAAACTGGAAAGTGTTCTAAACCTTCTGCCTGGGATAAACAAAGAACTGCCAGCCTCTGTTCAGCAGCATTTCAAACATTGCTTTTTGTCCGGATAATATCAAGTTTTGTGTATTTTAAGAACAAAACTAGTAATAATAATAGTAATAATAACAGAAACAACAAAAATGAAAAGGGATTCTGCTTATTCAAGTAAAGGATTATTCCTACCTCAGTATGTAGAATTCAAGGATGTGAACAAAAAGATGGTGATAAATTTTTTCACAATTGATAACTTAATCTGTTGATAACTTAATCACGTATTTGATTATCCAAAGGAACACATATATTCTGTTGTGTATTCTGGAGAGAAAAAAATAATACAATTATGACAACCTCTCATGTAACACTTACCTGATAAGTTTCTGATTGTTCATCTTTGAAAGGCCATTACTGTTAATAAAAGTGGGCCATGTAGTGCAATGTAGCTATAGGCATCTTCATTTAATTTTTCAGTACCCTACTATATTTGAATTCATGACATCTTTAAACTAAATGACAGCACAGACATCTAATCATTATTTGGAGAAAAACTGCTAAATAAAGGTGAATTTTTAAAATTGTCCAGGTCTTAATATAGCAAAATAGTGTATTATCACTGATCTTGATGGCAGCTGAGAAGATCACTAGGGAGCATTATTAATATTAGATGCAGACAAACAAATCTTGGTCTTTTATTCATTCAAACCCCTACATAATTTTGACTAGGCTTTCATTTAATCTGATTTAGCTATTTACTCTAATCTTCAATGTCATTCAGAATTTGTTTTCCACATTTGCCCTTTTACCCTTTTTTATTGCTTTAACTTTCCCTCATTTCCTTTTTCCTTTCCTTTCAGTCTATCTTCAACTAGCTCTAACTATCCTTCAACCTATTAGAAATGTGAATAAAAACATTGTTGCTAGTCATATAATTTATTGTGTCTGGATTTTTTCTTTTTCCTTCCTATGTTTCTGTTATTTAACTCAGAGCCCTTTCTGAAAAAGATCCCATGTATTTCCCCAAGAAAAGGACCTAACATACTGGGGGTCTGTGCTATGCTGATCCTTGGTTACAATCCTAAAAAGCAGGATTAACTTTTTATCCACAATATTACTTGTTGACAGCTTGAATTAAATCCCCAGCAGTCTGTGTTTGATATATGTTTACTTTATATGTCCATAGGTGTTAAATAACACCTGAAGATGAGGCTGTCACATAGTAGAAATCTGCTAAATTAGTTATTACAAATTAATTATTCCAAACATAACATTTATGGTCTTACAGATATGGCACAGAGCAAGTATTTTTATTCCATTCTAAGACTTTTCTGTGTATATCTATGTACATAAATGATACTTGTATTTGAAAGTATAATTTTGATACCAATTTTGGAGATAATGAACTGAATTCTCAAGAACCTTCAGTGGTAAAATTTAACATTACTTATCTGCTAGGCCTTATTCTGGATGTGTGTTTTGTGTCACAGAACATGGGCAGGTAACTAAGTAGGTTAGATAAAAAACTAAACCTGTTAAGAGTCCAACATCCAGCAATTCACTAAGGCATGGAATAACATAATTCCACTGAAATGCATAGGAAATTCGTCATAGGTTTCCACTGATGTGATGCTGTGAGTAATGAGATGTGTCTGGGTTATACATATTTCATTAAAAAATTTATATCATGTTGTCCTTTATGAAGATAGCATTGTACACATCATGTTGGAGACTTTAAAAGTATGTTAGTATTATCCAAGACACAATAAAATCAACATGAGATCATGTCTTTTTTTCATTTCTCTTTTATTAGGCATGGGAGATAAAAGAAATTCCCATCTAATGTAGGTATTTTAACAGTTAACATCTCTGTAATGGTTGAGCAGATAATTTGTGTACAGATTTAGGCTGAGTATTACTGTATGTCACAAGAACTGTGTTTAGGCAAGTATGAGCCATTGTCTGGGAACACCTGTAAGAGCAGAACACAAATAGATCACGGTGGAAAACTTGGGTTTCTTTGTAGCTTCCTCTGAGATGCTTTCCCTGGGATCTAATACCAATGATGGGCTGCATATTTAATTCAACTTAGTACTATATCTTTATTAGTGGAGGTAAAATAACAATGCATTAAATTTAAGCTGAACTATAACTGAAATCCTATACTGATTATATGTGTATGAAAACTGAGTACATTTTACCACTAAAATAAATCCCAAAAAAATTCCAGCAGCAAATGTTAAACTGCTATTTTAAAGCAGTTGAGTCAGTCTCTGAAACTACAGATTGTCCTTGATCTCTTTCCAAAAGCAACCAATCCTTTAACCCTCGCAGAGATAAAACACTTCAACATAAAGAAGTAAGCCTCTCTCCCTTTCAAAATAAAAGTATATTAAATGTATTTAATGTCTTTTTTTTTCTGTGAGCGTGACTGAGCACTGACACATGTTGCCTAGGCTGTAGAGTTTTCATCTTTGGAGATTTTCAAGAGCTGTCTAGAAAATGTCCTGGGCACTCTGCTCTGAATGATCCTGTTTCAGCAGGTGGGGTGGACAAGATGATCTCCAGAGGCCCCCTCCAATCTCAATTATTCTGTGACTAAATTATAAATTGCATTTGTTGTTGGAATCAGCTTCCTGTTTCCTCTCAAAATTCTCAGGCAGCATATGCATTGCTCACTGGGCAATGGTAACAAATGCACAGCTGTAGATGGTGAGAAGAAAGGATCTGGAGACATACCAGCTGCTGGCAACATCCACACTGGAGTCAGTACTTACATTTCAGAAAATCTCTTCTACCGCTCAAAATAAGAATTACTATATTATTTGAAAGAACTTCTATTTTACCATAGCATATGTTAAGATCTTAAAATATTAATCAATGTTTTCTTCTGCTATTTGTATATGAGACTGCAGACAAAATTATTAAATGGATTGTGGGAGATTTAACAAAGACTTTCTGTACATGGTTTCATGCAACAGTCAGTCTGACACGTCTCACATATAAGCTCCTGCTCATTTGACATTTATTGGGTCAAATCTTCACTTTGATATCCAAAAGAAGTAGTTATTATAAAGAATTCTGGTTTTAAATCTATTTTGCATATGCTAGTTTCTATTTAGACAGCTCTTTATGACTAAATCAGAGCTTCTTTACTAGCATGATGAAAAGCACCCCTGTAAGTAGCTCATCTCTTCCAGATTTCAGCTTCCTAGATACAGCTAATTCTGTGCTAGATGTTTACAAAAAGTGGAAGTGAAATATATAATATTGTTTTGTTCAATAATTGTAATTTAATTCAGTCTGAAATGTTTCAGCTCTCCCTTCTCATGTCCACAAAATTTTCCCTGAACAGAGACCAGGTCTTGATATTTGGACAGTTTTAGAAAGGATTACTGGAGAAATGTCAGGCAGCCTTTACTTTGTGAGAAATATTTTCACTGAAAATATCTGATTATAAAAGAAATGCAATAGCCATGGTGTCTCCTTTTCCAAAATGAGAACTTGGTGATACAGCCACCTTTTCCTCCAGATGGAAAGACAACACAGACTCTTCAGAGGCATCTCAGCACATTCATAAGTACAAATAAAAGTTCTGAGTGGCTCACCAGTAATCTACTTTCTTTCCCAATGCTCACAGCTTCCTAGAGGTCACCGCATTCCCAAGAGAATGAGGTCTTGCTTTGCTTGTAAAATTGACAGGAGATAGAAGGGGCCTTATGGCTCTACCTGAACTAGGAGTGTAAGATGGTCTGTGGTCTGTACTGCACCTGACTTTATCTACATGTGCATTATCCTCTTCTCACTTCTTGAGAGAGAAGAAAGCAAAACCAGTGGTATGAGAAGATATTGCACTGCACCCTGGGCTTGTGTCTCATCTGAAGGAACATGGCACGGGGATCTCGGAATGAGGCATCGAGAGAGAGCACTGGGAAATCAGACTTTGACTTAGACCTTCAAAGGTCTACGCTATAAGCATAGAAAATTTCTGTGTTTAGAAGTGTTATCATGATGCTTATTTCATCCTCCAAATCACATCCTAATTCAAGTTATGTTTACTGGTTTTGTTTTGTTCTATGAACTCTTTGGTAGGTCTAAAAGATTTGAAAAAGACTAGTCAGTGTGCTCCATTATTTGAATTTCAGCTCTAGCCTAGTTTGCACCAGAATATGCTGCAATGTGAGAAACGGCAATTGATGTCCAGACAATAATGAAAAAATCCCACTCTGATTATTTAAATGTTACTGATAAAGAAGCAACACGAAGTTGTTTGCCATTTCTGCTAGGTTGACAAAAGCTTCCAAATCAGGACTCAGTGAATTCTATGAAGCAAATGAACATTCTGTCATGTTGTTTATTTTGTCAAGCTCTGGATTGGATAAACTTTTTTCATCATTTTATCATTTTCCCATTTCAGATTATGTTAGTTATGGAAATACTTGTCACTGTCATGAGTCAAGCTTAGTCATAGCCACATAGGCAGAATAAAACTGGCTTATATATTAGCTGAACATTTATGTAGGTTTGGGAACTAATAAAGATTTTTTGCAATATTTGTGGCTGTTCATATATGTGCGTGTACGTAAATACATATGTATAACTCACAAAGCTCAGTTATGCAGCTTTTTATCCACATAGGCCTGAAAGGAAGGTAAATTATATGAGGTGTCCTAAGAAACACTCTGGTAATAATATCTTTTAAACATTTGGACAACACACTGGGGCCCATTTTGTGATTCTTGGCCTGTCTGGTGCAGGACCAGGAGTTGTGCTGGATGATCTTAATGGGTACCTTCCAAATCAGCATATTCAATGATTTTATGATTTGTCTTATGACCATATCTTATATTTTTTATGTCATATATTTTGAAGTAAATTATTTTTGGAGGTATTTTAGGGTTGTGTTAAAATATACAGTATATATAAGAAATACAAAGTAGTATTTATATATAACTCATTTCCCATATTGTCTTCTTTGTGACAACTTTTTAGTACATTTAGAATAGCAAATCCCTTGATCACAGTTCCTCATGCTGTTCATTCCTTCCACAACTCTAGAGCTACACACCAGGTTGAATGAAAATAAAGTCTGTACTTTGGGAAAATCTATGATGTAGGAAGACAGAAGACTTTTTGCACTGTTTTTATGTGGCTTAAACTAATTTTTTCATGAGTTGAGGATAGCTATAAATTTCACATATTTAACGTTAAGTACATGTGGTCTATTACTTTTTTAAGATATACTTTAAAAGTCAATGAAAACTCCTTGATTGTGACTGAATAAACATCCAGGCAAATAGAGGCATAGAGGCATGTATAATTAACTATAAAACTTACAAAATTATAATATTTTAATTTTGATTACCTAGAAGATAAACCACCTGTGAAATACAATAAAGAGAAAGGATCATTTGTAGATGAAATCTATTTTCATGGAGATACTGGCAAAATTTCTATGAGCCAATAAGAAAAACAAAATATTCTTTCTTTTTCTATTTTTTTTTCAAGACTTTATATCTGTGTTAACTTGTTACTTTTATTTTTTGAAATCTTCACTCGAGATTAAGCTCAGCTCTGTTTTTAATTGGACAAAATCTAAGACAAGTTAAACTGGAAATTCTTATATAAAATATCTTTGCAGATTAAAAAAAGTAGAGCTTCTTCATATCCTGAGTAATTTACAATGAGTTTGTGAATTGTAGCTCTGACCATGAATTTCCACTCCCTCTTTTTAGCAGTCTAATTGTTTGATTTCTAAATGTCATATCTGGAGATCTCATCTAAAAATCTGGAAATGAATTAGGCTCATCTCACCTATCTTTTACTTAGTCAAAAAATTTTTGAATAATAACCTAGTTGTCTACACCATCTTTATTGCTCAGAGGCATCAGACTGGTGAGCAGAGTCAAGAACCTTCTTCGTCCAAGAAATTCCTCTGAGTTTCTTAGTCGTGGATGGAATGAATTAATGACTTCCTCACAAGTGCTCACTTCTAGATATTGACTATAAGAAAAGCTGAAACAATGAACATAAGCCAGGTACACTTTTACAATCCTACATTAGGCGAGAGGAATTACACTTGCTTAGAAAATTCTGGTTTTGGTTTGAGACACTTCCTCAGCAAGAGAGCAAAATATAATTTTCTTTCTCTGAAAAAATGAATTCTGACTGTGGTATCAAACATCCTTTACTGCTTTACCTCAGCGTGTTTCTTAGCTTATTCATTCAAGACTTATGAAATGAAAGCTTAAAGTACTCTCTTTAGGTCTCCATCCTATCATCTTTTGCTTTACTTTGAACAATGCATCATTTTCACAAACATATTGTACTTTATTCTTTTACATGTTTTTTTTGTTTCTTTTTTTTTCTGATAGTTTCTATTTTCTTTGCTGTTTATTTTCATGAGTTTTATACCTTTCCCAGACATTTATATCCCAACCTTGATGGTTTCTCTGGTTCTTGGGAAGGTTTTCTCTATTGATTTTTGTGATACATGAAGGCACAAGACCCACCAGCAGAAATGCAAATGAATCTAAAGTTTTATTCAGAAGCATGGGTATAAATATCTTTACTCCCAAGACCCCCCCTTGGTTACAACACACAGGCTTAACCACAGTTCCACAACAAATCAGTCCTCTTGACATCCTCTGCTGTTCTCTCCAAAGCCACAGCTAGCACAGCGTGAAGTGTGAACAGTTCCAAGTTTCTTCATGGACCACTGGAGATGGTGTGGAACCACTATGGTGGTGTGGAAACTCCTTGGTTCAGTTCTGTCTCAGGTACACCCTGATCAGGGATGATGCTGCTGCTGCCAGCACTGCTGATGTTGCTTTCTAACTCTTTCCTAACATCAACACCTGTTACACCAACAGATTCTCAAAATTATTCCTGTTTATTATCATCATCACATTTAGTTCAGTCTGAATTTTGTCTCCCAATTCCATTAGACCATCAAACAAGATTATAAGGTTGAATTTTCAGACTTGCTAAGCCTTGTCTCAGCTCTTCTCCCATTAAAGACAATGATAAACTCTCCTTAAATTCAGAGGAACAGAAATAGTGGTAAGCTAAAGGCTTTCATTCTGTGAAAAGCAACTACAGTTTTGTCTTTTTCCTCTCTTACTCTTCCAAGATATTTTAGAAAAGGTGTAATCCAACATATCTCTTATCCTCTGATACTTAAAGATTTAGGTAATTGTTTCTTAGTTTCTTATTTTGTGGTAGCCAAAGAGATAAAGCTGTTTTGGCTGTAGAGAAAGTGTACTAAACCTGGACTAGGTGGTTATTTGAACTGGGTTGATGGCTGCTTCACCTAACTGTATAGTAAATCTAGACCAGCAATTCATTTTGATCTGTGTCACCTAATTTTGTTAGGTTTTATTTCTTCCTCCTATGGGAAAAAATTATTGTATTCTAAAATTTTGGGTACAGCTAGTGTAGGTTAGCATAGCTTCATTTGAATATTGTCTGTTCTCACAGCTTTAGAGTTTAAATTAGAGGGACTGGAATGATATAATCTATTCCCTGCTTTTTTATATGTCTGTTCAACAAGTTTTATAAGTAGTGATCTAATAATCATTATAGTAGTATTGATAGCCTTGTTTGAACAGTAAAATAAGTCAGTAAACAAATAAGGAATTGCAAGTATTTCCAGCAGAATTATGAAATGACTGTTTTTCCAATGACATAAAAATGTGATTGAATAAAGCAAGATGGTATTGATAGGCAAATATTTATAGACAATGATTAAAAAAATGAAGCCTAAAATGTCTTAAAAGTATTGGACCAGGTCTTTTTCTGTCATGGGTTTAAATTAACTTCAAATGAGTTAAACAAGTTTATGCCAGTTTAAAAACCTGTTTCTGGATTACAATAGTTTTAACAGTCTTTGTCATTGTGGACATTAACAGTTGTGGTGGGAAGCAGTGAAAGAATTTGGAAACTTTAGAATTCAATATTTGTGTATTCTTAATAAAATGGTCTTGCCTCCAAGAGAAAAATACTTAGTACTGTTGAAAAATATTACTATTTTTTTTTTTTTTTTTTTTTTTTTTTTGTTTAGGACCACCAGTTTGCTCTGCTTAGAAAAGTATAAAAAACATCAAAATTTCACAGGAGTTGGTTCATATCTCTGTTTACTATTGTTATAACTTTACTAGAGTACCAATCATAATTGTAATTCTGGCAAAGTTTTTATCTCAACCCAAAGGCTATCTAAATGGATCCTCATAGATATCCTGTAGCTTCCTGGCAGATGGCAGTGTAACTGAAAAAGTCTTGATAGTGAATCAATGATTTAACTGGGGTGTACAAATGAAATGTGTTTTTGTAATGCATTATTAGTTTCTTCCATAACTTTTTTTTTTTTTATTTCAGAAAACTTCTTACAATATGCTTTTGTGTGTGTTGCTTTTCTTGTTACTGAGCAAGTAAAACCCGGTAAAATGAGTGCATTGTAGGATTTATTAATTCTGGATTATATAATATTTACTGAGAAGTCAAAGCACCTGTGGTGCTACTGCTGGAGAAAAGGATAAGTACAGTAAAATTTTGAAAAATCATCAGTTTACTTGTGGGATTTCTTTTGACTACTCTTGACAGAAATTTCCAGGTGAGTTTATCCAGGATCTTATTGTCTATTAGAAAGAAAAAAAAAAATTCATGTTACAACTTTGAAATAACATACATTGAAGGAATAATTAGCAATGCAGGTCATAAATCAATAATAAAACCCAGTCTGTTTTGTGCACTGAAGTAAGTTTATATGTTTTATAAGCCCCAAGTGGAAGACAATGTGTCTGCTGTAAAGAGCATTGAGCATGAAATGAAAGAGTGAATTCTGGTAAATAGAAACTGCTAGAATTATTTGGGAACCCAAGAAATAGGGTTGGTCCTTGAATGAATAAACAAAAGAATAGTCACAGAAATACCTATTACAATTATACATTACAATTATAAAAATTATTGATGATTCACATTTTTTTTCATTTGGGGAATCAGTAGTTTCGAAAGGTTTTCAATAGATTATAAGGAGTTTCCCCCACTCCCACATCCTTAAAAACCCTCCAAAAAATGCCAGCAATCCAAACCCCAGTGTAACCTGTTTGCATGGTCAGCACCTGCAAACACTCCTACATTCTGGCCTGTATGCCTTATATTGGGTGTTAGGAATTTTGAACTAGCGAGTTTCTTCAAACATCAAACCCTTTGACCAATTAAATACACGAAAAACAGATTTGTGACTCAAGATCATACCTTAACTGGTCACAAAAACATCACTCAGGGAAAACTTGATTTAAATATTGAAAATTAAGTCTAAAATATGGGGACAGAATTTAACAGGTTTTAGTTACAAAGATAATTGGGGCAATTTTTTCAGAGAAGCGGTGAATTGAAATTCATATATTCATAATATATAAGAACTTCATATCAGGGCTGTATTGTTTTATTAAAGATGTGCTACAGACCAAGCAGAAGCTGAGGACTTAATATAGTAAGGCTCATTATCTTTTTGCATGCAAGATATGCTTGTACCTGTTTCCAGTATTTGAAATTCTGAGGCTGGCATATGCTAGAATTTTGCTATTTGCAAGAGAAGCATGGCCCATACAAACAGCCACAGTGCTGTCTTGGCACCCACAGCACTTCCCATAAAACAAATAAGGCCTGAGATGACACCAGTGACAATGGCAAAAGAAGGAATCCTACCAACTGAAAAAAAAAGAAAAAGAAAAAAAAAGACATCTCCAAAAAAAGGGGCACATTTCTGTAGCTGGATACAACATGGAGCTGGGGGAGCGAGCTGGGTACAGGACCTGAATGCCATTTACTTCACAATGGCTGGGATACTAAGAAGATCTCCTTGTGGATCCCAGAAACACCTCACAAACACAATAAATGAAGAGCCTCTCTGGGCTGGAGGCAGTCTGTGACTGCTGAATTCCTCCAAAATGTCAGCTCATCTGGAAACACCTAGGCATGAATGATAGAGGTAAGTACAAGGAACAGGCTCTTTCTGAAGCGTGATGATATGTTTCAGGGGCTATTATTGCAGATAACCAAATCTCATCACTTCTGTGAAGAAGTGGTTCTGGATTGGAACAAAGTAATAGGAAGAAAAAAAGAAAGAAAAATTTCTGTAGGGAATCAAACCATATTTTTAAATATTTTGAAAAAAATATTTAATATAGGAATGTCTAGCTATGTTAAAGTCCTTGTTTTCTTTCACTTTTTAGGAAATATCCCAGGATTCTTTACTGGCAGTCATGTAACCTTGTTACAAAAATAGTACAAGGTGTGTGGCCCTGAGGCAGAATGGCCTGATGGAATTCTGGGGTTTCTGTGTATTCCAGATGTATACGTATACCTGAGGGTATTCTGAAATATAAGACATACAATCCTTCTTTTCCTTCTTCTTATTGGGTCAATCAGTATAGATTATCCAGAGCCAGCATTTAGGATTCACTACTTGCTAAGCAAAGTCGACAGCGGGTAAATTTAATTTCAAGCTAAGCCTGTAGGCTACTTCTGCTCTGTAATGTAGATGTGGAATTTAAATTTTATAATGTTCTACGCAGTGCCCAGGTCAGATTTGATAACACTGATTGCAGAGTGGGAATAGTGCTCTGCTTGGGGGGTAGTGCCTCAGAGCATTTCTCATCTGCCTTGTTGTCTTGCATGCAGGTACTTTTTTTTCTTCTAAACTCTTGCTGTTATGTTCCATTCTCACAAATAAGGTGTGGATCAGCACATGGGGGAAGTTTTCAATGAATCAAGATGGGATACAGGACTGAAATATGACGCTGTGTTTAGTAAAATTTAGCATTTCTAAAAATTGTACTTTGTTGCACTTGTATGAACTGACAGTCAGACAAGGTATATTTCTTAAAAGGAGGTATGATTTTTAATAAGTTGATTTCTTTCCTTTGGTTTCATTACATCAGAGGTGCATCCACATACTGCTACCTAGTGTAAATGAAGTTAATCTGTCCCTCTCCAAAAAAAACATTGTAGCAATATCCCACAGTTTTCAAAAGGCCAAATTACATAATCATTTCCCAAAATAATTTGTTCTGTTTTTGTAATAATATTCATAGGGCTTATCATCAAGAAAAGTAATGCTTAAAGTCAAATAGGAAAATATATAAAAATATTAATTAAAAGTAAAACTATCAAGATTTAATGCATGAATAGTGCCTTTTTTTGAACACATGAAACTAAATTTCCAAGAAAAATAATAAGATTTATAAGATGAATGGATTGCTCGTACTTATAGCTCAAAATTTGGAAGTAAATTAACATTTGAATATTCTCAGGCACTAAACTGAGAACTCATGACCCATTTTCTTGTGGAACAGAAGCATTTGGAGCAGTGCCATCATCTCAAGTGAAATGTCTTAAATCCCCAGAATATATATTTTGTGTGTGTATACATATGTGTGCATTTGTTCCATTTGCATGTTGGGGTTAAATCTTCAATTACAATTTCAGGTAATGAAGTCATTACCCCAAGTTTTTTCCTCCCTTTTAGAGGTTTTGCTTACATATTTCAGGGCCTGAGACGGTGAGGTGTCCCTGAGTCTCAGGCCTAGAGAGGATTTGTTATGTCCAACCAGGATGGGAGAACAGTAGGTAACAAACTGTATGGAGTTTTAGTTACACACTAAAGAATACAGGTTCTGAAAAATACGAAAGCTAAAATCCTAAAGCATCACTGCAGTGTCTCTTCTCTGCAATGTAGAGATGTGTTTGGAGGAACAGATCTCAAAGCAGCAGTGGATGAGGAATAAGAGGCCAATATTCCCAAAGATGGTTACGCTCAATGATTAATGCTTAAACCTTGCAAGCTTTTCTCATATCAAATAATTCTACGCAAACTTTCTCCATGTTACGTGATATTCACCTGCCACTGTACTGGAGGTTATCCCAAAGCCTGTGTGACACTGAGGCTTTACTTTGAATATTTTTGGATGAAGACTTACTGGAGAGAAAAACTAAGAGTAGAGAGGGCACTTTCTTTTATCTCAATACTGGTTGTTATCATGCACACGCAATTTCAAGTGACATGAATTAAGCTGTATGGCCCTTTGATATTCCTCACTCCATTGAGGTTTCATCTACCTCTGAATTTAAAGAATGTAAACAGTGTCTAACAGTGTTTGACACATGGTTAATTGCACTTACAGGAAGTATACAAAATTTGCCTTTCTCTGTCTGTCCACTGTAAAAAAATCCCTCAATTTATTTTATGATTAATGATACTATTCATACCGTTAATGTCATCAGACAACAATGATGGAGGTTTTTATGAAAAGATGATAAAAAATTAACAAAATTTTTCCTGTTAATTCAGAGAAAGAGAAGAATATTTGAATATCACTGCAATTTTTAGATTGTTGACTTTTATTTACCATTGCAATGATAATACTTTCTATCACACTATTTTTTCTCCATATGAATTAGATTAACTGAAGCAAAACAAATCTATATTGGGCTGTTTCATATAAAATTAACATTTCACACATGAAAGTTCTTTTTCTAAACGTACATTACCATCTTCTAGACCATCTGGCAGATTCATCAGCCTAATAGGCTTGATCAGGAGTTTAGACTTGTTCAGATTTCAAATTTCTAGTTCTATTACGCTTGCCCTTTTCTACAGTATGCAGTTGAACATTACATTGTTAATAAAACAGATCCTGAAAAATGAATAATTCTTGGACTTTATTTAGTGTTTTATCATAATATCATCTAGACACAGTTTATTTCAATGTAATTATGCCCTGCAAGCACCAGGGTCAGAGAAGAAGGAAGAGGATGAGGTGGTCCAAGTGCTGGAACAGATTCCCCTGCAGCTCCTGGAGCCAACCACAGGGAAGGAGGTAATTCCCTGCAGCTTATGGATGGGACTAGGCCAGAGAAGGTGGATCTTACCTTAAGAAATGATGACCTGTGGATGACACACACCAGAGCTGCTTTATCCTGAACTGCTGCAGCCCTTGGAGATTACTCATACTGGCACAGAGAAAAAGTGTGAGAAGTGAGGAGTGACAGAGAAGGAACTTTTGCAGACTGTCTGCAAACCCTATTCCCCATCCCTCTTTGCCGCTCCAGGTTCAGGGCAGTGGGTAGAGGAACTGGGAATGAAGGAGTTCACTTAACCTTGTTTTTCCCATGATGTTAATGGGTAAGTGATCCCACTGTCTTTGTCTCTGACCACAGTCTCTTCCATTTTATTTCCATCTTCCAGTTCAGGAAGGGGAGTGAGAGAGCTGCTGGGTGGGCATCTGGCTGCTGGCCAGTGGTAACCTACCACATGCTAAAATGCTGGTCAAGCTCTCTTGAATAAAGACCCATTTTTTTTCCCTCTAAAATGTGTTGAGTTTTTGATAGGTGAGTATTTAGTATATTACGGCCACAGATCTTACATTTGGTTTACCTGATTTCTGTATTATATTTCCTATTTGCTACCTACATCTTTCTGTACAGTGTGGTACTTTACATGCACTCTGGAGTTGAGCCTTTATGTACTGCCTTATTTAGAATTAGGTGTTGAAATCAAGGTTTGCTTTTGATCATGCCTAGATTTCATGCTTTAGACTTTATTAGTCACTCTGTATATAACATAGTTATATAATTTTACTATTAGAAATCTTATTTTTTCACCTTCCTTTTTTTTAATCACTGTTTTCTCTAGTTTGAATTAAAAAATCAGAATTCATAGCAAAGTACACTTGCTATCTGCTTCTGATGTGACATTTGCACTAGGTTGTTGATTATTACTCAGTTCTTGTCATCTCCATTTTTTCTCTGAAAATGTCTCTGCTATAGACAGAGAGCAAAAAAAAGTCCATTTTTTTTTTAAATTACTACAGCTGAAACACAGCAGCTGACTACATGAGGCCTCCTACTTGTGTATGAGCACTAAAAAAAGTCTTCTTAAGGCACTGAAATTCACTAATCACAAAGAATCATCAAACTGTACCTTTAGTTCACCTTTGATTAAAGGGAAAATGTTGTTCAGCAGTAAATTTTGATTACTATCATCCAGTTGCTTCTAACCTGTTTTAGTATGTTCACTCTGATATTTATTATGTCTTATAAGCATCATATGCAAACAATCCTTTAATGAAGTCCTACATTGATGATTTGCACATAAATTGAGCAAATACTTTTCCTTCCTTGAATTCGTTATGTAAAATTAGCCCTGATTTTACCCCAATGAATGTAAAAGGGTAAAACTCTGTTATTGGAAAGTCATAAATTCCCTCAATATGAACAAGCCTAACAATATCTTTCTATGGTAGGAAAGTAAAGACTATGGTATGCAATTGTTCTAGAGATTGTGTTTGAATATTTCATTAGCTTTTAACTTCAGACAACCTATGGGTTGCACCTATAGTTATGGTTAGAAAGTTGCCATCCAAACTAATATGAGAAGTAAAAAAAACATAGAACCATGGAATGTTTAGGGATGGGAGGAGCCTTAAACATTTAAACATCATCCAGTTCCTGAGACACTCTGTACTAACACATCTTAGGACCATTCCTGAATGGTGTGGTTTCCATTGCAGAATTGTGCTGGTATAGATATTGACCTTATGATTGGCAAAGCCACCTTGTCCAGCTCTGGAAAACCAGGTCCTCTCAGCTAATAACAAAACTAAGTCTGATCAGTGTCCAATGTCAGTGAAGACCTAATCACAATGTAACAAAATTCTGCTGTTTTTCCTTGAGAGGAGCTCTAGACTATCAAAATATTCAGATCTGATTCTGCAAGTATTTTATTGCTGCTGTCCCTTGGGATCATGGTCAGTTCTGCAATGGGCTTTGCTGAAGAGAGTGTAAAGGTTTGCTCAATGTCTGTATTTTTTATTACCTGAAGACTTGTTTAGGCCTATCAACTGACATAATTTCTGTCACACACAGAAAATTTGGCCAAATGTTCTTGCTCTGTGTAGGGATTATCCTTAGTTGCCAAATCTAAACTGCTGCAGCCTTTTCTATTACACTTTGAGTGGCAGTCAAGTGGAGGAATCTTATCTCGCATGATAACTGAAACTCTCAGCTTCTGGTAAGTAGGTAGAAGAGGGTAACTTTCAGAGTCTGATGCTCAAAACAAATAATTATGATCTTCATTCTCCTAACTGACTAATAGAAAATCCTTTTTCTTTTTTTCTGCAACATTGAACTTCCTGAAATACCAGGTTGCTCTTGAATTTTGAAAAGCAGATAAGCATCTCAAGCTCTCATGCTTCTGAAGTCCCCAGTTCCAAAATAGCTGTGAGAGAGGAGTCATCTCATTCACAGATTCTAAAAATCTCTGTTCTCCTGCAACTCACTGGGCAATTTGGCAAGAATACTAGGCAAGGTTTTATTGGATACTTGTCTGTACTTTGGCAAGCATTAGTTGAAACAGATGTTTATATATAACATTTTTATTTCTGAAACATGCTTCATCTTAGAACTAGTTTGGTTTATTGCCCTTGCTACTCCTTTTGGAAAGTCGTTACAGAGTATTCTGGCTCTGATGAGTACAACTTTGAATTTCCAACCCAAATGTATTTATTGCCCATCTAGAAATATTTTTCTTAGGTCAACATGGTTGTTTATTTTAAATACCTTTTCTTCTTATTTTCTGTTTACGTCTAATCTCTCCATATATTTATGCAGAACAACCTTATGACATCTCAGTTCATTTTACTAAATTAAACAAGACAAGACCTTTTTGTCTTATTTCATATGGCTTTGGATATTCTGGAGACTTCATCATATATATCAGAATTGCATTTGCTATTTGATGGATGTGACACATAGTTGTCAACAATCACCCAGCTGCACCACACTGTTTTTTATCTTCCAGCAGTTGAGATCAGAATTTACTTTTGTTCCTCCTTTAATGTTTGTTTCTCTTTTATTGTTATACAATCCTATATTACCCATTTCTGTACTATGCTGTGGTTGGCTTAATATTACTTTACTAATTTTATCAGCTAGCATTTACTATTTGTGTCTGCATGAAATGTAATGAAAATTTGAAACAAGATCTGTACCATGACTAATCCTTGACTAACTCTTTCAGTAGTTTATCCTGGCTTGATTATCCCCTTCTCAGCTCTGTCAGTTGCCAGCTGTTTTTCAGTCAGTTTATTATCTATGGTGCAGTTCTTGCTCTTATGTTCTCCCACTTGTTAATTCCCACAGGTGATCTATCAGATGTTTTGCCATATGTCTGATAGATTAATTATATTGTTATTTCTCCATTTATGTTATGTTATAGGCTATAGATATGAGGCTAATCTAAATCCAAGAGTCTTGGATAACTTTTTCTCACATTTCTACTTACCATGGGGTCCTGTATTACTTCCCTAAATAAATTCATTCTTTACTTTAAAATTACTCTGTTTTAACCTGCAATTTATACAGTCATTGCCTTCAGATAAAGAATGGGTATATGTAGAGTACTGAATTCTGTAGAGCCTATGGCACACATATCCTTCAATTCTTTTTTTGTCAAGATAAAGCCTTGAATTATATTTTATTAAATCTTGAATTTGTTTATTTCTTATACAGGTTAGGCTAACCAGTAAATCTCCTATTTAGCTTCAGAATTTTTTGTCTTTCAGATAGAATACCTAAGTAATCACTGGAATACAGAATGAGAAAATGAGTCCAGGCTGTTACTCTTTGGAAAGAAGATGCCTCTGTTCTTAAACATAATGAATACTCAATTTTTTTATACAAGACACAACAGACTACACATATGAGATTAAGGATACTTTCTCCTCTTGTTCCTCAATGTGTTTTTAACCTGTTGGGCCTCCTGGGAAGTGAGAGCTAGAGTTTGAGCACTAGAGTAAGGAAATTCAGTTAGAGTACTCTTACTAGTAAGCAGTTGATAAAAAAGGAGTGTAAAATTTCTTTTCATCCTCTTCTGGCTGCTTTGTAAATATGGCTTTATATTTTTCTCTTAATTTCTTAGAAAACCTGAAAAGAAACATAGTGTTTTGTATCTGAAAGAGTTGACTGTTTCATTTTACTTATATTTCTTTAATTGTGGGGGAAAATGGCTGTGAAATGAAGGTTTGTTTCTTTTGGCAAATGATTTATAAATAAAAGCAGTTTATTTCCCACAATTGAGAGTAAAGGGGGATGTTTTATTTTGGCTTTTTTGCCCACTGAAATGAAAAATCCATTTATATGTGGCTACAAACAATTGATTTCTGTTTCTTGGTCCAGTTTCTTAGTTTTCATAGAAATATCTAATAGGTTGAATAAGATTAAACATTTTTTATGCTAAATGTCTAGGAAAATGCATAAAGAGCAGTTCAGGGCTGCTGATGCAGTCACATCTGTCTATGCACCTATGGATTTATATGTGTTACTTATACTATTTGCTCTTGCAAGGCTTATGTTTTAGTAATCATCTTGTAAAGTCTAGGATCACCAACAAGGACATTTTAGGGAAAAAATCTGGTTGTATCAATAAATAAAATTTAATGGACTAAGCTTTATATATGGCCTTTTATTCCTGAATTAACAAGGAAGGAGATGCTTCCAAAAATAGCAATGGAACAGTCTTCTCTTATATGTATATAACAGGCATTTATAAAAGTATAATTTTTCAAATTATTAACAATAATATTTGTGACGTAAAAGAATCCTTAACTCATGCTAATTTAAATACCAAGAATGCTCCCAAAACTGTACAGTTTTATTTCAGTGTTTACTTACTACTGTTTGGGGAAAAGATTAAATATGAAAAACTAAAATAATAATATGAGAGTATCAGGAAATAATTACATTGAAATAGCAATAATTTATTTTAAAAGTTGTTTTACCTTTTCTCAATCATGGAAAATGAAACTAACAACTAGATGTTGCCTTGTAATGAAAACACTTACCAACTTGTCATAAACAATTTGTATTCACCCCTCAGAGAGCAATGACTCATTGTATTCTTGTATTGGCTTTTCTTCTAAAGTGGTGGGACTCACATATGAAACTGTTATTTCCTTTACAATAAGTTGAATGATTGCTAAACATAAGGTAATCTGGTTGGGTTTTTTGCTCTAGGATATAATAAATCAACTTTTTCAACATGTAAAAAAGAATCTCTTTTCAGTGTCTTTCCACAGGAAAACAACCAGAAAATTATGATTGCATGCCCGTGACAAAATTAAATCTGTTTTTGCAGATCTATCACAGAATAATAATCTCTAGTTACCAGTCACTGAAAGGCCTGAGCACTTGCAGATCACCAAAATATGGCTTATGACTTTGGACTACTTACTAATAACTGGCCTTATGTTTATTACTTTATTGAAAGCACCGGATAGGCATTGCTTTTTACAGTTTCCTTGCATTGCCTTGGAAGAAAAAAATTAGACTTCCACAAAACCCTTAATTAGTGTTCTGCATTTTAAAATGGCATTTTAATTGTTTGAAAAGATATGCAGCATAATTTCAGACTTTTTTTCTTATTCCACTACATTCCTGATAATTTATTTCAAAGGTTATATTGTAGAGGTAATAGCATTTGATATATATTTATGTAACATTTAAAACAGCACAAGGGACACAGTGTACAGCGGGCAAGGTTTTATGTAAGACTGATTTTTCTGCACCTGCAAAAAGGCTTATGATTTATATATTAGTTTGGTCAAGGAGAAGCAAAGTACTATAGGTTCCTATGGATACTAATTCTCTCTAGGAGCTGCAACAGCTGGAACCCCTCCTTGGACATAAGTGCAAAATTTTGCCACCTACATAAAACCCATTGTCAGTTTTAGCCTATGAAATCAAAGTGAACTGTTTAAAAAGGAAAAAGAAAACCAATATTCCTTGACAATGCAAGTCCCTAAAAGTTATCAACTGAAATCAATGAATGCTGTAATGGTTCTGTTGCACAAAGATACAGGGCTTTTTTTTTTNTGTACTGGGAATAAAAGGGCATGGGGTGAAAGGGGAAGGTAGAATAGGGAAAAGGATAGGGATTATGGGGATATTGTCCAGGGTTGCTGTGATTTGGAGCATATCGACTACCTTCCACAGGAACATCTCCAGGGCCTGTAACACATGCTGCTTGTGGGCCCTTTCTTCCTTGTACAATTTTAAACTCCACCCTTTCTCCTTTTTCTAAGCTTGGAACATTACTTTTGGGGTTGTTTTTTACAATAGCAGTTGTTGCACAAAAACATCTTCTCTAGTGTCCCATCTGGTTATAAACCCATAATGGTTTTTTACATTATACCATTTTACAGTTCCTAAAACCTTAGTTACGATAACCTTTTACTTTTTCCGAGTTCCTTTGTTCTTGCTTTCACTTCGGGTTTTGTTCGGTCTCGCACTGGAGCTGCCGCAGCCGGGAATGCCAGGGCCAGGGCTGCCAGCGCGTTCCTGCCGTGGGGTTTTGACTCCTCGAAATCGCATTTGGGACCGCGTGGGTCTGGTCTGGCCATGCTGCTGCACGCTGCCACTGCTGGCTGCTCCACCCTCGGCCCCATCTGCACCGCCGCTTGGCGCTGTGCTCACTTCTCCTCTGGAGCTCTGCACGACTGCTGCTCCCCACTTTCTGGGCTTTAGCGCAGCTGCACGGCCGTGCCCTGTAAGGGGTTTGTGTGTGGGCGGCTTTGTACCACCACCGCTGCTGCTGCTGTCGGCTGTGCTGCTGCTGGGTGTTTGCGCGGTTCCCTTCTTGCCGCAGCTGCCATGCTGCTCGGGCGTTTCTGGCTCAGCTTGGCGCAGGTCACTGTGGTCACCATAGCGACTGCCGCTATCGGCACTGCCTTTCTCGGGCTCGGGCTCGGACTGCCGCATGCCATGCAGTGCGGGGCGGCCACTGCCGGCTCCTGCTGCTACCACCGCCGCCCTCGCTGCTGCCCTCGCTGCTCACACCTCTGCTTTCGCTGCTCGCACCTTGCATTTTTCAGCAGCTATTTCTACTAGCTGTCCTTCTTTATTCACTGTAAGAATACCTCGGAGACCCCTAGGAATGCATGCTCACATCCAGCACCTTCGTCGTTGCTCTCTCGCCTGCTGTCATTCGGGAGTGCACTCAGATACAGGGATGGGGTCTGCTCTATGGCTTGTGCTTTCACAGTGGCTGGGAACCTCCACTGCATGAACCTCAAGTGCAGGCACCTCTGCCACAGGCACCTCTGTGTTACTGGGACAGAGCACATGCTTTATGAGACCATCTTCAATTGCAGTAGATGCTAGAATCAATTCTACTACCATTTCACATCTTGACTGAATCATTATCAATTCACCAATTTCTTTCCAAAAACTGTGGCCTCTAGTTACAGGAAAGCCGACATCAAAACCAAAAAATCAAGTCTTGAGTGACATAAAAGAAATTTTTGAAAAGACAGTTAAAAAAGTGTTCTAAATGTCCTGGGTCCAGTTTTGCATTTTGTTACACTAGTATTTCTTTCACTTCCAAGTAAATTTTTTTCTGTGTCTCAGCCAAAATTCCCATGATTTCTCCATCTGGTCAGAAAGTACAGCCAAAACCAAGATGATAAGAGAAGTTCAATTACTCACAATTCACATTCTAAAGGTCTGGTGTACTCCAGACCTTTAGAAATCGTTTTCAGGGATCAAATGTCCGCATATCTCCACCATTTGTTGTAACACAGGATAGTTACAACAAGTATAAGACAGTGATGAAGGTTGGAAGGAAATATGAAGCGATATTTGATGGATGTTCGTGGCTCTTTATTCCTCCAGCTGCATGGCTGGAGTTCTCCCAGGACGACTCTCTCAGTCCTGGGACCCTGCTCTCTTCCCGGCCCCGGGCACACAAACCAACCGATCAGGAACAGGTATGGGGCACACGTGACACTGGAGCAGGGGCAACCCATGCATCCAGACCCCCCCGCCCCCCCCAGCCAGGACTTTGGGCAAGGTATCCCAACATTTAAATGGAGAAAAAAAAAGTCCTAGTTACCATTTGTGTGTTTTTAAGGGTAATTATAAGTAACCAGAGTTTGGATTATAGTAATAAATCTTTCATGACACACTGTGAGTAAGAAGGATCAAAGGGTGTGAGATGAATCCTTTTTGCTCATTGTATTTCATCACTCATATGCAGTGATGGTACACAGATAGAAATTACTGATGAATAAGATTTTGATAGTCAGTATTAAAGCCACTGTGAAAGACTGTGGGGTAAGATTATTAAGGAACTCACAGATAACATAAAATCCAGCATGAAAAGGTATGCTTTTAAAATATCACTGTAGCAGTACATGTATCTTTGAAACTAAATGCAGAAGTTTCATTATAAGAAATATTCAGAACCACCTGTGAGGTTATAAACCCATGAAAGATACTTAATTTTTTTTCCCCTTTTCCTGATTAAATTTCTCTGTTACTGCTGTTAATTTTTATTTTCTCCTAGATAGTATGCTGCAGCATAAGTGAAATTTACTTAGCACAAATTTTAGTTGGACTAGATTATTATTTTTTCTCCGTGTAACTAAGTTGATTATATTCTAAGTGCTATTAAATAATGAGGCTTTTTTGTACTGGGAAGGTGTCTACCATAATTTCTGGTTAAAGAAAAACAGCTGTTGTCAAAATCACATGATATATTTCCTTCTCAAGTAATTTTTTTTCCTATGGTTATGGAATTTTTGTAGTGCACCCTACTTGATTATCTTAACCTCTTGGTCTTGTTCAATTCAACAGTTGCATCTAGTTGACCTCAAAGACTAGAAGCAGTCTTTCATCTTTCTGCAGTTCCATTAAAATTAACATTGATTAATAGGATCTGGTGGAGTGGTTTTGTCTTTTAATGGCTGCATATCTACTCAGTTAAAAAAATAATTTTCAATGACATTTGTTTTCATTTGGAAGTGTTTATACTAATTATAGCTAGTAACTCATAATTTGAAAAACACAGATGAGGCTTTTTTAAGGCTTATTTTTTACTTTCACATAGGGATGGATTCCTAGAAATTAGGTTATTATTTTTCAATGGATTTCTGGTGGGTAATTAATTAATATTTCAGTTACTATTCTTCCTTGTTTAGTTTATTTTCTAGTCTTAAAATATAGGAACTTAACAATTATATGATGCATGCTTTGGAACACTATTTGTAGATGGGAAAGTATAATTGTATTTTCTGATTTGAGTTTTCATCTGTGTTGTGCTATTTCATGACTAAGAGCTAGTTAAATGTTGTTTATTGTATTGATTGAAGAAAAATTGTTGAAAGCTGCAGTAGTTTCTAGATTAAGCTGAGAGCTTTTCTCCATGCTCTTAAATATTTGTCATTTTACAAGGTATTTTTACTTATGAAATTATTAAACCTTCTACCAACTATCTTTGCTACTTGAAATAAGCCCTATTTGCCACTGTTTAGCAAAGCTTTTAATTTTTTTTTTTTTTTTTTTTTTTTTTTAAATGACATGATGTTTTGGACAATGAGGTAGAATTCTTATTCATTAAATGCTATTCACTGTATCACTGATGGGAAAAGTGGAGCTCTTACTTGTCATGTATCATTTAATGAAAACAGCAAATCATCATGTCAAAAGTTATAGTTAATGGAATGAGTACACTCAGGCACCATTACAAACAGATAATAAAATAATATGGTAAGTGCAAAATGCAAGACTCTGAGCTTAACCAGAGCTCATCATTTAGTCTGCTTCTGAAGGTACAAAATCTGTCATGAAATTGCCAATAGTGTGCACTCTCAAGCACTCCTAATAACGGGGTTAGAGCAGCGTTACAGCCTCAGAAGAGACAGCCTTTGATCTTGGGCTGGCACATGTAAGACAAGGCAGGGAGTTACAGAGGAAATATGGTGCTTGCAAAAGAAAGGTTGAAAGCCCTTTGGCCTGATCTGCCTTCAGATAAACATGTTTTTGAAGTCTTTCCCTTTGAGAAATGAAGTGGTTCATGTTGGGCGTTGATGACAGTCTGCCTACACTGGGGTTTCTAGGTCAACATCATAAGGAAAGATTGAGAAGATGCTGTCTGTAGCTCACCATTGATTATTGTACAGCCTACTCAGCCTCTGCTCCATCCATTGTGTCCTACCTGTCAGCAATTCAAACTGGACAGTGCATTCTCGTGGCCAGAGGAAAACAATGATTATCCAATAATTCACATAATAGCTTTGCTCAAAATTCTAAATACAGGTAACCTACACTTATGCAACAGAATCATAAAACATCCTGTACACAATTGTTTGTAATTCTCCTTGCCAGGGGCAAATTATTTCTCTGTCACCCGGAAATGACCCCGCCAGTACTCTTGAAAGCCAGAAGCCAATTGATCTGTTCACCAGACCTATTTACTATATTTCACATCCACTGTGGCAATCTCTACTATTAGCTTCTTTCTCCTGCATTATAGGGCAAATCAGTCTATTTCAGTGGCTTTGGTTTTATTGCTTCATTATTTTAGAAGTTGCAAAATGAAAGATCCAGTCACACAGACATACACAGTAGTAAGTTAATTTTCCATGTCATTTCATTTACCTCCATGGGAAAATTATCTCTCATGAAGCTCTATGTGCCTGTTTATGTTTGTAGGATCAGGCCCTGAGCAATCTGACAGTATTCTACAGTTACTTAACTGTCTACTTAATATACTTAATGCACTTAGACTGTAAGTCTGATTTAAAATTGAGTCTTGTATGGAAGAGATCTTCCATTTCCCATCACACTCCTTTGAAAGCGTGGGAAGTTTATGGTAATAGAACATTTTCTTAGCTTTTTCACTTCACCTTCCTTTTACCCTATGGTTGCATGCCTTTGTAAACCTGTCAGAAGTTATATTAAGAGTTTTATGAGAAGTATTACAAAGAGTTAAAAAACAAGTAGGGATCATATAATTCAGAAATGGTTTCAGGGGTAGACAAATCCACTGTGCAAGAGAGAATCCAGCCTCTCTCCCGCTTTGGAAAAACAGATGAATTTGGCTGTGCACACATTCCACTACTTATTTTCCCTGCATCGTGAGGGAAATATTTGGGGTGTGTCAAAGAGTTCCTGTCAGCAAGTTGACAATTAACTTGCTGATGTAATAGACAAACCATATCTGCTAGTTCCAAACTTTGGAAGAGTCTTTCAGGTTGCACCTTAGATATAACTTTCTTATGCCATCACAACAATAAACTGTCAGACTGAAAATTATTTAAAAAATAAATGACGTCTTGGTGCAAAAATTAAACAAATCAAAGGAATTGTTTACAGGAAAACATCTCAATGAGTCACAGTAAATTTCAGCATTTTTACTTCAGAATGGGTAAAATACACATTAGGTAACGCTAGGCCTGGAAACTGTTAGACTGTCTTAACTTTTGTTATTCTTTTTATTTTACTCTTAGGTTTGGATCAGGCCACTCAAATGCTTCATCTTCAAATAGCTAAGAAAATATTCAGTAATATCACACATGCATGGAGATTCTGTGTATTTATAAATGAAAGAACATATGCTGCACCCATTGCAATTACAGTAGTTACACCAGCTAAGGAGATTCCTCAAACTGTTCAAGAGGAAATTAGATTTGAACAAGGTTATGATGAGAGTGTTCATTTTCCTGCATGGCTCATTGCATACTAACACATTAACTAAGAATAAGGAGTAGTATAATACTCTAAAAACGGCTGTAGCAATCAATATTTTTACATTTGCCTGGGAAAAAATAATACAAAATGATGCAGAAAGTGAGTGAAAGCTATTATATCAATTCATTCACCTACTGAAGTATATACTTGGAGATTGCTTGCAAATATGCTTTATGACAGCACAAGAATTTATAATAGACTTTCAGAGCTGTCAAAAGCTATTCACGACAAAAACACAAAATTTATTTTCTTTTATACATGGTAAGCATTATCAGAAGACGCTTGCTTAAAAAAATCCCATATTCAATTACTGAAAAGTACATTCCTTTTTTTCACTGTGTATGCATGTGGTCTATTTCCCTCATACACTAAGTTAATCTATAGATTGAATTTAAGGAACCCAGTTATATCTCAGAATAGCTCTCAGAAATCACTGTATCAAAGGTACTGAACAGAGAGATCAAGAAAAAAAATTAAATCTTTATTATATATATATATATATATATATAAAAGTACAATTTAAATATCTATATATTTAATTTGAACTTTCTGTGACTCTATTACACTAAGTGTTATAGCAAGATAATGCTAAAATGTAGTCACTGACCCAAGAGACCTGCAAAATAAATAGAGAACAAAAACCAGAGAACTTTCACTGTGATAGAAGATGGCAAAAATAGTCAAGTGGGATTGGTAGGGACTTCTGTGAGGTTTTTTCCCACTCGAAGTTTCTCATAGGCATACAGACTGGGTTGACATGCTATTGAGTGCATAGACCTTGTAGGAATCAGAAGACTTGAACCAAAACCATAAGACAAATAAACACAAAAAACAAAGAAATTTCTGGCTAAATTTTGGAAAAAAATAGTGTGAGAAAAGGAATTTTCAATCCCGAACAAACTTATCTGAAAGCAGACAAAAAAAAAATTAAATCTCAAGTACCTTTAGTCCAATATATTGTAAGAAAATAGACATTCTGCAAATTTATAAAGTCAAATATTTGTAAGTAGTACCTAAGTATATGAAAATATAAGAATTTTCTCTTCAAATTGTTGCATTTGTCTTGTTGCCAAACTACACCTGATGACAGTTCTGTTGTAGGAGTGGGATCCAGGAAATAATCCAAGCATGTGTTTAATATTAAAAACTTTGGTGACTCCAAAACTGTAACAAATATTTACCTGTCTCCTTGGATCTCGAATAACAAGTAAATGAACTTAGATCTTTGCAAATTATCTTTTTCCCCCTCCATTATTGTGATATTCATATTTTTCATAAATTCCACTAGCATCATTCAAGAGATTGGAAGGAAGAGTATTTGATGGGAAAAAAAAAAGCTAAGTACCAAGGAAGCAAGCAAAGTTGTTCAGAATTATTTATGATGAATTAAATCTTATGTCACAATTCACTAAAACAGTGATTACATTTATTTTAAATTACAATATTAACTTTAAATATGGTTTCTAGTTACTTAAAAAAAATTCAATTTCTTTCTCACTGATATGATTGGAAAATAATTTTGCTATAACAACTTCTTCTTTCTTTTAGCTTTTTTTTTTCCTTGACTAGAGTAGCCGTGATCTACATGTAGTCAGTGTTCTCCCCTCATGGCTTAAGCAAGTGACTTCCCTCTTTTGGTACATTCATTTTGACTGGTACTGCATGGACTCAGTGTGGATATTGAGTAGAGGATAGGATTTGTACTGTCTGTTGTGGTAATAGCACTGACAACACATCTTTAACAAATCAGTTAAATCAATTTTTTCTATCATTTAGTAGTTGTTTCCATATCATGAGGTTACAGCCTCAGTTTTAATCATGCAACTTTTTTCAGAGCTCAAAGTTTCTAATTCTATCAACTTACAGATGTTACCTCATCCTGTAAATCCTGAAGAAAAGTATCTCTAGAGGATTAATTTAGGGGCTAGAAAATAGGTGAAGATTAGCAGGAAAATGCATATCTGTAGGTTTCCAAAATCCACCAATGTTGAAAACAGTTCTCTAGCATGTTTTTGGTCAGGCTTCCCATCCTCCCATATGAGTGTGTGGGTTTTCCCAGTTTGGTGGCGTTGTCCAACGTGCTACAGGCAATGCATGCAGTGGTTTGGGCAGACAGGCTGCCTGCCTTGTGTAGTGACAATGGATGTGTAGCTGCACTTCAAGAGGTCTGATCAATCTGCTCAGGTTTGAGCAGAGATTCAGTATTTCCTCTCTCCAAATCAATGTGGCATGTAGTCAACAAGGAGACAACCTAGAGCAAGGAGGCTTTGCAATTAGATATTTCAGATAAAAACTCCAGATTAGATTAATCTCCTGGAAAAAATAATTTAAGTTGTCATGGAAAAGTTAGCTGTGCAAGGAAAGGACTATCTTTTACATCATCTAAATTTAAAAGAAGTGCTAGAAACAAAAAAAGAAGTTTTATTACCTAGAATTAGATATTCAGTCCTTGCTCTGTATTCTGTGTAGGACAGTTTCTGGAACCACTCTCAAAGACAGGAAGGCATTTGCTGACTGCGCTGAGGTGACTCATACAATACAACATCAAAGTTCTACATTAATAATTACAAGTGGTGGCCCATGCACAAGATGTAAGAAAGTCAGCTCTCAGAAAACAATAGTATTTTCCATTCTTTCATTCCCTAAACTAAACCCAAAGATAGAGGCCAATGAAAAATAAATGTCACTCATATGACACATGCAGCTGTAGTGTTGAGTGTTTAGGGGACCAGTATCAAGAGCTCCATGAAAAAAGCCAGTCACTGCAGTTTGTCTGCATAATGTAGGATTTCTCCCCTCAAGTAATCTCACTTTCTGTACAGCTCCTGTGTCCAGCACTATAGTGTTTGTTTTGAATGCAGGCTATCAAAACACTAAAAATCCATATTCTATGTGTGATTCTGTCATTTAGCTTAAATTTACCCCGATGTTTCATATTATTATGTGTTCTATGATTATCAGTGATAAAAAATCACATTGGGAAAAGAAGAACATATCTTTTATTCTATTCAAAACCTTGGAATATTTACAACACTCTATCCAATAATAATTTAATGACAGCCTACACTGCCAAAGTTGGGCTATGTAGCTATATTTAAGCCATATATTTTAGTTTTTTCTTGGTCTGAAACTTAAAGAACTATTTTTTTTTTTCAAATTGCTTTTCAAAATATACTGAAAGTAGAAGGTAGTGAGGGCATTTAGAAAGGCAGTAAATGTATTGTCCAGTTGATTCAAACACCTGAATTTGAGGGATGTGGAGTGGTGGGGTAAGTCCAATAGGCAGCTAAGCCCACAGAGCCATTGACTTCTGCTGTGTAAGCAAGCAAAGAAATTCAGGAATTCTTTCACCCCTTCCCATGGGCAGGCAGGTGTTCAGCCATCTCCAGGAAAGCAGAGCTTCATAGTGTCTAATGGTTACTTGGGAAGAGAAATGACAACGCTCCAAACTTCCCCTGCCACCCTTTCTTCTCTTTCCCCCAGCATGATGAGCATGACACTATATGGTCTGGAGTACCCTTTTGGTCAGCTGGGATCACCTGTCCCAGCTGTGTCACCTCCCAACTTCTTGTGCACCTCCAGCCTCCTCATCAGTGGGGAGGGGTGAGAAGCAGAAAAGGCCTTGCTGCTGTGTAAGCACTGCTCAGCTAAAACATCCCTGGCTTATCAACACTGCTTCAGCAGTTCCAAAACACAGCCCCATATCATCTGCTGAAAAGAATATGAAGTCCATTTCCACTAAAACCAGTACATTGCATCATTGTTCTCTTTTACTAGAAGTCAGTGCTCTGCTGCTTCATTATGTCTATCTATTAAAAAACAGTGGTAACTTTACTCTGTAGTTAATGAAGAACCATAGTAAAAATGATTTAAACATACTTAGAACAAAGAAGAAGCTATGATAGTGTAATTAGTAAAATACAGACTGTTATTGCATGACTGCTTATGTGTTAAAGAATTTTGAAGGTGTTGAACCAGGTCATGGGGTTTGATAGAAGGAAATTCTCCCATTTGATGTGTCTGAAAGAAACAAGAGCACAATCAAAGCATCTTCTGCCCAAACACTGAATGTTACCCAAAAGCCCCATTTTCCAAGCTGATGGAAGAGAAATGGATATCAAATGAATTCTTAAAATAAATTAATTAGACTACAGTTATGGATAACATATTTCATTTTTTGGTTTCATTTTTTTTACAGCTTTGTGATATTAATTTTCATATTTTGTGATGATATTTATTATTACCTATGCAGCAAAAATAAAACACTGGAAAATATATTTGGATACATATCAATTGAACATGGTGTGCCAAAGTAAAGGGTGGTCTGAATTGTTTTACACACCAGAAAATGTTGCATCACTGTTGTTAGTGCTGCTCCTAGTTTAGGAATCAACTAGATTCAATACAATTATTGTCATTGCAGTATTTATGCCACTGTGAGGCAGTTTAAACATCCTACCCATTTCCAACACAAAGCACATTGATGAACAAAATAGAAACTATCAGAAACACAAAGGATTCAAAGAGAGTGAGAGAGACCTAATCTGAACGTCCATTTAGCTGTGGTGTTTCATAATGATGCTTAATCTTGAGTGAAGATTATAATTCTGTGTCTTATCAATTGTTTTAGAAGATTATTTTATTGTGACTAGGGCAGCAGCATACATATGTATACTGATTCCTGACTGATCTGAAACTCTTCTAATATATTTGGGAACTGCTATTACTGTGTTTCACTGAATATTATGAGCAGCATAATATTTGTTAATACAACAGGTTTTGGTGAGACACTCTGAGGTCCCCATGGAAACAGAACCTCAAAAATCTGAAAACAGCTACATTTTTTCTTGATCCATCCCATGTAACTTTTAATTATTTTATTGTCTATGAAGGAATTTGCTGCTTTACGTGTACAGAAAAGGCTGTTGAATTTGAAATTGAAGTAATGTGCAAATAAAAAGTGTCAGCATAAAGGTATAGTTAGTATTAAGAAATCAGGAAAGAAATGTTTCTACTATTTTGGTCACTTAATTGAGAAGTTTTATTAAATGTAATACAATTTAGCTGACTTCACTCAGTTTTTTTAAGATAGTCTGTTGTTTAAAATGTATCTTTAAAAGCATATGTTTCAACTGAGACAAAAGTGTGGTTCAAGAATGGGCCCCAAAACAGGATACTTTTTGTAGCATATGCTAGTGTTTATAGAGCATAGTACAAAATAGGTAACTGTTACAATCCTCCAAATAACGGGTCTTACAATAGGAGATTTCAGAACCTTTTCTTTCAACCATTGTTAGTAGAAAGTCACTTGTCTGAAACACTAAATCAGTGAAAGGTGCTAAAGTTAAAATATTTTCAACCCCATTATATTATTACTAGCAATATCTTTTAAGAGCAAGAGTGTTTAGTGAGGACAAACAGATATTAACTGTACCTGTTTGACAGCCAAAACCCCTCTCCTAGTGTTAGAATGCACAATCTGGCAGCAGCATTATTTTAAGCTATAAATAATGTATCTTAAGATATTTTGTGATGCACAATGCTGCTTGAAAAATTGCATTCCTGCTAGAGGGAAGAGCAGGGTGTAGAGATTTAGTTCTATTTTGAAATGGAAATTCTTTAACTCTAAATTTAACATAATACAGGAAAGTTGCTAACAGGTATAGCAATGCAGTTGCTAAAGATTTTTGACATAGTTTGTTTTGTCCGCAGGAAATTTTGTATGCATGAGAATTCAGAGCTCATGAAAGATTCTTGACTGACATCCTTAGAGACTAAAGACTACGACTGGGAGATTTCACTTGACCAGTATCAGTTTTGTACTCCAATTATATAATGCTGTTAAAAAACATAAGAGCAGAAATAATCAGACATTTCTGGTGAAACTTAGCCTGTTGTCATGATTTGAAATATTTTGGGTTTTTGGTTAAAAGGAGGCTCCACCAGCCACGGAAGGGGCTGTATATTTAGGGGTAAACTAAATCTGGCTTTATCACTACACTGCATTGGAGGCAGAAATAAATCATTCACCACAGAAACTTGGTGGGAGCAAGGTCTTAAATGGTGGTTTAAGCATAGTGAGTCCTTACCAGTGACAGTTTCTGCTCACTGCAATAATAATTAGAGGGAAAAGTAGATAGGAAAAGTGAACAGGAAAAGTTATGACTGGAATAAACTACAGGGAACTGCCTGGCAAGACAGACTGCAATCTGGTGCAACTTTAATAGCTCAGAAATAACAATAAATTAATAGACATATTTTAATCGCATAACAAAGCAAATTAAAAATTACTAGTCTCAGACCAGTGTAGGTGTTTTAGATATCACTACTGATTTAAATATATCAATCTAAAAACTGGTTAAGTTGTAGCAACACAATATCTGTATGTGGATCAGCAGAACAGGAA
Source organism: Lanius collurio (assembly GCA_020086605.1). Lineage (NCBI taxonomy): Eukaryota > Metazoa > Chordata > Aves > Passeriformes > Laniidae > Lanius > Lanius collurio. The sequence continues at coordinate 40,970,546 of JACBWW010000003.1, forward strand.
GCTGTTGTAAGAGAGAAATTCAATTTTAGAGAATTTTATTTCACTTTACCAGAGAAGCAGTTACTGAAAGGATTCTGTTTGAAAGTGAAAGAACTTTGTAAGGCTTTTCTTAAGAGCTTTAACACATCTTGCATTTTTGTCATTTGAAAAACTTAATTTACCAATTTTATTTGTCACTCAAACTGACTTTTGTGTTTTGTTTGCACATGTCAGAGTAGTGGGATGGGATGCTCTGTTTGGATGTTCTGTGTTTTTTTATTTTATTCAAAGAACCTCCCATTCCTTCATGCACTGAACATTCAATCAGTAGTTACTTTCTATATTTAATACATTTAAAAAGAAAAGATAAGCTATTCATAAACATTCCCACTCCTACGCATGTATTACAGAGGCGATGAGTGGAAACAATTTTGCCATCTTCTGTAAGTCTGTGTTAACTGAAAGCTATTGTTTTCCACATTAAACAATTACAGCTGGAAATGACAATATATGCTGGCTTATAAGGATGTAAAAACATCTTCTGTGCTCTTTTTAATTCCCCTCAATGTTTTATGAAAACTTAAGACCTGTATTTTTGGATCTACTGCTTGATTCAAAGTGTCATAGGGTTAAGGAATTTTATTTTAAATAATGAATGAATAAAAGTCATACTACTTTATATGTTACGATCATTAAATATGGACAACCTAAAATACCCCAGCCGTGGAATTTGACTACCTCATTAGAGGATTTTGGTTTCTAATAGACATTCCTAAAATGACTACACGGAAGTTTACCGTGCAGGTCTCATGGAGAACAAAATATGAAAGTCCTACACATTTTTCTGTCATTATTTTACACAAATGATCTTTCCTGGGAGAAATTTTTTTGTGAATCATACAAGAGGGCACATAAATCTAAACTGTTGGCAAAGTTTATTGTATTTATTTCCCAATCAGCATCTCTTTTGAAGATACTTATTATGTAGTTTCAAACATGATTTGTCATACTCAAAATATAGCTGGAGGACATTTTATGGGAATAATTAGATAAGGTCAACCCATTTTTCTTTTCATTGTGTACACTAGTTAGTTATTCTGTAGCATGCCCAATAGTACTGTTTTTTGCCTTATGATGTCTGCAGAAGACAAGAAGATAGGAAAATGGAACTCCTGCCCTTAAAAGCCACTTTCATTTTTCATTCATTTTTAAATTAAGAAAAAGGGATAGAAAATCTCTAAAAGTACCATTCATCAGTGGGACTGTGGCAGTTTTGTGCATGTAAGCTTGCCTGAAGTTTCAAGATACAAACATGCTGCTGTCATTATGTCAAGAATGAAACTTTAGTGATTAAAATCACTTCTGCTACCAATCCAAAACTTCCTTTCTGTAGGTAATCAACAAATACTGCCTTTTTGAACACGCTCCCATTGCTATATTTTTTGACATGGAAATGTGAATAGCTGTGTACATTTATTAAAGAAAAAAGAACCCTCTGTAATGGTTAAGTTTTATTTTGGTGAGTTTTCTAGGTGTTTATCCCATACTTTACAGTCTTGAAATGTTAGTCAAAAAAAAATAAGTCTTTTGAAAGACTAATTGTAAGTGTTAGATAATTCAACATTTTGGATGAAAAAAACTTGGAAGCAAAATATTGTACCATAGCTGGAAATCAGTAAACATTTACTCTTTCCATTTAACAGTGATTCAAAATGGATCTTTCCAGACTCCAGAGAGTGCAATGACGCCAAAGGCTTTCAGTATTTCCAGGGACTAGAGGCCTGAACTGTTTATCTTTATTTTAAAAAAATAATGTCAAACCCTGTGCTTGGTTCAAGTTAGAAGAACTATGTTCCTGTCTGTCTCATGATACAAATGGTTATTATAATGTTAACTTGAGCCAAGTTATTTTCCCCTCATCTTGAAGCTGTGGAAAAAGGATTCATTAAAGCATCTTTCTTTCACTGATTTGGTTTCTTGTTCTCTTCCACATTAAGAGTAATTACTTTCCCACAACCTGTCCTCTTTTGATGAGGACTACTGTTTTCCAAATGTAAATGGTTATTGATTTGCCAAAAAGGGTCTAATTTAGAAGTCTAAGAGTGTTTCACAGCTGGGAAGAAATTCTAAAACTGGCCAAGTCATTTGTATTGCACTTGGCAGTCCCAAATCCAAAGCAAAGACTGATTTTTGAACTTATTTTCTGGTTTTATTTTCACAATTCTGCATGGGTTTAATATTAGATATCAATTACAAATATATATAAAATTTAGAGTATAGATTTATATTACATCATTAACCATCTACAGTGCCTTTTGATGTTTAAAATCTCACAGCAACAAATTTATTTCTGTATTTTTTCCAGATTGATGGACTTGCGTGTTATATTACTTGATGAGAGATCCCTATATTAGTGGCCTCATTGATACCATTGTGAATATTTTTGGAGGGAGATTAAAGTACTGTTTTGAAGGAGTAAATGAGGCACAATTTCTTAGTCTCTGTTTTCAGATTTAAAAGTAGAAATATGTTCACTGTTCAATTGTATAACAATGAACTTTTGGAATAATACAATTAGCTTAATGTGCCTATGGGAAAATTAAAACATTTTCAAATAAGTGATGTTATCAGAATATGGTCATCATGGAATTAAAGAATACTCTAATGTGGGATTCTGTGATTGTGATCTGTTCTGATATAAGATAGATCTATGGAATTTTATAATGCTAGTTTTATAGTTCCTATCCCTTTTTAAAATTTTATAGTGATCAAACCACATAACAGAGGACATAGGAATGTTGTGGATAAAATTATGAAAACATATGAATTCCTCTTTCAAGAGTAATTTAGAGGAGGTAATAATAACTGATATGTAGATAAATGAAGGCACTTCAATACACATTTTGGAGGATATTCATGAGCATCTGTTTATGTCCTTCCTCTTTTAGAATTTGTCAGTTGGCTTTAAAAATAGTTAGGTGCCTGATAAGGTTTTAAGCATCTAACATGTCTGAAATGGGGTCCTTCAAAACCCGTCCAAGAAAAATCAGTAAAGCCAGGATTCAAAGAATAGATTAATCCTCAGTCTTGGTTAGAAATCAATAAATATACAGTTTGACACAACATGTGGCATTTGTCTTGCTTCTTTGTCTCTTATCCTTCAGAGATGAATCTATAAACCCCTTTTTGTGTGGAAACTAGTTCAGAAAGAAAGGTGGTTGTTGTGATGTTCAAGATATCACAAAGTTTTTAAATTATGCTGAGTGGGTTTCATTACAGGGAGCTTGATGCCTTAATCTCATATAGAGGGAATTAACAAGTATACTGGCTTATGAGAAATGTAAATCAACTAAGAGAATTGGAAAATAAAAAAGTTAAATTCTAGCTTTCTTCTGGACCTGAGGAGCTATTTCAGTTCAATGCCCCTGTTAAAATGAGATTCAGAGCTTCAGAAAAAATGCATTCATGTTTCTTTGTATTACCTAACTGTAGTTGCATAGCAGCTCAGCTACTGGGCATCAAACAAAAATTTATCCTTTATCAGAGTGCTTACTTTCTCTCTTCCTGATGACAGTTAGCATGGCATATGTACTATATGGTTTCATTCAGAAGCAAGTGAGAAATCCTAAAACATTAGAATGATCAGCTGGCAAGAAGACTCCTAGGCTACATAAAGGCTTGTAACTGGAACTATCCTGAGTGTGGTCTCAGGTAAACTTATTAAAAAAAAAAAAAAAAAAAGAAAAAACCAAAGGTAGTTGAATTGTCTTACAAAAGTACTGTAAATCCAGCTTTTCATGGGATTTATTCATAGCACACAGGTTAGGATCAGTGTCATTATCTTTAGAGATCTCCAGAGTAGATGCCTGCATCTGTTCTTACAACTCCAGGCCTTCTCTGTAGGAATAGAAAAAAAAATTAGAATGAGGTTAATCTGACCCATACTCGATTGCACAATGAGGGAGAGCTGCGTTGCAAAGTACCTCTTTTTCTCTACTAAAACAGAGACATTTTAAAATAAGCTTAGATGTGGCCATCTTTTCCTAGCTATTTGAATACCACACCCACCTTAGATGGGAAACTAGCTGTTATAACATCAGATCAAATTCAAAAATACACTGTTAGCAAGCACACCTATATATTCTTCAGTGCATAATGTGCAAAAAACTGTCCTCAAGAAGTAGACTGTTACCTGCTTGTGTCCCCCAGCTGCTCTAAAGCTAGCTGGTTGGCTAGATTGGACACACAGGACTTCCCATCTGTGTGACTTTGTGGTTGAATCTAGCTACCCAGAATTAGCTGTGTTCACAAAGACCTAATATTTTAAAGAATTTAGGTTAATAAACATGATTTTGACAGTAACGAGCTGTAGAGAACTCCAACTCCTTTATTAACTGACCACAAGAACAATTCTGAGAAGTGAGGAATGAGTAATGACAAGCAGCTGGGAATTGTAAGTGAGGGTATCTGAACCTGAAAAATGTCTGGCCAGATGCCGAGCTATGTTTTGTACCTTGCTACCTATGCAATTTTTCACTGTCTTCTTTTTTACCTCTCAGGTAGATGACTGTCCATCAGCTTGTCTGCAAAAAGATTTCCAGTGCAAAATCTATCCATGCACAAAGCTGATTATTGGCAGCAGTGGGAAGACCTGAGTATTTTAGGTACTGCAGAAATGAACCTTCAGTAACTCTCAATCCTGAAACTACTGGCCTTGGATGTTATGTTGCTTATACAATGTCATGTACCGATAATTTCACTTTTCTATGATAACCTGGTGAACAGATGAATTTTTCAGGTATAGTTTGCTAGGCCTAAAAATTATGCTTTTGACAACACCATTGATGTAAAGAAACTGTGTTTTGTTAATGTCTTTGAAAAGCACCATTTGGTTATGTCTCCTCCTTAGTAAGTACCTATACCACTGTGATTTCAGCTACTAAAAATGCTCCCAACTTTTGTTCAAAGTACTTATGGTTTGACATCACCAATATGCTCAGATATCTGCTAACTGATGTGTTGCTGCATTTTGTGAGGATAGAGTGAAACATACAATTTAATTATTCAGGCTCAGTTTGTCGAGAAAACAAGTGTGTTATGCATCCATAAATGATTGCATGCCACATCAGAAGTAACCTGATAGAAAGCTGTGCTTGTATACTTGCTGTGTCTGGGTATGTGAAAAGATAAAATAATTGCTCTGAGGAGTACAGAACATGCTCAAAAGCTTAATTCATTAGTATTGCAATTACCAGGCAAGAATGTCAGCAAAGGCAGGAGTTCCTACCTATTCAATTCCATATGTTTCAGAATTGATCATAACATGACAAGGGGAGAAGGTAAGACCATGTTCCAATTTATTTCAGTTTAGATCTATGACTTTTAGATACCTCATACTGTATTACCAGTCCTCTTTTACTTCATTCAGTTTCATTTTTGCAGATTTATTATGATTGAACAGATAAAGTTTGAGTTAATATGTTCTGCAGAAATCAGAAATATTTTCTTGAATATAGGCCACTACAGTTCACTTTATCTTCTTAATATAAGTTATTTTGCTATGTGGTTGTTTCTACCCATGGAGCAAAGCCCCAAGACTCTTTACCAAGAAAATTAATTACTTTCCTTAAGTCCATTTTGACCAAACATATTTACATCCAGGTTTCTTGGTGAACAGCTTATATATTTTACACTGAAGATGAAAAAAAGATTTTGTGCTCAACTGCTTGATTAAGCTGAAAATGGGAGACATTTAGTAATAGGTTTGTAAGGATCTAAATCACACAAGTTCCACCTTGATTTTGGAATAGTTTTCTTGGTTTTTTTTTCCCTGTCCTCTTGTATGAATATGCAAATAATTATATTTCTTGTACACATTCACAGAAGGACTATACAATATTTTTTATACTGTGACTGGCTGCATTGAAATACCAAGTGAGGTGAGAGGTAATGTTTCTCCCCATTAGAGATATGGGTTAGTTCCCTGTTAGACACTAATCAGATTGCTGTGATGAGATCCAGCTGTTCAACTCTTGTGTGCTCTAAGCCTTCTCTGCTGAAAAAAATCCTGGGTGCTGTTTCTAGCTTTGGACTTGTAGGAACACACTAGAAATACAAACGTTGGTTCTTAAACTTATTTTATCTATGAGACTTTCAATCCAGTTGTCTGCTCATAAAAATAATGTAGTCTGAAGCAGATCCTGTTTTATCTCAGTGACAACATATACTTCAGTTCTCCTATGTCAACAAGGACCTCCCTCTTCTGGCTCACACTTGTATTTTTTCAAGGAACTCCTATATATTTTGTATTTGTTTAGTACCTAGACTTTGTAGATGTTTTTATAAAACTTTTTTTTGTCTGCTTATCTGAACCTACAGATAGAAATAAAATAAGAGAAACAAAGTTTAGATGTAATTTTCTGCTTCAGTTTCAATACCATTTCCTAAGGAATTATTCATGTTCAGGATCAATATATATGGGGGAATTATGGGTCTTTCTCTAAGGTCCATGGATTGTGAGCAAATAATTTTATTGTTGCTGCAGTTATAGATAGAAAATCCAAAAGGGGTATGAAAATCTAAAGTTTTTATTCTGTCAAAAAGATACAAGAGAAAATACAAGACATGAACATGAGCAACAGAAAACCAACCAACCAGACTGTAACCTAAATGCTAAATACCCAAAAAGGTAGAAAATAATAGGGAGGGAGGGAGGGAGGGAGGGAGGGAGGAAGGAAGGAAGGAAGGAAGGAAGGAAGGAAGGAAGGAAGGAAGGAAGGAAGGAAGGAAGGAAGGAAGGAAGGAAGGAAGGAAGGAAGGAAGGAAGGAAGGAAGGAAGGAAGGATATTATTCTTATGTAAGTACAGAAAAGAAAATGTCTTTGTGGTAATACAGTGACCCTTGTCTACCTATTTTTTTCCCAATGTACTGTGAAGGAAGAGGACTGTCTTTGTACACTGAACATTTCTTTCTGTGACACAGGCTTATTTTTTTTATTTTATTTTTGTTACAATTACCAGTTATTTCTCTTTTACTTGATTCTTTGTTTGACTTGGGTTTTTTCCATGTGCAAGTACCATAAAGAGTTAAAAGATAATTATTGTTTTCTGCTAACAGTACTGCAGTGCTTCCCAAGGGTAAAATACTAAGTGCCAAGAGGTTATTTCCACTGAGAATAAACTGGGAGAGCAAAATCAGATTTCAGTATTGCTGCTGGTATCTTTTAGTCTTATATGATATCAGCCAGATTGGACTGCTTATGTCCAATTGGAAAAGAGGAAAAGGGTCAGCTGATGTTGCCCTATCTTGATGACATGAGATAACACCCTGAAAATGTGTACTATGTTCTGATAGGAAAAAAAAAACAAGGGTAACCTTTCAATTTTCTCCCCTCTGGAGTCTAATGTCTGTTATACTGGAATACTAGATTTAGCTGATAATGATAACCACCTATTTATATATTTCTTCCAAAGGAATATTTTATCAACACTCTTGAGAGCAGACATACCCTTTTATGATATCACATAAATGGAGAAGAAAAATGTCAGCTATTAGCATTTGTATAACTGAATTGCCCAGATATCAACACAGTATTTCCAAATTTCATACAAAGACGTTAAAGTGCTGGCAGCAGCCTCCCCTTTTTTCTCATGTCTCTTGAAATTCTGTCTTCCTCTGAAATTTGAGGAATTACTAACTTGTATTCCACAGCTGTGATTGTAGATGTCTCTCTGTAGAGGTGAAGGGATTCACCAGAAACAGGGAATTCTTTGTATACTGTTCTCCTTTAAATAAAATGCCAAAACTTGGCTCTTTTTCTGCATGCATATATTAACATTGACTTTGGAAGAAACAACATGCCTGTTTGCTATTTTTCAGATGTGGAGCCAACAGGGATCTTTCTGGCTATGGATCTGTAAAATTATTTGAATTTTTTTCTGCATTTTACTCTGGAGATTTGCAAGTTGATTATCAGGAGTGCTGTGTGAGTGGACATCATAAGATGGTTTATTACTGGGTTATGTTTATTTTGGGTTCCAAACTGACACAATTAGGCTAAGGAAAATAGAACAAGTTTTGTAGCAGTTCAGATATTTCCTGGAAAGATGTGTTTAACTGAGAAGTTTTCTAGGAAAATGTAGATCATCTTACTTTTAAAGCCTGGATATATCTAAAAAGAACCTGTCTGGTTCTGACCTCAGGAGCAAAGTTGCAGTTTTCAGTTAAATAACAAGGACAGAAACATGTCTGCCAACCTGAAAATTACATAATAAATCTTTTGAACATCCTCCTGATCAGTATCAGTATGCACTATGATCACTATTCAGTATCAAGTAAGAACACATAAAGGTTAGAACCGGATTGTATTCTGTGCTGCATAGGTATACAAGGAGGCATGAATTTACTGTCTTAAATTATTGATTCATCTAATTTAAATTAATAGAAAAATAGATGGCAATAGAATGGTTTGGAGGAATTTAATATAACCGAGATTTGTTTAGTTAGCCATTAAATGTAAATAAACAATTAACAGAAGTGTCATTAACTGCCAATGCCTACTGAAATACAAATAGTCATTTTAGGTGAAGATTGTGAGCTAGGTGATAACTTTTCCTTTGCAGTAAATCATTTTAGTGCCTTTGAACAGATACATTACAAGAATACAACTGATATAGTTGGCTGGAGTTCCATGTATGACTTTGCAGCTGTCAGACTAAATATTAAAAACAAGGAAGTAAAGTGCTTTTCTGCCATAGAGTATAAAATCTAAAAAATTTGCGTCTTGTTAATTCAGCTTAGTAGTGAATCCTGAGCAATGGATTGACTTGGCAAAATTTCTTCCCCAGTAGTTAGTGGTTAAGTTTTATACCTTTTAGACTATGGAAATCTTTATGTCATTTCTGTTAAGTCAATGGAATTTTCTGTCATGCAATTCTAATAAAACAACGATTTCATTTTGCTAGTAAGAGATGCAAGAGTTGTAAGAGAAAGATGAAAAGCCCATGAAGAAAATATAAGCTTTGTCTGACTTATTTTTAAATTTTCTGAAAAGCTTTCATTATCTTTAGTGAGTTTAACTGAACCACAGCTTCAAATTTTTGGGCTGAAAACTATCTGGATGTTTTATCCAGTAAATCACTTACACACAGTTTTGCTTTTCTCTGTTCCCATAAGTATGCTTAATCTCACCTGCTCAGTGAAGTCATTAGACTGCAGCACCTCTCTAGGTAATTTATTCTATTCTTCAACTGTGTTCACTGTAAAAAACCTCTTCCTGATAGCTAATCTAAATTTTAAATTCCAAGCCATTTATCTTTGTTTCATGGCTCTGAATCTCTGCAAGTAGGTTTCTACCTGTTATTTGACTAGATTATTTAAAAAAAAAAAAAAAAGTATATTTTTAAGAAAAAAATAAATGGGTCCCACTGTATATTAGTTATAGGTAACCTTTTCTGTTTCATTTTATCTTAGCATGGTGAAACCTAGAACCTTCTTTAAAGGCCTTGACATGTTCCATGTCTTTTAGAGGAAAGAAGGAGATAGCAGTGGTTTATTAATAAATATTATGACGGCCCAAGAGCATCCTCTGGCAAAGACATCTCAAGGAGAGAGGACTTTAAATGCTGACAAGGAGGTATTGGAAATGACTGGGAGTCACAATATGGGAACAGGCTGAGGAGATAAAGAACAAAAGGATTCAGGCAGTAAATATAGGAATGGACACAACAGTTTGAGCCCCCCCAAACAAACAAACAAACAAATAAACAAACAGAAAGTACACAGTGTGTGGAAATCACCATAAGCTAAAAAAAGTCCTAATACTGTTTTCTAGTGGATGGTGGGAACATTTTGTCCCTTACCAAGAACACATTAGGTCTTCGTCATTGCTTTCTAAATAATATGACCTTCTCTGAAACATTTTTGATGGCCTTCTTAGTACTTCTATGACATTTGCAGGTAGAAATTTATTTTTCTTTTTCATTTAAACATTTATATATCAATGCCTTTACTTTTTAAATTATTCTATTTTGTATATAATCTATCTAAATTGCATTGCTCATCTGTTTCATCTTTTCAGAGATTAACACAATTTATATTCTTAGCTGCTGCCACTTCAATTTTAATTTTTTTTTTCTCTAGGAATTGTTAAAAGCAACTGCTCATAGCAGTTTAATTTCTTCTGGCAATTACCTTTAGAATTTTGGTGATTAACATGACAGATAGTTAATGGATCCAAAAACTCTTCCACTTTTATGCCTCACAGCATCTCTACCTGAATTTAATATTTTTTTACTTGAAATTAATATTCCTTTCTCTGCACTTTTCTCTCATAATCATAGGCATTTTAGTTCAGGTAGCAACATATGTGGGAAAAGTAATTTTATCCACTTCAGGAGTTAAGTGTTCTGATATTTTTGAGAGGCAAGAATAAGAATATTCTATCTTAGGCACCATATGACAAGGAGAAAATAATGTTATACTAAGGGTGGTTCTGCTATCCATCCTTGTAAAACGTAGTGGTGGTTTCTGAATGGTTTTAAATTATTCTAAAGTATATTTATAGGCTGGCACTAAGCCACACTCTGTTCAGTGCCTTCTTATCAGACCTTTGGTGAGTCAGACAGGACACAATTACTGAGCTGTGTGCCAAGGTTCTGTTGTCTTTTCTGAACTGTGCAACCATTCTTCTCAAGGGTAAAATCTCGGTGGAATTACAAATAGAAATTACTTCCACACATTGACATGCTGCAAGAAGCTGACATTTAGAGCAAGAGAAAAGGGACAGCAGGTTGGACCCAAAGCCTGAGACTTCCATATTCTTGATTTGTACTTCACTCTGACTTCCCTGTTCTCTCTGATAAGCTCACAAAACCAAATTTTTGAATACAGGCTCTAATTTTCCATGCAGCGGAGCTAATAGAGTAATTCCTAGGACTCCACATGGGCTGAAAACCCTCTTCATATTCTTCTACTTCCCATTTACATATTTTCTGCATCTTTCATCTCTGTGAACTTTATGGGGTTTAGGTTCACTGCATTACTGTCCTGACTGTCCTGGTCCTCCCCATGTAAGAAGCAAGGATTACTTGGATTGAAGATTTAGCTGCTGTAGTGGTCCAAATGGAAGCTCCCTTTTTGATTTTCTGACAGTGATATCTCACTGATTTTTTCAAAATTTTTTAATGGTATTTTGTATATAGATTTTACCCTTTTTGTATTGAAATTTGCCGAAAGCCTGAAACAATCATACCATTAGAGTTCCAAAATAAGAAGAGAGCTAGTAAGATGAATTTTTGGGCTACTACTAAATGAATGAGCTCATTTAATGTGTGTACTGGGACTTTTAAATTCTGTCTGCTGTCAACTGGTTTTAGAAGTACAGTTGAGGCATTTTAAAGTGATTCTTTACCATTACTACCAGTTAAAAAAAGATTAAGGACAAAACCAAAAAAATGAAGCTCTTAGAGGAAAACATTTCTGATTTTGATTGTGGCCTCTCCAGCTACACAATTCAGTTATTCTTAAAAAATAATTATTTAACATGGCTTCATTGTCCAATAAAATTTTATTGTCCATTCTGCTTATTCAGCTTATTATTTTGTGTAGGAGTTCATAAATTAAATCACATAGTCTTTAAGGGATTATAAAACAATGTAGTAACTAAGAATTCACCATGGAAGAGTAAATAATTGAAGAAAAGATTGAATAATCAAAAACATTTAGTATTCATTCAGGAAGAGGTCAAGCATGAAATCCTAACAGGAGAAAGACAAAGAGTAAGGCAGAGTATTGAGATACTACAAAATCTTTCATTATTAGAGCATTTTTTTATGGTATCTTACCATTATTCTGGAATATCTTAAAAAAGAAATATTACGACATTTTAAAAATACAGATATTTAACTATATTGAATAATTTTTTATCCAAGTCTAAGTATTATCAGTATATTCTTTGTTTCTAAAGGAAACAATCCTAATATGCTATCAGTTTATTTACCAGTGATAATGTTAATTATAGCAATGAATATCCATCAATCAGGAAAACCCACAGTGGTCAACAGCAAGAATACTAACAAACTTGTGATCAAAAATCATTATGTGGGTGTGGCTTAGGCAGCTTTAATAATAGAGGAAAAGAAGCTTCATTTTGTTAATTAGCTCAGTCACTGAGATTTGCATAGATATTTTTATTAACTTAGTAAATGTGGCTGCCATATTACAATCCTACAGACATAATGTCAGTAGTGACCTGTTGTAATATCCCTCTTGAATGTAAAACTCAAATCTCATTAGTGTTTACATCACCAAAATGCTTTTTCCTTTCCCCAGAACTATTCTCAAACTTCTGTTTTGTTTTTGAAAGTTGTAACCAAACTAGAAAAAAACAGAGGAGCATGAAAATTACCACAAAAAAATCCCATATTAGTTCTTACCTTCCCATTATCAATCAGTCCTACAAAGCCTTCTCTGTCCATAAGTCAAGGATCAAAGTTATTGTAGAAGGAAAATTGAATTAATAATAAGAAATGAAGTGAGAAAGCACGCCCTTGGGATGAAAACGGATAGAAAAATAAATATGTTAACACCTCCCCTCTCCTCCCAAAAAACTCAACTAAATAAAAAAACAAATCCCAAAATCCTAAACTTTACAAGACCCAAATGTCAAAGTTCTAGTTCTTGTAAGAATTAGCTTGCAGTGCCTAACATAAAATGTAGTGGCTGGTTTGTTTGCATTCAAGTAGCTCAACAAGGAATTTCAATTTGTTTAACAGAGTTCATTATTGCTTTTGTCAAATGGCATGTTTTGCAGTGAGACAAAAACTGGCAGAAAAAAGATCCCTGGCATGAACACAAAGGTATTTTATGTTTGGAAGGTCAGAAACCAACATGGTGGAGAGTTTACTGCACTCGAGGATCATAGGCTGTTTAAAAACCCCACTGTGAGATACTAAAAGCATCTGGTGCCTACTGGTACGTTCCGTGCAGAACGGTGAGGTCTGAAGGCTCTCTCAGCTGGGCATGCTGAGATGTACCCAGTCCTCAGCCCAAAGCTATTCCTTTATGCAGCAAAACTGAGGGTGCTGAAAAGATTGGGGAGAAAAGCTTTTTTTTATCTCACTGCTAACCTAAATGACAGCAGTTTCATCGGCCCATTTAAGTCAGTAAATCATATTATTATGGTAGTCAAATCAGCAGATTCTATCAGAAAAGCTGAATTGGATTTCTCAGGCATTCACTTCTGAAAAAAAGGAAACCCATAATACCCTCTGTCATGTGTCCAAGTCCATACTGTGAATTGAAAGAGCTTGCTCTAAATTTCCTCTGAAGAGGAATCAACCACCAGTGGGTCTGTCAATGTGCAAGATTTGAAACAGTAGTAATTTTAGAATAAATTAAATTAGCTTGAAATATTTTTTTAAAAAATTCGGGAGCTCCTTACAGTATACATTCTTAATGAAATCATTAATTCTGAGGTCTGCTTCTTCCCCCAGGGGCGTAAGTTTTAAAGCACAGTATCCACGCCATTGGCAATAAACTTTTTTCCAATATACTTCAGTGCCAGTAGTGGAAGAAGAGTCAAGTTTTCATATCACCTAATGGAGCTTATGAAATTCAAAAGAGCACAGATTTTGGTCTATGTTTAATTAAAGTTAAATATTCAATTTTTTTATAATTACCTTTTCATTTTTTTTGACACTTCTTAAAAGACAGGCTAGTGTAAGAGGTACTGTTTTACAAAGAAATTACACCTGGTTTGGTGAAACAGAGATACAAATGGAGTCCAGCAGTGATGGAAGGCAAATGCCAGCAGAAAATACATCTCACCACTGGTTAAGTTACAAGAAGTTAAATAGTTCCTGAAGAAGTTTGGGACTTCAGTGAAACCCAGCACTTATCTCATTCTGCTGTTCTCTTTTTTCTCACAGTAGCCCTTCAAGATTTACCATCTCACCCACTGTTTTTTTCTGTAGACCAGCATGCAGCTGTTAATTATTTCTACTTGGCAATCTTCTTTTTTTTTTTTTCCTATTCCTTCTATTTCCTGCACTATGACTTATTAACAACTTTTTCCCCATATGAGTTTGCATGGTTTTTTTTCTGAACATTAGTTACCTTGAGAAGAATTTTAATACATTATTAAAAGCAGTAGGAATAATAATTTTCTGAGTTCCTTATAGAACACTTAAATTAGTCAAGGCAGTTTTTTGTTAAATTCAATGGTAAAGAAAATAGGCTTAGTATCCTCTCAGTTGGAGACCATTCTGCATACCACAGACAACAGGTTCCTTAGAACCTACAAATTACTGCCTTGTCAGCAATTTCCTGTGAATAAAATAATTTTGATCATTCAGTTTTATTTTTCAGTTTTTACCTGCCTTCTTGTTCTGACTATTTGAGAATTTTTCTTCAGCTTATTCCCTTCCTCCCACAGTCTTCTTAACCAGATCCCACCTCTTTGTCAGCCAGTTCAAGACAGCCAATTCAAAACAATCAACCTAAAGCATGGCTTCCCATCATACTTTATCCAATAACTCTGTCAATTATCAATGAAAAAGGTGATCTTTCTTTTCCCCATGTCTCCCATGCAGGCCACCTAACCAATTTAAAAGAAAAGAACCCAAATACTTATCTATTCACACACACGCACACAGACACTCTGAACAAGTTTATAAAACCAGAAGATCTGATATGAACAAGAGTTTGGGAATAAATATTGTTAGTCCTGAGGAAGTAAAAGAGGGCAATATGATAAGTTATGGTCTTTTCATATAGTCTGATACATTAGATGATGTGAACATAATGTGAAACTGCATCCTTGTCCTGGGGATGGCTGGGATGGTGATAACATTCTCCATAGTAGCCCTTACAGCATTGTTTTTAATTTTTGCCTAAAACTCTGCTAAAAACACTCCAGTGTTTTGGGTATCATAGAACCCTGTTCACACAGCATCAGTGCTTTCTCTTTTTCCCACTTTGCCACGCCAGTAAGTAGACTGGGGGTGGGCAGAACAATGTGGAAGGGAGACAGCTGGGACAATTGACACAAGCTAGCCAAAGGGATATTCTATGCCATAGGTTTTCCTGATAAAAAAAAAAAAACGAAGAAGGTGGGTGAGGTTATGGGTTGGCTTCCAAAGTTCAGAGAGTTTCAGGGCATCTGTCTGTCTGTTGGAGACAGTGAGTGATTTCCTTTGTTTCATTTTCTTTTCCTCTTTCCTTCACCTATGAAATCGGCTTAAAAGAAGCTAGACCAACATTTGAATGGATTTTTCACAGATTAATTTTTCAACCCAAGAGCTATGACAATAAAAGTGCTTATGCAATCTTTAAAACAAGTAATTATTAGAAAAAACCCAAAACAAAACAAAACCAAAATCAAGCCACAAACCCAACAAAATAAAAAACCTCCTGGATATGAAATTTCTTTATTTGTATTTTCTAAAAAATTATGATTAATTCACAATTAATTCAGCATGAACTTATTGTGAAATTCGGGTCATGATAGATTGCCAGACTTGTTCCTAGGATAAGCTTTAACTTTAGATGCTTACGTGTCTTGATCTATCAAGATTCAAAGTCCAGCCCACACATTACACTTCCATTTCATATCATGAAAGTTCCTTCTGGACATCTGATAATAAGACCTTTGAATACTCCAAACTGAGTTTGAAATTAAGTTCATCTGCAAAAGCAATAGGTAAAACTGGAAATAAGTGCTCAAAATCAGGCTTATGTCCAAATTAATTCCTTTGCAGCTAAAGGAACTCCTGCCTAAATAAAGACTCTATTTGTTATATATTATTCCTTTCTGACTCAATACAGATGGTTCTGTGGACATCCAGTCTTTCTTCAGGCCACTTATTAGATAACATCACCACATTTTGTACATTGTTGAACTTTACTGTTTTTCAACTACAAACACCAGTTTACAATATCTTATTCACATCATGCCCTCGCCCTGCCCTGGCTTGCCAAGAGGTATGTAATGCAAGTTGAAGCTTTAACTCTGCAATCCCTGGTGTGAAAATAAAACACTTTTCTTCATTATGCCTTCAGACAGAGAGCTCATAAGGAAGAACATACACGAAGAACAAAAGAGAGCTGTTTTATTACACCTAAAAATAATAAAGTATTCATTAAAATGTTATGTAAAATATTTTAACATTCCTATTCCTTGCAGAAAAGTAACAAGATATAATGCTGATGTTCCTCTACTGTCAATGTAATTGAATCAAAAAGTAGCTTTATGTTAATAAACACAAATAACACGTCTAGAATCTATGCAGATCAAAATACTGGTTCTCAACTTCATAATAAAAATGTAGGAATGTAATTTTCAAAGCATTTGGCAAAAATTCCAACCATATGTAATGTAAATGCCATTACATAGTTTTATTTGCAAACAGATTCACACAATATTTTTCCTTGCCAGGTCTCTGATTTTGAAGGAAATTTTCTGTTAAACAACTTCTAAAAAAGTTTTCTAAATTCATAACACTAACTGTGCCCTTAATTTTATAACTTAAACTTCTTTAAAATTAAATCAAAGCCCAAATCCAAGAATCTATCTGCTTTAAAGCTGTTTACTCAGTCTAAGTTCTGTGCACTTCATTTTGTTGCTGTCAGTTCTTTGCTGGAACTCTGCATAAGAAACAGGATGTTTCTTTCTTTGTCAGATAATAAAAACAAGCACATAAAACAAGTGTAAGATCTCAGTGTAATTCTTGGCTTGCAGTAGAGTTTTGAATAGTGTCATCTGACCAGAACAATGGCCTATAGAAACAAGCTTGTGAACACAATTGCTTGTAGTTATTAATTGTAGGTATTTTTTGCAAAATATACTTACTTGTTTCATATAAAGATACATGAGTCATGTTCAGAAGGATTAATTTGGAAGATACAAGTTTTCAACTTCTTATTTAACATCTTTGAGGACAAGATATATTTTCTCAAGGTCATGACAATCAAAATAAGTGACATACAGTTCAATTTTTAATATCAGATCAGATTTTTTTTCTGATTTGGGAACTCCACCTAAGATAACTTCATTTCTCCTGTTACAATTCAATTAACTGGTTTTAACTTCATTGTAAATGACTGAAATTATATGGAATATATTTTGTGAGACAGATTGTATTTTATTTCCTTTGTATGAGCATAACATCCAAGGTATGCCTACATTAATGAGAGATACAGTAGGAGTGCCATTTTAATATGATTATGTCAACTCTTAAACCCAATGCTTAATTTCTACAAGGGGCTCCCAAGAGTTATCTGTAAGTTAGTTATCCACAGAGTTATGAATATACAATGGGATCTTTATATAGGTACCAGAAAATCCAAGTTCTGCAATGCACTGAAATCCACAGAGAGTTTTAGAAGACATAGAAGGAAGAGTTTTTTCCGAGTGAGTTCAATTAAGCTATTTGTCTTTATGAAATTCAAGAAAAATAATTTGAAGAAGAAAACAATTCTTCAATATAGGCACTATGTTCATGAAAAGACTACCTTCCCCTCCTCACACACTAAAGGGAGATTGAATAATTTATGAAGGAGGATGAAAAATCCTCTGCCATTACTTGACAAACACACATTTTAATTGTTTCGACATATAATGTGTCATCAGAGGAAGAAGAGACAAAAGATGTGCCAGGCTGCAACACTGGTGAGAGTCACCTCACAGACAGATACAGGCTTGGTGTAACAAATTTAACTTGTACCCCTGCATCCCTCAAGCAAACTGCCATCTATGCTCACAGTAGAGGAAAAAGTAAGGAACAGCTGGAGACAAAATCCAGCCACTTTGTATATTTTTTAATGGTAGCCAAAATATACTGCCTAGAACAAAATCTAAAATTATATTTCCCAAAATTAATGTTCTATTAAGAGGGTTACTGTAATGAAATGTGTCCAACCACATTCCCTTCTCTAGGTATTATTCCTCACAGAGAGCAATATCTCTGTCTTCTAAGTGTCCACAAAACAGTTAAAAATAGATAATAACTTGGATGAAAAAAACTAGCCATTGCCTCTATTGCATGGCTTTTTTTCTGCATACAATTTTAAAACATTTCAGTAAAATAACAGAAGTCCAGTTCTCACCTCAAAGACTGTCAGAGGCAAAAAATAAACTTTACACTAACCCTGAACTTCTGTTTGGCTTTAATTATTGTGCAAAATACTGTCTTTCAGTTCACAGTGTGTAGAAGGGAATGATCACAGCCATCTACATGTGGAGACAAGCTAGCTAGTCAAAAGGATCCTTTCTGGCACTTGAGTTCATCCCAGACTTTTAACAGCTTAAAAACAGCTGCTGTTTTCTGGTGTTTCTCGTACCTTGAAGGTCAATTGTGTCTTAGTACATAATGCATCAGCCTAAGGAAAAAAACATTGTGTTGTCTAATTGCCTATTTTAGAACCTATTGTGAAAAAATACAGGTTAAATGTTTTGTCAGGAAGAAAGAGATTGATGAGTTGCTTGAAAAATAGGAATAGCTCCAGTCTGGATACAGAATCCTCCACAGGTGTGGGCACAGTATATTTGTTAGTTCAAGGTTTGTTTGTTGGCAGCTTTTATTTTTTTAACTTGACAGCAAATGCTGGGTTGTATCACCAGAAAACACCAGTGAGTATGAGCTGAAATTTAGGGCAGCTGTCCTTTTAGGAGGAAAAATCATTCAGCTGAATTATTAATTAGTGTCATCAAAAGAATAATACAGCATTTCCAACTCCATCATTTAAACTGTGGGTTTTTTTCAAATGATTCAAAATCTCTTAAACCATGAAATGAATACATATGTCATCTATAAATACTTCTCTCCTAACCCTTTATCTGACTATTAGTACCTTTCTTATAGAGGAAACTGTATCAACCTGAAGACCTTTGCCTTTTATTGCTTTTTATTTGGCTGTTTTGTTGGGTTTTTCTTCCAACACCTAAGAAACCTTTAAAAGTATGCCATAAAGAATATCTTTTGCCTTGAGAGGTTACTATGCCTTCAGTAAAAGACAAGTGAGCAAGACTGTTTTCAGGAGGCCTGAACCACCTGTAAGGCTGTGGGTGGATCTGTGCTTCACTGTGGATGCCCTCGGGTTTCCAGGGAACAACCTGCCTCTCCCTGGTCATTGGAGAGTTCTTGAGGTCACATTCACACAGTTCCCTCAGTCGCATAACAGAAATTCTGAAAAAAAACTCTGAGATATTTTTTTTTTATCCTATAATCTGCTCTTCCATTCCCATTTAAACTTTTAGGTTTTGTGTTGGGTAAAATGTCACGTGGGTTTATGACATCAGACTTTTTTCCCACATATATTTAATTTATCATATTAACAGGACACATATTAAACCCATAATAATAGAGGTGTTCAGTTCAAAATTCTGACATATTCTGAAAAAAAAGAGTATAATTAAATATTTTATGGCATGCCAGAGCTAGATATAGTCACACATAAGTTGAACAAGTGTGTAGCTTTTCTCAGAAGAAAAGTGTTTGACTTGTGAATTTTTCCAGCAGAACTGAATTAAGTATTTAAATATGCTTTTGAAGTCCAAGTGTCATGTCATGTTTTAGCATACAATGACTGTGGCCCATCTTTAAAAAGATCAATATATTTTTTGCAAAATCATTCTTTAGTGTACAGACACAATTTTTAAGAAAATGTAAAGTTATTTGTAATCTTTTTTTGATAAAAATTTTATTGTAAAATTATAAGTTATTAATTTTCTAATGATGTCAGCAAATTATATCTACAAACACACACACTCACCCAGCCACCCACTGAGGGAATTCATCTATTCAGAGATCTGTTTCAGGTATCTCTTCCTCAGAATCAGGGACCTTAGAATGTACTCATATAAGATTTGGAGTTTTTTGGAGTTTTCAACAATCTTTTCTGTTGCAATATTTCCTTACTTCTGATATCTTAGTTCTTAGGGACACTTACAATTTCTTCAGTACCTAAGATATTATCCCCTAACTCACTAGTGAACTTTCTTAACCTTAGAAACAAAAAATGCTTTATATAAAACATCTACAGAATACCTTGGAGTGTTAAGAAATAGAGTACATTTGTAATTCTTCCATCTGTGAATGATCACAAATTTTTCTCAGGGGTACTGGAATGGTGGGGATATGCATCAGGTCTCCAGAGAAATCTGCTCATATTATCCTCAGCACCTTTTGCTATCTTATTTCTGCTGCAGCTTAGACTGCCTACCAAAAGTGCAGATACCTTCTGACAGCCACAGGGGACAGGCTGGCCCTGGCATCAAGTCTGAATTGCAGGTGGCTCATTTGCCACAAGGCTCCTGCGCTGACCTCTTTTAACAGATGAAGATCCTTCAGTTTGTGAATTGCTCCTTGACTGCCCTCTTGATTCTGAATTCATCTTGATATTTGACCACAGTATTTGGATCAATAAAGGAGATTTGTATTAGGCTAGAAATTTGTTCCTAGATTTGAATATCCTTTTTGAAAAGTGGAATATTAACCCTATAAGAGCAATGGGTAGAGATTAAATTGTGGCTACTAATACTGCCTCAGAATTGTGCCCAGGCAATTTTTAAAGTTGGATAATGTGACGTTTTGGACTAACTAGGAAAAATACACAAAATATTTTCACTACTAAAAAAAAAAAAAAACCAACAAAACTTTATGTAAGTATTCTACATACCAAAACCAAAAAAAAATTAGCAAAACTTTTAACAATAACATACCACATTGCAAGTATTCGGCTACTTGTCAATAAATAATTATTATTTAAAAACATGTTTTTGTTGTATACTTAGCAAGGAAGACAAAAGACTTTTTTTCAGGTATATAGGATTTGCAGAACCCTCATATCATGGTACACTTTGATAGAAATAAACAAATATCTGAAATTTCAGTGTAAAGAAAAAACACGTAGTTCCAAGTCTTCATCATGTGTTTAGTTGCAGATGGTCAAGATCAAAATCAAGAGGGCCTTAACACAGAAACAGGATCAGAAAGAAATCACACAAGTATTAGGAAAGCTATGGACAAACATTTTCTCTATCTTTTCATAGATCAAATTATGGAACATAAGGACACTGTAACAAAAAAGAAAAAATCCATAATGGCCTATGTATGCATCCAATGTCAATCCAATACTGACAATGACCCTCTGTCCCTCTGGTATGTTTCTTTCATTGTATCTTTGTCCCCTCCATAAATATAGAAAATTCAATAAGGGCTGCCTTACTAGCTAAAGAGTCAAACCTTTGCATAACATGGCTTTCACTGGCAATTTTAGCTTCAGCAAAAGGAGCCAACAAAGATACCCTGTGGGAGTATTATCTAGGTTTCAAATCATTATCTGATATTTCTGCCACCTAACTTTTAAAAACTATTTGAAACAATGCTGTAAGATACTCTAAATAATTTGTTTTGAATAGAGAATTTTTTGTAATAAAGCAGGAATCATTAGCCTAAAAAGAGCAGTTGCATCTATGAGATAGTGACATAAGCATAAAACTATTTAATAAAGAGGGAGCTGGTGAGTTCAGGGAGGAAAATTTGAATATTGCACAATTATCTGTTGAACTGTAAGAGGCAAAAGTGGACAAAATAATTGCTGTGTGTACTATAAGCTGGTTTTCATAGTGCTCATTTTTCAAAATGTTTTTTATTATCTTTGTGTCTTAACTGTGTGGTGTGCAGACATCTAAGCAGGACTAAAAAACTGTGTAAGAGCATACAAAGTGAAACATTTTTAGACTTTAGTGACTGAAAGACTTGTGTAAATGGAACACATTTGACACAGTGCTGATGTTTTAGAAAATGTGTTCAGTAAGGACTTCAGCATGATGTTTTGGCTCTATAAAAAAAGCATTCTGGCATCTCCTTAGAGGAATGTTCTTTATTTAATTCTTTATGCAGGTGGGAACTGTCAATGGAGTGGGGGCACACTCACTGCAGACTTCTGTTCCATGTCTGATTTCATGCTGGACTCAAGAGTTAGAGGCACAAAACACTCTGGTCTACTCTGGGAAGGCAAATGAACATGTGCTTAACTTTGAGTTTATAAATGCCTTCTTGAACTCTGTCAGAGTACTCTGTGTATGACCACAACTGAAGTTTGAACCAAAATAGTTGTGGTCTGTAGGCATAAATCCCATCACATGAACCATTGTGTTTTTTGGATGAGCTTTTGGTAAATGTGCTAAACTGCTCTGGGCTGAAATCCACTCTGTTACTCCTATTGTTTCTCTGTATCTGTGCCTACTGCTTAAACTTTTCCAACACTGTGCTATTTTCCATGTAAGTAGCAGGAGTGGAAATTACTGACTTTATTTTCTGCTTGCATTACATGTGTGTGCTTTTGTGGAGCATGTCACTGTCTGGAGATAACTGGTGCCTGTCTGCTTTTCTTGATTTGGGAACAAACCACCTCCCTTTTAAGTGCAAGAAGTCATCCTGCCTAGCAGTGGGAAGTGGTCTTGCTGTGGTCTTGCTTATTGAAGATGGAAATGATTACAAAGAGGCAGGGTTCAAAGAATTATAGGTTTTCATCCTCAATAGTTTCTGTTTTCTCCCCTTTTACTCTAAAAGAAGTCAATTGTAAAACATGTAATATTTTTCTGTGTATAAAACTCTTCATAAACTCTTAGAACAACACGCGGCACCTATTTAGTTAAGAGGAGCTCATCCAACTTTACAATATTTCTCTTTTGTAAAAAGACCCTCATTTCCACTAGGAGATGGATTTATTGAACATCCAGTAGAACAGGAAAGGCTATTTTGCCTTGACTCCATACCTAGTTTCCTAGATGAAAATCAAATAGAAATGAAATACATTTATTTTAGAGCTGATCGTGTAGAATTATGTATGTATATTGGAAGATTTTTTAGGAACTTAAAAAAAAAATTTTTTTGAGTCCACATGGATCTTTCAGGGTCTTTTGGCTCTTTGCTTCCATAGCCCATTGCTCATCCCTTGATTCTATGCAATTTTCTTAGTGAAATGATATTTGCATGAACTGATCATGACATCTTTAGTGACATTTCTTTTGCAATGGTAAAAAAAATTCAAAAAAATGTAATGCCAAAATTACTCTGTAAAAGATTTCTACAATGACTTGCAATGTTTTGATATGAAAAATGGGGGAAAAAAAGAGTGGAATAATTGCCTTTATGTAAAACTATATTTCTGATTTAACTCACTCATGGCCATTACATGTGTTTTTATTTTGGGAGACATGTCACATGATTGTTTTCTAGAATGTCTACTACATGCTGTTTGTTGCTTTTGAACAGAATAATATTTTGTACTTATGTTAAAATAAAGATAGGTTATTTTCCTATTTCTGGACTACTGGTGTTGTGATGGTACAAACACTGACATTACTCATGTAATTTCTAGCTGAAAATGCCAGTGAGGAGCCAAAAGTGTCTTATATCTAGAATCTCATTCTATCTAATGTGTGTTTTTATGTACCCTGAGTTTTCTGAATTCTATTTCTGCCAATGTGCTTGTATGTAACTTTGAGAAATTATTAATGATTTTATCAGTTTGCTTTAAGATCAATAAGGCTAAAGTTGAATTCCTAATCTCTCCCCTAGATTCTCTCATGTTGGATTACAACACTGGGTGGGGGGCATGGAATCTGGAAACTTCTGACTTCTCCTATGCTTTCCTAAATGACCCACACATCCAGATTGTATCTGTGTTTACAACATTTAGTTGCCTACGGTTTCAGCTTCTTCCAAAATCTAAGGATCATCAGGTCCCCTCTCATTTCATACCTCACATAGCTTATTTTTTCTTCTCTTAACATCATACAAATGACTTTCTTTCGAAATGCTGCTTCTATAGTCATCTTGACTCTTGCTTCACCCCTTCTCTTCAGCTGTCAGTTTTCTTTCTTCTGCTGAATAAAACAACTGTTTTTACCAGTATGTCCTCTCAATATTTTAGCAAAAATTCTTTTAATAAGTTCTGGTTTTCTTTATTCTTCTTTATCCCTACAACTCATTTTCCCCTTCCCTCTTCTTTTTTCCTTTTTTTTCACCTAAGAGTTGGAGCCTCAAGTAAAAAATTAAAATAAAATGTTTTCTTTGCCCCCTTAATTGTTCAGTAGGATCTGGGTATTTCACCTCTAGGAAAAACAACAAAACAGTAAATGAAGGTTAATCAATGCAAATTCTGACAAACAGAACAGAGAAGAAGAAGAAAAACTTAACACATATAACAGTAGTTTGAAATGTATTTTTTTAGTGATCTTTTAGATAGATGCTTATCCAGTAATATGGACAATATTTATTTTTCCTAAGATTTTGAACTCTAAGATGTCAAAACACAGGACTTGTCACCTTGCTAGGATCTTTATAATAAATACTGTTTTTACAGGATTTGTTTCATACATCATACTTAGAAAATATCAACAAACTGCAAAAAAGCATATTCCCAGAAATAAAAACATTTTTGTCCTGCAAAAAGGATGAGATTGATTTTGCTCTCTAACATTACAAAAATAGAATCATAAAATCATTGAATTTTAGAATGGCTTTGATTGGAAGGGACCTTTTGAAGATCATCTTTTCCAATTCTCCCCATCCCCTGCAAGGAGTAGGGACTTCTTCAGCTGGATCGGGTTGCTCAGACCCAGAGCCAACCTCACCTTGAGCACTTCCAGGGATGCAGTGTCCACAACTTCTCCAGGCAATTTACACCACTGTCTCACCACCCTCATCATAAAAAATGTCTTCCTTTATCCTATATAAAGTTCCCTTTGTATATTGAAAAGACACAATAAAGTTTCTCCACAGTCTTCTCTTCTCCAGGCTGAACAACCTCAACTCCCTCAGCCTTTCCTCATAGGAAAGATGCTCCAGAGATCATTTTTGTGGCTCTTGTCTGGACCCACTCCAACAGGAGCATGTCTTTCTTGTACTGAGGGTGCCAGAACTGGATGCAGTACTTCAGGTGGGTCCTCACAAGAGCAGAGAGGGAAAGTCTCAACCACACTTTTTGATGCAGGCCAGGATATGGTTGTCTTTCTGCACTAGAAGAGGCCACTGATGGCTCAAATCCAATTTTTCTTCCCTCAGTTCCCCCAAATCCTTCTCTGAAGGGCTGCTCTCAATCCTTTTGTTTCCTAGACTGCATTGATAGTGGTGATTACCCCAGTCTCACGCAGAACCTTACACTTGGCCTTGGTGAACCTCCTGAGGTTCAAATGAGCCTGTCAAGGTCCAGCTGGATAACATCATTATCCTCCAACAGATCAATACTTTGGACCAGGGAAAGTAGTAAATATGTCCAACCCAAGAAAAAGAAATAACTTGTGTCCACACTGTATTTTCATGGATTGTAATAGCAATTTGGAAAGTAGTCCTGAAATGTTATTCATTAAAAATTATTTTTTTTTCACCTCTAATCATGCTCTTGAAACACATGTAGCACAGATGCTGCTACTATTGCAGGATGCTTTACATGATTGTGTATTTTCTGAAAATAAATTACCAAAAAAAAATTCATGGAAGTAACCGAATACAGTGTATCAAATGGTGTAGTTTCACTTGAGTCTCCTTTCCCCTTTTAATAAGTACTTTGACGTGTAAATTCACTGAATCATTGTCTGTGAGTATGTATCTTCTGATTTTGAAATGGATATTTTTTTCCCTGGTCTTTTTGGAAAAGACTTTTATTACTTGACTAAAAAGAATGAAATAAGGAATTATTCTACAAAGCTGTAAAATATAGTGCATCATTCAATATTTTATATTGGACTATGTTGAAAAGTAATTCTCCCATATCCTCACAGTTTATAAAAAATATTTTGTAACATCTTTTTTTAATACAGGAAATCAAGTAGGTATATGACACCAGAAATTAGCTGACTTATGAAATGAAAACTTCATGGAGACAAAACAGTTTGTGATCCTGTCTATGGTTTGGAGTAGAATATCAAAATTATGTAAAATTTTGACTTTGTTTTCATCTTGGCACTTAAACATAAAACAGTGGCTGTCTGGGTCACAGTTGAGGTCAGGGTACAGTAATTGCAAAAAAGGCTAAAAATAACAAGGGTGCTTTGATCTTACCATCTGTGCAAAAACAGAAGTGTCCTTATGTCTCAAAACTGCTTTATACATTTCCTAAAATTCCAGCTAAGCAGCCTGAGTAAAAGGCATGATGCACCATCCTGGCTAGAAATCTTTCACTGTCCAGAACCTTGATGGACTGCACCTTACACTGACTACAGCTGAATAGCAAAAACCTAACTTAATAGGACATTATAAATGGCAGGAGAACCTCACTATTTTGGAGGCTGATTTTTTTGTCTTGCCTCTGCATAAAAGAGTTGTTCAGAAATGTTTCTAACCAAGTGATTTCTTGTCACAAAATGGACCTGTTTGGGAGTCTTTTTTTATTTTTTCTCATTTGCTCCATCTGGAATCTTCTTTCTAGTAAATCCTGTAGAAAGTTTCATTTGAGAAAGGGTGAGAAGTAGAAAAGAAAAACTACTCTTCAACTATAAATTATAGCCATAGTTTTACATAGGATCTATATTCTCAGTGTCTTGAACTCAAAGTTCTTAATTTACTTTTTAGTAAAAAATACTGAACAGGTTTATCATCAGCACTAGAAAAATATTTTTAATGACAGCAGAGCATCTTTAGGATCCTCTAGCTAGTCGTTGTAACAAAATGTATGGTATTTTATTTGAAAACTTTAAATTTGGAACTGTTTGACTGAGTAAGAACATAGCTCTTAAAAATATCTAATCTTAAAGCTTTAACGTTATAGAGTATCAGCTTCTCCATTTGCAGGTTGTTTCAGTGATTAGTTTTCTAACTACCTGCAACATCCTAGGCAGGTTTCTTTTAAAATTATTCCTGGGTAGCTGGTTTGAATTTGCCTAGTTCTTGCTTCATTATTCTTTTTCTTCCATTTCAAAAATCCTACCATCAGAAACCTTCTCTCCTGTATGTACTTACAAAATGATCAAGCCTACCCTGAAATTTTTCTATGAAAAGTGAAACAAATTGAGGTTATGTAATTAATGTGAGTCTGGATCTCAAGATCATGATGTGCTCTGGGTTTTGAACGATGCCTATGAATATAACAATTTTAATTGGATGGTGTTTTTCAAAGCTGGACTGTGTTGTATCCTGTAGAAGTTATGGCATCTCATTCATTATTTTGCTCTAGTCTTCTAAAGATCGAAAATACTACTGCTGTCTTTTTTGGATATCACATTATAAAATTGATATATTAGTGCATCATCTCTGCCTGAGACTCATATTTGTTTTGTCCATATTATTAGTGCTTAAAATTTGTTGAAAGAAGGGAAGTACCCTTAAATGTAGCCAAATCTTACACAGGCTACTGCTGGTAAGATGCCCAACAGGACAGTGAAGGTATAGAAATGGGACGTCATGGCCTTGTACTTACACAAGGAGTATGTATTTGAGGTCCTTGGCCACTTCAGTGTAAAAACAGAGTAGTTTGAACAACCACAGATGACATCCTGGTCCTAACACTGAGACTGCTGATTAGCTGAGTCTGAGCCCTCACCTTGGACCCCAGACAAGCTTTTCAGGTAGACCTGATACACTGCACGTCTCGCATTTCAGAGAAGCACAAACATCCACAACTGTACTGAAGTCACATTTTCCTGTATGTTACACATTCAGAAACTAGGATGTTTAGAAAATATCGAACTCACAATGGAATTTCCTGAAATAGTGTTTGGAAATAACTGTACAGACTGCATATTTTTACTTTTAATCTGGACAGAGCCACTCACAGACTCACAGTAACCTCTTTTTGGACTTTTAATCTACAGTCCAAAAGCTGTTATCATTTTATTAAAAATAACAACAACAAAAAAATCCTTATATAATCCATGTTAATGCAGAACAGTGATAAAAATGTGCAGAGGTTGAGTAGGTAGGGCTGAATAGTTGGGAAAGGCATAGTGAGCCACACATGAAAGAAAAGAGAGAAGACCACCTTTGATTTTACAAAACTTTTAATCAGTTTTGTGTTTCATAGTACATTTCACATGATTTGATGTAATTAGCCAGATTCTGAAATGATCTTTTAAAAGACTTTGAAATTTCAGGAAAGATTTTGTATTCATGCCTTTACTCACTGTGCAGTAATGTGAAGAAGGAAGTTGCTTATAAAAGGAAGTTACTGAAAAAAATAAATTACTCATATGCTCTACAGTGCCACCTACAGTATTTTAGTCACAACTGAACCACTGAACAGGAAATACTCCACATTGTTCTATAAAGGAAAAGTAAAGTTGCAAGTGCGACTATATCAGTATTAAACAAACATTAGAGAACTGAACTACAAGTTATCAAGAGATTTAATAGTTTAAAACTCTATTTCCAAATCAAAACTCTGTTTCCAAAGTCTTTCATCTTTGATTTAAACATAAAATTTTGTCAGAAACAGTTTGAATTGTTTAACAACTTCTGCACAGAATCAGTAAACTTTAACCCCCATAATACTGCAAAAAGTGACATGATGCCATTTTACAGAAATATGGCATCATCATGAAAATAAGAACATGAACTACAACTTTTAAAATGAACTTATTTATGTTGTCTTTGCCTCCTGTCTTCAGTCCTTTTTAAGGTTACATTTTTGCATTTTTGTCCATGCCTAGGATGTAAAATAACACAGAAAAATAAGTTTTGTCACATGTTTCCATAAGCTTTAAAAAAAAAAATCTCTTCAAGAGCTAACATTAAACTTTTGAGAATTGGCAGCACTGTTCCAAACGTTGAGAAAGGATAACTTTTTAGGTTATTAATTAGGATTTCATTATATTTTGATTGAAATAGTATGGTATGTGACCTCATATGAACTCCATTTTTGCCATAGTCTAGGTATAATTCTTCATTTAAAAAAAAGTTTCATTTTATTATTTTGGTAACTATAGATCTTGTGAGAATATAATTTGTTTTCCCCTTCAAGTCTTGATTTTTAAATTCTATACAAGGAGTGCACAATACAGTGTATATGCAGATGAGAAGATTTTGTTTATTAAACTAGATTTAACTAGTCCCTAGAAAATTTATTACTGAACAAAGTAAGTACTGGTGAACATTTTTAATTAGAAGCTAGTTTAATCATTAAAATTAAGGTAATATTTTCTTGACCACTGAGCTTAAAAGTCAGTTTGAAAGTATTTTTTTTAAATTCTTTAAAAAATAATAAATAGAATAAAGCAACTATATGTTCATTTGTTTGCTTATAACTGTGGAAAGTTTCATGGGAACATATGTGCAAGACTTTGTTTTCCAAGTAATTACTCAAAAAGTAAAATTGTCAGCAAAACATAAGGGCCTCCTTTTTCTGGGGTTTGTTGTTTACCGCCTTCTAAAAATTGTTTTTGTAAGGTTTGAGTGGGAAGAACAATTTCTGTTTCTTGTTTAAATACTACCAAAAATACTGAGAACACTGGGTCCCAGTGTAGGGTCAGAGCAATTATAACATTCTTCAATGATGATAAATGAGAACTCAAAATTGGAGCTTATCAGTATTGTGCAACTTCACAATAGCAAATAAAATTAAATTCTCCTATGTTACATACCTCAGGAGCTGGCTCTAACACTTAATCATAAAATTCCTAGAGATCTTATTATCACAGCAACTTACCTGAACACTAAAGTCAGTGTCAAAAATAATTCACGTCATGAAAGGTATGATTTGCCTGTAAATCATTAAGGGGAGCTTTCAGATTCTCGTATTCCCTGAGAGCAGGTGGGACAAACTAATGGATATAAGTCCACTCTCTGGATGTGTGAGGGCTGAAGGCAGGGTCCTTGAGGGGGAGGCTGAAAACATGGTTACACATAACTGACCATGGTTATTAGATATCACCCATTAGCAGAAAGGCCACAGCACAGATCTGCAACAGACAGAGGTAAGGAGCCAACATCAGATTGGCTGGACAGTCGTGCTGGTTTTCATATAATGAAAATAAATTATAGTAGTACAAATAATATGTGTAAATATAAGAATAAATTTCCTCTTCAATTGGAATATAATGTTTACTCACAAATACAGGTAATTATTTTAAATTATGTATTAGCAATTCTCTAACACCTTCCCTTAATTGTATGTACTAGAAATCCCCTGCCACCTTCTTTTGATTGTCCTGTCTCCAGTTTATGATTGAATGAAGTAAAAATAATTCTAATAAAGTTAAAATATAGTTCTACTTTTTAAAATTGTGTTTGAGTCTTGGAAAAAAAACACCTACTTTTTTTTTTTTTTTTTTTTTTTTTTTTTTTTTTTTTTTAGTTTTCTTCTTGTATTTTAGCTGTCTCTTGCATTGGACCTAAAATTGCAAGAGAGGCACTTCCCTTTGCATAGTCTTTCTGAGCCAGCAAAAAACCACATAATGATGGAAACCTCACAAGGAAGCCTATTCTTGAAAAAAAATTGCCTGGTTGTCTGCAATGTTTTTCCTTAGCCTGTTATTTCAGGGAAGGAGTGGGAACAGGGATGTTGTTCTTTGGGTAATGTGTGGGTAGTGAATTAGTATTGCAAAAGCCTACAGCTGGACTGCTTAGCTGACAAAAACAGGGACCCTACAACTATATGAGGACAAAAAGGCAGGGAACCAGCTCCAAACTCTCAAATTTTCTTTTTAAAACAGGAATAATAAGCCAGTGAGGCTGTCAGTGTATATGCAGCCTGGGAAAAATGCTACATATCCACATCTTAAATGCTGGAGTTGTCACAGCCTCCAGCTACAGAGGGGTGAGGACCAGGCAGCAGAGCTATGGCTCTGCCATATGACACAATACCCAGGAGGCCTGAACTGTTCAGTTCGTGACATGTGAGTTATTTTCAAGAGTAGAATGACCACTGTCTATAAAAAATGATCAAACACTTTCTTGGAATACATTTTTCCAAATGTGTGTGTGTGTGAAGGTTGCTGTTCTACTGCTCATCATCTTCATGTTTCCTTCATGAAGCTCGCTGTCCCTTTGCAGCTGGATCAGATAATATATTTTTTTAGAAAATGCACTGAAATGCCTGTTTTATTCAAATGAGGAGAGCTGTAGTAGAGCCTCAGACCTTTATTCAGGAACACACTTTTAACCAGATAAAAGCTCCTCTAAGTATGTCTGGACTTACACACAGTTCTGCTGTGCTGTTAGAAATGCAGATTGGGAGTGCTGTCTAGCAGCTTTTGGAAGCTAGACAGTGAGGATAAATGTTAAAAAAACAAAAGAGCTAGACATACAACTGCAAGCATAATTCCATCAAACCCTTCAATAAAGACTAAATGGGATGTCTGTTATTAAGGAGTATTTAGGAAATTTAGGTTAACAAAACAGGACCGCATGGGTAGAAAGTTTTTACTGCTTTGCGTTCTCTACATTTTCTCCTGACCTGTGGGATTGAACTGTGGCCCCCATTGCTGTGGCAGCTAGTTAAGAGGCAGGCCTTGAATCTTTCAAGGATTTCACCTTGTTGAGTGAGAAACCTGTCAGATTCCCATCAAGAAACTCGGGCTTTTATGCTACTCTACATGTACTGGTCTTTTCAATAGCCTATCTTATTTTAGGCCTTATTTTAGTGCCTGATGTACAGTTGGTTGTACAGTTTGTTCCATGTTTGAAATGCTTAATTCCCTTACTTTTCTTATTCCTTTTCAATTAACTTACCCCTATTTCTTCTTTGGGGAAGACCAAAACAGAACAAACAAAACAAAAATCAAAACAAACCCCAAAGACCCCACTGAAACCAACCAAAAAAAAAAATCCCCAAGACTCCTCTGGGACTGTGATTCCTCCCTGTTCAAGTCATGCTGTATCTTTAAAGAATCTGCTAACAATCTAGAGCTGGCAGCACTAAGTACAGAGGAACCAGAATGAAAGCTAGTCTCAGATGCAGTTAAATGTGTTTTACCTGTAAAAAGAAAAATGTAATTCCTGGAGGTGGCCAGTTGCATGCTTTCCAGAACTGAGAATGGAGAAAGAAGAAATGAAAGACAGGTGAAAGGATAAGAAAAGGTTGATTTAAGTAGACATCTAAAGATTTTTTTACTAAACTTCTTAATTCCCCAAGATTTGTGTTCACCCTATAAAAAAATCTGTTTCTGCTAAGGCTGTTGGCAGGGAATTAAATAAAAATTCAAATTGTTGAACCAGCCCTGGGCAAGTTGGACTGTGTTAGAGGAGAAAATTTTATCCCCTTGTTTCAGATCTGAATAAGTTTAAGCTGACAAAACTGGAACAAAGTAATATCAAACAATAAATTACCAGCCACAAGCATAAAAACATAGAATAATGGAAGAAAACATGACTGGAAGAGACTTCAGTACATTATCTGGTCCAATCTCTTGCCTTAAGAAGGATCAAGAATATGTAAGTCATTCTTGACAGAAGTTTAGATAACATCCTGAAAAAGGTCTGCAGTGAATCTTACTGCCTCCCTAGGAAATGTGTCCCAAAGCCCACAATCCTTACTGTTACAAGGTTTTAGTTTTACCTGTACCATACTGCTTTCTTTAGCACCTTAAAGACTTTTTCTTGTTTAAATACTATGACCACAGGCAATACATTTGAGGTACAATACATGCTAATACTGGTGATTTGGAAAAGAATGTCATATAGACCGTTGAAAAATTGAACTGATTTTTGCAGAAATTAAATTATAATTCTTCTTAAAAAGTTTTATAGTAATTCACCTTTAATTGTCATAAGTCGTACAGTGGTTTGTGTTGGAAAATGTAAATGCAAGGTGTGGGAGAGATTATGCATACCATCTGTGAGGTCAAGTCTAGGTTGATGTGGGAAATGAATCCTGATTGTAGGATCCAACCATTACTAATAATAAATGAAAAACTAATGTACAAGACACTTGCTTCAAAATTTGCAAAGAAGTCGATTTCACAGACAATATCAGTTTGTTGAGTTAATGGTTTGGGAATTCATATGAAGCCTACTGACTGGTTAAGGATAAAAAACTCCAGCAATTCTCCTTTAAATAAATTGCTACTTTTTTATTATATTCACTATACATTTTGATAGAAATACAATCATTATCATTATAGCAAGATTTTTTTTCCTAAAAATCTCAGAGATTTGCATTCTAACTTTTTAAGTAAATATACACCTATGTAATATTTCTGAAGTACTAATCAGAAATTTAAAGTGACTTTGACAGTCAACACAGAAATCAAATTTTGCATAAGTTTGCCCTTATTACACCACAGTGGGAAATGTTAGCTTACTCTCTAGCTGTGCTTCACTGGAAGTTTAAATAAAGAACTGATAAAGATGTAATTAAAATCTGTCAATTTAAGTATATCTCATAAATTATTAAAATCTCGCTCCTTCATATCTTGCTGTAATTATTCTGCTGTACTCCTCCAGCTCTTGCAATTACTCTTCACAGGGCCAGGCTGACACCTAAAGGGGCCATCTGCAAAACTCAGATAAGGGCCGCGGCTCCCTCGAGCAGCTGTAGGGTGGGTGGGAGAGGGTAAGACTGCAGCCTCTGGGCTCTGGCAATTTCTTGGCACTCCTGGTGATATGTGGGTGAGCAGATGGATTGCTGTATTTGGTTTTAATATATGGATCTATATCTTTTCAAGTGAGCAGAATGGAACTTTCCAGTGCAACGATTGATACCAATGTTGAAACAAATGCCCCAGTCCTGGACTGTCTAAAAGTCCTGAACTTTGGCCCATTTGTATAAATGAAATGTTTTCTTCAAGGGATGAGTCAGAGGCTGTCTTCTTAGGAAGAAAATCTTCTTGATCCTAGAACCTAGCCCTGTGGAAATTGGCGGTAACTTCACAGCCAGCAGGAGAGGGGTGTAGTGTTCTCTGTGTAACTGCCAGCTTATTTAGTACATAAAGCAGCTCCTTTTTCTTATTTTTATCTAAAAAATATTCTTAGATAACTAGACAGTTACCCCATTTCTCTGTGGGATTGAACCATGTGCAGGTGCACTGACTATAGCTGATCTAAAGGAGGCAGCAGTGGAGGATTCAAAGAATTTTTGAAAGGTTTTAGTTTTTGGTATTTAATTAGACTAGCAACATTTTGATTGAGATAGTGGAGTCAGGGCAACACATGGCACTGTAACTGCCAAGGAATCCAGAAGCAATGGATTCTTCCTGTGGGGCTGGCAGGCAAGGGACTGGTAGCATGTCCTTTCCTACCACCCTACTTAGGGTCAGGGCAGCCATATAACCTGTACCCGTGCTTTGGAGATGGGGAGAAGCCAAGGCAGGGATGAGATATGGTCCAGCAGATGGGCCTGGTTCAGAGGCAGGCCAGACTGTGGGGAGCCAGAGACTGGCCTTGCTGCAGCACTGAGGCAAGAACTGATGGCCCTGGGGCTGATGTGGGGTCCTGGATTTTGAGAAGAGCAGGACAGGCCAGGGAACTGGGCAGGGACAGGCGAGGCTGGTGGTTCTCTTGGGGCCCTAGCAGTAAGTTGTAGTTTTGTTATCCCAAATCTCATACTGGAAAAAAGCTTGCCCTATTTTCAGTTTTGTAAACACTGTTTAGGTTAGTCTTATTTTAATGTAAACAAGAAAATGTTCAAAACACATTAGAATGTTGGAATATTGCATAAAATCAAGAAATCTAGTGCTTTTCAGCTTCAAATGTCACTTGGATTTCCTCAGAACACATCTCTCTCTGGGGAAGCTCTGTCTTAAACAGGATAAGCCAGAAATCCTTGCAATGTGCATATTGAATTTTAAGTGTGTTTAGGTAGCCTCATTCAATAAGGCTAATGTCTTGGTAAACCTGCACTAAACATCAAAGTGCTTGGTGACTCAAATTCTGATGCTGGACTTCATGAAAGCTTTCACTCTATGAAGGGAGAATTGCCCTTTATGTTCCGACCCTGCCTTGTGTTTGTGGGACCATGGTGGGACTATGACTCCTTCCTTCACAGGAGTTCTGCTCTACTAAGAGGAAGCACTTACATCTAACATTTACCTAAGTGTGGGCACTGACCTTCCTTTATCATTAATGCAGAGGGTTTAGGGATGAAGGACCGGTAATTCAGAGTTTCTCTTAAGGTTTGAATCAGTGTCTGGTAAAGCTTTTATTCCCTTGCTATTTCTTAAGTTAAAAAGTGAGGTTAACTTGTAAGAAGGAGTAGTTCTCCATGCTCACAGACATTGTGTCTGACAGGAACAGGATATTTGGAGAGACCAGAAGTAAATTGCTTTCTTGTTTGGGAGCAAATGAGAGCTGGGAGCAAAGATGTCTTTTGAGTGATTCAAGGCTAAATCTTGATAGCAATTATTTTGTTTCCTTCGAGAAATGATGGTGAGAGACAGTTGGTGCCTACTTCATAATTTGTGAAGTTTGTGTATGAAAGAAAATTTTTGTGCTATGTTTCAGACTTTTTGTTTTAATGAAAACTTGTGACTTATTTTTGTGATTGGAGTAACTTATTTATCTTGTTTGTGTAAACCATATCCCTTCTAGGACATTTTTCTCGGCTTAGTTGTATAGCCAAAACTTGTAAACATTTCCCAATCTGACATTAATCATTTGGTGTGGTATATTTTGCTGGTTGCTTATAATTCTTTCTTGTAGCTTTTCCCAAAATTTTGAAACAGCCCTCTAGGTTGAATATTTTCTGTGACAGAATTAATAATGGGAGAGATACATGAAATATATCTGAGTGCACATGAATATTTTGTCAGCTTTCCCTGGTCTTAAAATTAAGGGCCAGACAGAGTTAAGGAAAAAAGGGATTTTTACCTTGTTATTTAATAAGGATCCTTACGGTGCACCACTTCACCGAGGTGGAATGCGTCGAAATGCACACATATGATAGATCACACATACAATTTCTAGACTTTGCAAATTAACATATTTATCAAAGATTCCCCAATGAGAGGTTTGAATGATTAGCTTTATATTACCCTATCCTGAGGAATTCCCCCCTGGATGGGCCTAGTCTCAGTTTACAGGGTGTGTTCCAGAGAGGACCTTGGTTTCTCAGGATAGCATTGGACTCTCTGGCCCCAGCTGAGAGGCCTCTAGGATGTTTGGTTTCCTGGTTTAACAGAGTATTAGGACTGTGCTAAATTATCAGATGTAAGGAGTTTCAAGTATGCATACTTAAAACACTGAGGATACATAAAAGCCATATAAAAGCATATATAAAAGGTATATAAAAGAAAAAGCAAAAAATCATCATGGCATCAGTTTTTACATGCAAGCAACTGATGAAGCAGCAATACTTAGGGGTGGGAAGTGTCATGGGAAAGAGAAACCAGACTAAAAATTTAAGGCCTAAATGGTACACTCTGTGCTGTCATGGCTGATGTCTAGACCTCTCCCATTATTACATAATAAAAATAACAATATTTTTACTTGGAGAAACAATAACATGTGAACAATAAGCAATTAAAAAAATTAATAAATAAGTACAATAAGCAGAATCACAAGTCTGCATCCTGGATTTTTTTAATTGTATGGAGGTGACCTTTTACTTACATAAAAGCATTCATTCCCTTAATTTCTTCTGGTATTACATGTACAGAGTATTTGTTCAGTGTCTTATTTTACAGTTTCCTGCAACTGGCAATGCTACTCTCTTAAATTTTCTTTGACATTTCTTTAGAAAAAGTTTTAAATTATTTAAAATATAAAACACCTAGACTTTGGGAACCAAAACCATCCAGCAAATATTTGTGTGTTCAGCATTTGATAATCTTTGTCATCTGTTTTGTTTTTTTCCAAGACATAATTCAAGTTGAAAAAAAAAAAAAAAAAACCAACCAAAAACCAAGAAAAGTCGTTCTATGGCTTATATTGAATACCCAAAGCTCAAACAGAAGTACTGTTCCTATCAAGTCTTTCTGGAGCAATGCATCAGATACGCTGAAACCTTCCATGTCATCAAGTATATACTACTACCGATGTTTAACTTGCTCAAACTTTCACCACATCTGGTTTCCCATTTTCTATTTCTCTTAAAAGTACTTTTCAAATTCCATGTAGTCTTTCTGAGACTGATGCAAAGCACCAGAATGGTAAGTAAAATGTTTCACCATATCTAAGCAGATATTTTTCAGTTAAAGCCACCACCATGAATATATGAGATCCCATTTTAATGTTTCATTTTTCCTAAAAGCACTTAAATCTCCACTTACCTTCTTGGACAGTATCCAAGATGCAGGGCATTTTCAGGGTAGCTCTTTCCAATTCTTGTGGTGAACCTATTCCACTTGGAATTAGATTTTTTAACACTTACTGAAGAGGAGACTGGAATACAAGCTTCCCCTTGGAAGATACATCTCTTCCTCTTTTTTCACTTCTCTCTGGCTTAATGAATACAGAATTTTTTCTGTGTAGTGAAATAGTTTCAACAACAACAAGCAAAAGAACTCTGTGTGATTATCTTGTGGTCAGAGCACTCACCTGCAACTAAGAGCTGTGGGTGTAGGTGCTCCATGTCATCCCCAGTCCTAGCAGGCCAGTAGAGATGACTCGCCAGGGGAAGCAGGTATTAGCCATGATAACGCAGTCTCCTCTTACTGCAGTAGTTTATGAGGGCATGACTTAAAGTCTTCTTAACTTCCTAGCTCCAGAATAAGACATTTTGCAGAAAAAAAATGCTCCCTTCCTGCCCACAATGAGGTACTTTGAGGGAGAGGGAGACTTGGGCCTTGTCCTTTCATTTGGCATTTCATGCTAACAGATTTATGCATATTTCCCATTAAAAATTTGGTTTTTATGGATCCCTGTATTAAGATTCATCTTTGTGCATGCACAAAGAACCGCGACTATTTTGACTTCTTGGGATGTCTCCCTTAAAACTGCAGGACCTAAGACACTGTGATATTATAGCACATTATTTTAAAATCTTTTGTGACTGCCATGCTCATACCTTTCGTTCATATTTGCTCAGCCTGGGACAGACTCCAGCAGCTCAACACTCTGCTGTAATTTGTCTGACAAAAATAAATTGCAGAAGCTGTGTTCCAGGGGACACCTCCTGCCCAGAAAGCCGCTGCCACTGTTACGTGACAGCTGCACTGCTGTATCCTTTACAATTTCCGAGACAGCAGTCTCCAGCGGGAGCCATCTCACCATTATACACCTCAGGAGCATATCCTGTCATTCTGTGATTCCCAGAGTAGACTTGAGTGTATTTCTCTTTGTACAGCACTGCAGCCTTCTGTGCAGCTATGCTTCACTTTCAGGGACCTGAGAGGCTGTCCATCAGTACTTTCATTTAGCAGTTTCAATCAGGAATTTCAATTTGTGATGGAGGATGAGGAAAGGATTTTTTTAAACCTCCCATATGTCCACATTTAATCTGTTATAAACTTATATTTCTCTGCAAGCAAATGTGGCACCTCTCTCAAGCTGTGCATGGATGGCAAATATGAGTTTATTCTGTCCATGGTGATTTTTCTGGGACATGTCTGTGTGGCCACATTAGCATGGTTCTGATTCTGAGCTAATGTGTCTTGCCTCTGAGAAAGGGTTTTACCTTAAATCCAGCAATATCTTGACTGTGACATCATGGCTTTCATGGGGCTTAGGGAACAATTGGCATAACCACGCAAAATGTACTTGTACTTTAGATTTGTTTCCTTCCTATCTAATATAAAGCAGCTTCTACTCTCCTAGCCATCTACATTCCCCCCTGGACTCTTTGTCTGCCTCTTTTTGTGCAATCTGCCCTGTGTAAACCGGCTTTGATCCTCCCCGTGGGAGCTTGTTAGAAACATTAGGGTTCCTCGCTGTAGCAAGTGTTTCTTAATGATGATAAAACATGTAAACTCTTAGGCAATTACTAAGGTTTCCTCTTAATTTTCCTAGATGAATGAGAGCACTGAAACTGGCTGATCCCAGAAGTAAATGGCATTTTGGGATAAAGATTACAGTAATTTAATTAATACAGAAATTTATGGTTACCATTTGTTACACATACAGAAGAAATGGTTATGTTACACAATGTTCCATTTATATATATTGCAGTGTCAGGTGTATCTCATTGCTCAGGAGAAGAAATAAGTGACTGTGATATCAGTGCATGTGAACCAAATTGTCTTGGGCTCTCTGCAGGCACAGCTGGTAAGCTTTTGACCATATAATTGTTCCAGTGAACCTCAAACCTGCTTTGAAATACTTTCTGCTATTTTATTCATAGATAATTTATTTGAGCAGCAAGTGGCAAAAGTGCTGAAATATGCTGAAAGATACAAAAGCTTTTAGATAAGCCAAATCCTATATTCAAGGGGAGTTTTATATATTTAAGAATCTCCTTTAATGAAACCACATTCTAACACTTTTTGTTCTGAAGTTAATTGTCCAGTCAATTTCTTCTGCATATTTTCAGGTTCTTTTTCTGTTAAATTCATAAGTGCTCTATGTACTTTCTATTTTTGAGCTAATCAGCACTACCAAAGAATTTCTTCCTTGAACTAGTTTTTCTATATTCAAACGTGCTAAATTCTTAATGGGCAACTACAATTCAATCTCATCATTTTGCTCAGCTTTCCCCTCTTTCTGCCAATAAAATTTCATGAGAGAGGAGGCAAGCATTCATTTCTGTATTCCAAACTTCTCATATTGTGGAAGAACCTTTTATCTCATTGCTCCCAATACAGCATATATCACTAAATTGTAAGAAAGAGAGGTGAAAATCACAGTGTTTTGAATGAATTCATGTTTTCATGTTATTTCAGTAATTCATTTTGAAATATATGTATGTATAACAAGTTAAATTTTAATATCTTATACGTGTATCTATTTCTGCTTATTCAGTGTTTAAATTGTATAGATCAGTATAGAATACTGCACAGTTTAACTGTTGAACCAATACAATTCCTTGGAGAATTCTGTGCTTGGAAGAAAGGATACTCTTTTTTCATTGATAGCTTAATTATTATTATATACTAAGATCTTGCACTTATGTGTAACTGAAAAGCATATAGAAGATTTGGAATAGTCAGAATGAATATAAAACAAATGAGTCACCCAAGAGCATCCTGTCTTGTACAATTGCACAATTATTAATTCAACCAAATGCTCTGAAGCTGACCAGATGTGCTACTGGCCAACACATGAAATTAAATTTAATGTATACAAACATACAGTAATGCATAAATAAATGATCATACATATATCCTACTATTTGAATTGTATAATTAAAATTTAATTCTGCCCTTGTTTCAAGGACTTCAGAAAAAGCTTTAAAATATAGTTGAAAATTATATTATGTAATGGATGGAATTTCTTTACTAAAAGTAATATTCTTTTCACAAAATTGTGTTTTTATATTATTCATCAATAAAAATATATATTCAAAATTCAGAGTTTTGATTTATAGTACTGTGTATTTATTTTGAAGGTACTTACTGTTGTAACTACATTTAGTTGTTAAACTAATATCTCCACATATACATATATCTCCGTAGTAAGGAGTTATTATGTAGAGTTTCTCTTTGATGTTTTCCTGTACTTATACACTTAAAAATTGAATGAGTCTGCTTTTCTATGTTGTAGTTATTAGGCACTAAAACTGAATTTAATCAGGAAAACTCCAGGGCCAGTTACTTATCAACATGGAAATCCAAGTATGCTATATTAATCAAAATATTCTTGTACTCATGCTCATTGATTGCTCCAAATAGCCATTGAAGATGTGTAAGAATTTTTCCCACTCTCCTATTTTAAGCTGATGTATAGTTAATTTTCTTCCAAGTAGCTAGTAAAGTGATGGCGTTTTGTTTTTTTTTTTTATTTTTGTTTTTGTTTTTTTGGTTTTTTTTAATTTAGTTTGAGCATACTGTTGCTAACACACTGATTAGTAATGGATTGGACTTGATGACCTCAAAAGTTTTTTCCAACATAATCAATTATGTGATTCTGTGATTCTGTGATGTTTTAGTTCTTCCTAAACAACTGTGCTTATTCTGAGTCCAGAAATTTTCAGTTGGCCATGTTCTGCCAGTGAACAGGTGCTCAAGAAGCTTTGAGGGTGCATAGCCAGCAGAACTGAGCTGACCTGGCCAAAGGGATATTCCATAACATATAATATCATGCCTGGTATATATGGGCATGGGGAGTGTGCTGGGAGATGCTCATCACTACCTGGGAACTGGCTGGGCATTGGTCAGTGAGTGGTGTGCAACTAATTGAACATTACTTGTCTTTCTTGGGTTTTATCCACCTTTCTTTTTGTTATTTACCTTTTAATTACAACAACAACATAAACAACAGCAAAACAACAACAATATTTATTATTATTATTGTTTTATTTTTATTATTATTGTAATTATTATTTTATTTTATTTTGTTTTATTTTATTTTATTTTAGTTGGGAAACTGTTCTTATCTCATAGGATTTATTATATCTGATTCTCCACCTCATCCTTTCAGAGGGAGGGGAATGAGCAAATGTTTTTGCGGCATGTAGTTGCCAGCTGGGGTGAAATCACACCTCCTTTTTGATATATGTAGCAATAATTCCTTTTTTTAAAATTTGTATACATAAGAGCAAAATTTTTGCTCTTATTATTGATCTTTATAATAAAATGAAGCAAATTTCTCAGTACTGAAGATGGATATTTAGATCAATACTCTCCATCATGTCCCTGTTAGAATGTCTATGTATACAGGTTAATTTCATTATTCATATTATGAGAGACTTGTGAAATATATAACAAAATGAGTATTTTTGACAGTTTAGGCAGTGGCCATATGATATTTACCTTTTTTATTATTATTATTATTGATCTTCATTTTATTGGTTTGATTTAAAACCCATCCTCCTTATTAGTCAGCTTGAAATGTCTTCGAATGTCTTTCTCTTTTTTTAAGTTCCAATACTATGCACCTTTTTGAGTTCTCTCATTCCATTTTAGTTACTTGCTGGCCCCTAAATTCTTTAAGGCATCTCTGGTTCTGATGGGTCTTTTTGTGTAATTTTAAAATAATTTTCTATGTGACTATGAATATACACCAATTCCATGGTGTAAAATTGGTTTAGTGAGTAGCAGACATAACAGAATATGATAAAATATTGATGAACTGTGATGGGTCATTAGTATATCCTGATAATATTGCATGGGAATTTTTAATGATACATTGACATAAAGATACTATTATGGAGATTGTCTGTGTGATATACTGTAACACCCCCCAAAGCTATTGCAGTATATTTGTCAGTCCACAGCATTATCAAGCTTCTGTTAAACAGAATCAAGTCACAGGCTTGAATTTGGGTATCTTTCTTAGTACTTGTCAAAAATATGGCACTTTTGATGTTGACTTCCAGTGCATACTAGACACATACAGTGAAATGTTAAATAGACCCACTCGCAGCATTTATTTCAGTCACTCTGATAATGGAGGTAAGAAGCCATCAATTCTAAGGCAGAGGGAAGAATCATGCTCTGAAATAAACCAATCTAAGATGTTATTTTTCAGATTAGCTAGCCAGAAATTTCCTGCCTCAGTCTCATGAAGTTGTGCTTGGTTCTGAATGACTTCACTTCTTCCATTAGATGAGAAAATAAAGACAGAATGAGAAATATAAGAAGTTTGTGAATCACATTGATTGACAGCTTGAATATTATGTTGTTTTAAAGAGATAAAAATATTTTACTGTAGATTAGACAGTTTATAGGTTGGGGGGGTCAGTATTTGTTCAATACTGATTACTGAAGGTAGTTCAGGAATTTGTTCAAGTGGAAACTAACTCTGGGTAAAAGAAAGTTTGTTTTGGGACAAATTTGTTCACTGAGCCTTCTGAGTGCCATGAGAAGCACTAGGGAAAGAACTGATGTAAAATCATCTTAACACTCTTCTGTAGATCCAAACCTTGGCCCTGTCTAAAATGTTGGGATTATTTGTATGAACTCAGTCCCCTCCAGCCATAATAATTCAGCCTTTGGATCATTACTGAGTCACACTGTCCTCTGGGCACAGGCAGATGACACAACCTAATTCTTGCAGTGAACTGGTTAGACCACTGGCTGCATTGTTCTCCCTTGCTATTTGCCTTGTCTTGCCTTTACAGAGTGGGAAAGCTTGGGGGAAATATTTTTCTTCATTAAGTGAAGGGAGTTTTTTCCATAGCAGAAGAGATTCAGATGAAAACACCAATGTAGAGATTAATTTACAAAACTGAATGAGAATTAGTGGCTCAATTGATTGTTTTCCAGTCTATGGAATCTGTATACTCTTGCTGTGAACAGATAGCACAAGTTCAGTCTCAGGTACAGACAGTGTGGCTCATGGGCCATTAGTTTGAAATCTATCTGGCTAGAAATTAATATATTTTCAGTGTTCTCTAGAATGTACAAACAAAAGTACAATTCATTTAGATATTCATGCATTAGTGATAGCCACAGTAATACATCTGCAAAG
This sequence comes from Lanius collurio, assembly GCA_020086605.1. Lineage (NCBI taxonomy): Eukaryota > Metazoa > Chordata > Aves > Passeriformes > Laniidae > Lanius > Lanius collurio. Next base: position 41,013,904 of record JACBWW010000003.1, read on the forward strand.
TTATAAAGTACTTAAGGTAAATCAAAAGCCTTCTTCTATTTCACTCAGGAGCTAAAGACGAAACAGATATTCAACTCATCAGCCTCAGGTACAAAAAATTAGTTTAAAAAATCACCCTGAAATACATAGGCAGTTTGCTCAGGAAGCTGGCATGTGGGTGTGATAGATATATAAATATGGTACCATGCAAAAGAGCAAGACAGTATATTTAAGCAGACTAGTAGTCAAAGTGAAATTATTTAGCTGAGCTCTTTAATATATACTACAACGATGGATAAAAGTAGCCTCACATCTGCCTATAAATTCAGTTTGGAACATCTTGGCCCATAATTTGTGAAAGGATCTCTCAAAGAAATTAAATTTTAATGTTATTCTAACCACTATCTCTTTATAAAGTGGATCCCGGAATTGGGACTTGAACCTTTTAGATGTTAATATCAAAAGCAAAAACAAACAAACAAAGAAATAAAAGTTTATATTTGTTTTTAAAATAAGTGCATCCCTTCAAGCTAAATACAAATTAAATTCAAATCAAGATTTTAGTTTTAGAGGGCTGTTTCTCCTAGTTTCACTCTGGAAATCCAAATTCCTTTGATTTAATGCAATGTGAGATCAATATGGGTTCTGTTTTCTGCACTACAGTGCTGCTTTATTTTTTTGATATGCATGATAAGCCAAAGTTTAATTTACCTGAGTGAATAATTTTTTTGTAACAAACATGCTGAAATGACTTAAAGAGATTTTGAACCAGAATTTCTGTGGAGCGGGGGGTCCTCTTAACATTGAAAACCAAATTCTCTGGGATCTATTGTAAATGAACTACCATTTCATTTTCACTATTGATTACATGAGCACAGATTTTCTCTTTTTTTTTTTTTTTGCTTTTGAAAAGTAAAGAAAAATATCACCTTAAAGGGAAGGAATTATATACATATAAGGCAAATAGGTTTAACTTGTGAATACAAGGGATCCAGAGACATGGATTCTTAAAATTTTCCAAAAATATTATTTCAGCACTTGTGTCTTCTGTTTCTGGACGATCTTGGAAAGAATGCAGGTCAAGATAGTCAGCTAGGAAATGACAGCTAAAAATAATTACAAGGATAAAAGGTCTGATGAAAGTTTAATAAAGAAACTGTTGGATTTTTGAAATGCAACATGATTTAGGTGTGTACTCCATGTAAATTCCAGATGTCAGTAACCTCTTCATCCTTCCATATAAGCTTAAATTACAATGAAAGTTAAGATTTTTACCAAAAGGAAAAAAAAAAAAAAAAGAAAGAAAAGAAGTTTAAAAGTTTTGATGTGATTTGTCTTTCACCTTCAGTTTATGCCTCAAGATATATAATGAAATTTGGAGAGTTGCATGACTTTAATTCCAAGTAGATTTAGATATAAACAATTAGTTTTTCCTTATATGTTTGAGACCTCAAGAGAAACATTGAGAAAACTTGTCATCAGCAGGTTGATGTCCAAAAACTAGGAAAGGACTCAACTTAAATGATCAAAGAAATGTCAGGCAAGAAGGAGGATATTAAATCAGGGTGTTTAAGACAGGAAAGTTATTTAATTAAAAAAAAAAAAAAAAAAAAGAAGAAGAAGAAGAAATTATTTCAGCTTTATATGGGTAGAAAGTGCAGTGATGTGATAGGCAATTTTTGAGTGGATTTAACAAGTTTCAGAATTATTTTTATTCTTCCTAACAAGAATGTCCGAGCCATACAAACTAGACATCTGGCACAGTTCTGAAGTGTACCAGATTACACTAAATGGTTATGACACACATACTCATGCATGTTTAAAATGCATAAACTGCAGTCTGCCTGTCTTTCTAGCTGTAATCTATAGCTGGAGTTCTTTTTGCTCATTAAAAGAAAAAAATCATTATATGAAGTTAACGTTTTACTTTCAGCTTTGTCTTGCACTGTGTGGTTTAGCTGCCTTAGAGCACCTGCCTTCCACCACTAATTTTTTCTGCAGTAAGCTGGGACATTTTCCCAGGCCTCACTTTTTTCATGGCATATAGTGCCTTGTCTGACAATTTGACTTCAGTTTCTTACTGGTATTGAAGAAATGTAGCTTGAATCCATTGTATACCCACTGTGATGTATGCCTTGGACCATGCCAGAAAGCTGTTGGAGATTGGAAATAAAAAAGATCCTTTACTGACTTTTTTCTTTTCATTCAAGTGAAGACATGCAGAAATTTGCCTTAACACTTCTTATTGCTGTATTTAGGAACATTCAGTATACACAATGATATGCTTTGTTCATTTACACCACAAGAAGTCATGTGGTCCTGATTAAGGTATTCCCTTTACTGGTGATGTGCCTTAGAAATACTCAGCTAAGCCTTCAGTATTCCTTTTCCAGCAGTTTGCAGCATATAGAAGGTATTATCATGTGATAAACATGTATACAGCCATCTGAATTTTTGACAAAGGAAATCAACAGTCTTTCTTTTTGCCCTTTTTACAGAGGTTCTGAAGCTAATCAGGCTGAACTGAAGCTACAAGAAAATTTTATGTGGCATACTGTCCTAACCTCCAAATGTCTCCAAAAAGCCATATGTACTGTTGTTTTATGAGTAATGTCACATGAGTGTGACAAAAACCAAATAAGCCTTTGTGGATCCTAATGTTTCATCCTCAGTAAAACATGCAATCAGCTTTTAGGAGCCTTGTCTATAAGCTAACAGGTAGAGCCTTTTTCTTGCAATCAGAAGCTCTGAAGTATAAATCAAACATGTAATTTTGTGTTCTGCACTATGAGATATAAACATTCTTAAGTGTGAAGGATATAAGTAATTAAAGGGTAAACACTGATTTTAAGAATTGTTTGGTGTGGAGGTGGGGGACATAATAGCCAGTATATCATGCACAGTATGGGATTGTTTGTAGTTATTTGCTTCTAGAAATAGTTCCAGCTGTTACATCTAAACAACAGTGAAAAGAAAACAGCAATATAAATGAAGAGAAAATGATACAATGATTTTGCCTAGAAGTTATTCTAAACAATTTGAAGAGTTCAAAACTGACATTCAGAACCTTTAGCTAACAGTGCTAACATAATTACAGCTTTGAGTATCCTATGCTAACATCTGACTCAACCATTTTAGCATTTTACATTCATGGAAGATGACAATCTGATAACAAATGTGGCAAGCTGGTAAGACAAATTAAAAAAAAAAAAAAAAAAAACCCAAACAATAAAAAACTCAAAATTCAGAAATATTAATTGGTACCCTGCAGAGGGATATAACCACTGTTTCCCTTCTTTGCAATGTCACTTTCATTATGTGGCCAAATTTGTGAGCTTTTTAGCTTTTTTTTTTTCCAATAAGACACAATATATATTAAGATGTTATCTAGGAAAATATGTCTTAGCCTCCAATTCTAGGGCTATACTTAGGATATGTTGCTACCCCTCTTTGTCACTTTTTGTGTAATGCTAGCAGTGCTATTCACTGATAGCTAGAAAGTCACTGAATTTGGTCAATTAAACAGCAAACATCTCCTATTAGCATTGGGAATTGCAAGTCTATAAACATTTACAACTATAAATGTACAACTGGTACTTCTTTAATCTATATGAAACTGTATTGCATTCATGTCCATGGCAATGGTAATATGGTGAGGGAGAATATTTAATCAGAGCATACAGTCATAGAGTACAGCTGAACTAATCCAGTCTGTGTTGGTTATCATAAATTCTGCAGTAATCTGGAAATGCACACTTCCATCTCTGGAGTTTATGTCTAAATAAGTATTGCTGCTCAGCAGATATAAGTTGGTGTCGTTGGTATATATTTTGACTTATATAGTATGCAACATCTGTGGTTTATGTTTTATAGAAGACTACCTGTCAGACTTACACCTATCTATTAGATGTGCCTGTTTTATTGACAAAAGTGTCAAAGTTAGGAAGCACAAAATGCAAACAGACAACGCAAAGAGGAATGGCAGTGTGTTTCACCATGCTAGCATATGTAATTTGGAAAAACTTTGAAGCCATTATTTTAAATTAAATAATCAGTTGGAGTAATCAATTAAAGAGTCTTTAAAAATGCAAAAGTTCTTTTCTTGAAAACTCTTCGGGTCTGACTCTTTGGCATTCTGTAGCCTGTAGGTTCTGAGTCCTTATTCTTTAAATAGTTAAAAATTTAGATTTAAGATTGTGTGGGATCAAAAATTTATTAGTAACTAGTTCACATGTAGTATATAGTAAAAGCACATGTAAAAGTATGTCACTCTGTACAATTCTGAAAAGGTGCTCTCTTATATGTCCACTTACATTTCTTTTACTTGGCTTTAAAAAAATATTTTGCAACCTCCTGTTTCCCAATAGTAAGTTAATGCACTGCTGCATTTTAGAAATCTTATTAATAGTATTCTATTGTCTTATTATTAGCTTTTCAGTTGCCAATACATCTCTCATTGCTTTCTGGTAGCTCAAAGTACCTAATTAATCTGCTCTATAAACCAACCATAGAGCAGAAAGTCAATAATACTGCCAAGGCTCTCTTTTCCTTGTAGCACCACAGATTCGATCAGAAAATCTCGCCAATGTCAATCAGAGAATCTCACATAAAATAATTGTAATGAAGTCTTGCCACAGAATCAACACCTGGGCTTCAATTCAATACTATGTTTTATATCTTATCCAACATTAAAAAAAATAAATAAAATATTACTTAATCAGGCATGTTACATAAAACAAGAGAAATGTCCCTATGTCAGACTTCTGTGTTTCAAGGGCAAGATTCTGTTGCTTTATTCAAAAATGTTCCAAAATTTTCTACTGACTTTCTTTCTAGACTACTAGAGGTTCTTTTATGCAAAACCTAGTGAAACTCTTCTAGCCCTTAAAATCTATGCACCAGTGAAGGTTTTGAGGCAAAAGTGCTCCAAAGATTTTGCTACTCAAGTAGATATTGAAAACTTATAAAAGAATAAAACTCCAAATAAAGTGACTGGAGGGATTGTTGTGGGCTTTAGTTTATTAGTGCAGCACATGAACTTCCATTTTGTTTAGTCTTTTGAGAGTTTTTTGTTTTATTTTATACACCATCATGGATATAATGGATTATAGTTCTCTTTTAACAATTGTCTAATCAGTTCTCCTTGTCTTTCTGTTTCCTTTTATAACTTCTTTAATAAGCGCTCACTTGGAGAAATTGTATGAATAAACCATTGCTTTTATTAACATTCTTAGTATTGCAACAGAAAATTTCAGTTTCAGTCTACTTCATGTTTTGGTCATGGAATGAATGTATTGAAAGAAAGCAATTGAATGTTAGCAAGTTGTTCTGCATCTATGGGAATAAATCAGAACATTTGCATCATACTTTTTTCTTGTCAATCATTGAAATGTACTGTGGTGTATCACTTCTGGATGTGTCAAGATATCTCCTATTAATCTAGAGTTCTAGGAAACTACTTCATGTTGATATCTTTTTTATGTGGTTTGTTGCCTTTCTCTGAAGCCCATGAAATTGAAAATCTTCTGTTCATTGCTTAGATCCAAAAGTCCAGGCACAGATATCTTAATATTTGGTTTTATTTAGAAAAAAGGATTCAAATCTACATAAGAATACTTAATTTAAAAACACAAAATTAATTTTCAGGCAGCACCATCATGTTGTTATTTATCAACATAAGCTAGCATCAGCAAATTGTGCCGCTCAGAACTGGAAATATTCTTGTAACTCTGGAAAAACTCCTACTGTTCTGTTCTCATCTTCCAAGGAAGGAAGATGAAGGAAACTCATGTTTACCTGGAGCATGCAATTATTTAATGTATATATATGTGTATATATACATCTCTCTATGTATACTTCTATGTATTTACACATACAGATACATGTATACATATGCATAGATGTGAAAATTATGTATATGTATTATAAATATAATACACATATATGGATGTATATGCATACATATTTATGAGTATGTATCCTTCTTATTTATTATTATCATTAAAATCTTGTTTGTTATGAATCTTTTTTTATTTTCATTCTGTTTTCCAAGACAAAAATTTTTGTCTCCAGGAGCATGACTTTGTTACAGGATCAGCGAGGTTAGAAAAGACCTTTCAGAGCATCGAGTCCAGCTGATGACTTAACACCAGCTTGTTTGCTAAACCAAGTGCCACATCCAGTCCTTTCTGAAATGCTTCCAGGGACGGCGACTGCATCACCTCCCTGTGCAGCCCACTGCAATGCCTGTATTTGAAAGAGATGCCACTGAACTCGGAAGAGAGGAAGGACAAGAGGAAAAGGACACAGGGAGGGTGGGAGTTTACTTTTCTTTAACTCAGAGAATCAAAATCTGTTAACCTTGCTTCTACCTATCAAAAGTTAGTAACAATCAGAGTTATTGCCTCCTGGTTTAGACTAAATTCTGGTCAAGGAGAGCATGCATTGCAGAGAGTCTAATGATCTCAGTTATGAATTACCTGTCTTAGAAATGTCAGATGGATTATCCTTAACAGTGTAGAGTTTTAAGAACAATACCCACATTTTCAGCTTCACCTGGAAGTGAATTCACTTGTTCAGATCTTAAAGCCCAAACACGTTTCTACTTATTTTCACAAACAGGTCTTTCCTTCTGTGCTGCATTCTGCTCATGAACTGTTCAATGTTGGGGACTAAATATTCTGAGAACTTAGACTTGCATTGCAAATCCACATAATTTTATTTTTTCTGGAGAAGAAAATAGAAAATAGGTTTTGAGGGACAAAACTCTGAAGCTTCACTTCACTGATAAAACCCCCCATTTTAATAAAAATGTATTGAGATAAAATTATTAAGGCTTTTTGACTACGAAAAGTGTTTCAAGGCCTCAGACATTGAAATTTAAAAGGAACAATGATTTATTTATAAACAAGCTTGTGCTGTTTTCACATTCTCTTCATGTGGAATAGGATTTGAGTAGTATAACTCATTTGAATACATGACAAAAGAAACAGTCAAAGCTGATTTAGCATTTACCACATTAGCATAATTATATTTTTTCAGTCTTATTAAAAATGCTAACATCTTCAAAACAATGCATCCACATTTCTACCAATTTTCCATTTAAATCCAATTAGCCACAAGAGTGTTTTTCACTGCAATCCTCATTTAAATGGTTTGTGAGAATATATTAATTTTACTGGATGACTTAGAATCTCAGTATCTTCCTTTCAGTGGAGAAACCTTTATTCTAACATTAAAATTTCTAGGATGAGGTTCCCACTATGCCCTAGAGAAATTTTCAGTCTTGAAAGGAAAGGTGGAATAGATGAAATAAGGCAGTTTGCTTGGCTTTGCTTTAAAAAGACTGAAGATGTGAATAACGTCTAGAACAAATAATGTTACTTGGTATTTTATATTGAGTGAAGTACTGTTCAATCTTTTTTGTTTTCCAGGCACGACATATTTTCCCAAAGGTTTCTTTACAATTACTCTTCATCAATTTGCCAATATCCCTCTGAGGGGCTTTTAGTAATATCTGAATATTGTTCATATTTGGACTGGTTGGAAATAAGCATCTCATTTAGACACAGTTTAACCTCTAGAGGTATATCCATACTGCATCCCAAGAGACCTTTTTGTAACTGAAGCACAAATACAAACATTGCACTCTTCTTTAATTCAGTCATGTATTACTACATACACAATCCAAATTCATAGTACATACCTTTTCAATTTTAAGTGAAAATGCTGCATATTAGTAATTCAATTGTAGTATATTTACAAGTCAATTGTGGTATCATACTTATAGATCAGTTGTGCTGTGATGATAAGAGAGACAGTTTTCTTGAGAGATGTTACAGAAACTGCCACTGAAAGCACCATGTTTTGACTGGAAAGAGGTAGTAGGTTAATTTATGAGAGGACAATAAAAATATTTTATGTATCATTAACATAAGAACTCATCATGAAGTCTTTCTGGAAAGACTTAACCATGTAAATCTTGCCAGGAGGACACTGAAGGGTTGACTTTTAATGTAAAGTCATTAAAGATATTGTTTCAATTAATTACTTTATATTTTTTTCATGAAGAATACCAAAGAAGACTACAATGTAGACCACATTTATAATAATATCTGAAGATTCTTTTATTTTGCAGAACAGCTGCACAAAAGCTCCTTATCTGATTTGGAGTGACATAAATTTTAAGAGTTGGGATGTCTTTAGAATTCTGAGGAGCGGGTTTTCTCAAAAAGATGGCAGAGGAGTACATCATTGGCTGCAGGAAGGACAGAGCTACAGAGCTCTCTGGTTAATAGTTATCACCACAGAACTTGTTCTTGGCTTAGGATTTGTTCCACCTTTTGTCAAAATGAAAAGACAAATAAGCCTCTCTACACTGATTAACAATTTAAAAAGCTATGGAGAAAAACCATCAGACACCACTGTTTCCTCTTATAACAGAAAACTTTCTCATTGCCTGTTTCCAGAAAGGCACAGCAATCCCATCTTACTGTATCATAAAATTACTGTATCACTTTTTTTTACCATTTCTAATTTCTCCTAGAATTGCATCATTATTTTTTCTCTTGAGTCTTAAGAAGATTGGGGTTTGTTATCATTTCAGTCAGTCCATCCTATCTGTCCTGCAAACAGGCTGTGTTCTGCCCGTTGCAGTTTATGGGATTCTGCCCAGATGTGTCCAGTATCTTCTTTCCCCAATTTGTGCACAATCACGTAACTAACAGTGAAAATTATAACCCACAAGATTTTAATACTCAAGAGACGCTTTTTTTTCAAAACATGAAATAGTAATTGTTTTAAAAATACATGTATCTTAAAAAACCAGTGAATTCTGCTGAAAAATCCTTCCAAGATAATGACCTTTAAATAATGTACCAGACCACAGTCAAACTCTGTTGACAAGGCCTCAAGGGCTTTCCTTGATAGGATTCCACTTCAAAGCAGGCAGTCTGAGTTGCACACAAAGAGTTTACACTCTTTTAGCTTACAGTGCAATCTAGCTTTAAATTGCTCAACTCTGTATTGAACTTTAACTAAATTTCTGCTCTAGTTACTTCAAGGGTGTCAGACATCAGTTCAGAGGTCTGAAGAGCACTAAACATTGTGCCATATAAACATCGCAGGCAGCTATCACAGGACACCGGTTAATTAGAAACCTTGCCAATTAAACAGGTGTTAATAGGGTATCAATTGGTGATATAAATTAGCCAAATAAAGTAGTCTAAAATTTTGGGGTTTGTGAAAAAAATAAGGTCGGGATTGGGGCAGAGATGAGGAATACTTATATCATGTAGCAGTTTCTCGTATCTAAAAGGATATAGATCATGTTATTTCTTTGGTTAATTCCAGGTAGATTTTAAATATAAGTTAACATTGTTTCTGAAAATGATTTGTTTTCATTTATGCACATGTTTAATTTAGAAGATCCTTCTCAGAAGTGCTGAAACCTGCTTGTAAGAACTGCACTTTTTCTTTTTTTTTGAGAATATATAAAGGAGTTCTGCAGCTGAACCTATCCCTTCCACAAGCCATGAGCTAGGGCTCCTTACCATAAATTTGCATATTGAACCAGCAGTTTTCCAGAAAGCAGTGAGATTGGTTATTTTTTATCTGTACACTGGATTCAGGAAAGTGACTTCTTTTGCTGTGCTGGTGCCATGGAACTATTCTTCAATGAAACATCAGAACTTGAAGAGCCTTTCTTTCTGTTGCCATCCAACTAGCCAATTAAATTCATGGAATGGCTGAGGCTTAAATTTAGTGAATTATTGTTTAAAATAGACTAGATAAAAAATAATTTAATTATTTAATGTCAACAATACAGATTTTGTTGTTAGAATCCTACAATTTTAGAACACAAAATGTTGAATCAAAATTTCTCTTTAGAGGAGAACATTGAGATAAATATTGGAGAATATTCTCTTTGGAGAAACACTCTAGCTGCCACTCTTAGATTTTAAATACATGGACAATTCTTATACATGTGGGGACAAATTTAGAGGAAAGGTTATGCAGTGTGAACTGCCAAATTGATCCAGTCATATGTACTTATTCCCATAAATCAGTACCCAAGCTCAAATAATGTAATAATATTAACAAGTTATATAAAAACTAGTAAATAGAAATAATGTTATATTTCCACTTACCTTTTTTAAATGTCTGCCTATCTCTTAAATGATTAAAGTAGTTTAGATTATTTTTCTGGATCCTACATACATTGTGTAGGTGTTAATAATCATAATACCTATTACCTTGATGTTCTACTTGGTTGCATATTTGACAAATATTACAAAACACAGGAAGTATCCTGACTCCAATGAGATGGGATCACAATAACAAAGACCCAGGACAGTTAAAGGTTGCTTTTCATCCTTTTGGACTGCACTATCCATTGATGTGTCATCTTGCACTATTAAAGCAAATGGGAAAGAGAAGAATCAAATACCCACGTGTTTGCAGAACACCCTTTGCTGATAAAAATGAAATTCAAGTAAGTACATCCAGATAGACTTACTAAATTAATTATGGAGTTTTAAAAATACTGCTCTTATTATCTTTAAAAAATTGATTTAACTCACTAGCTATTTGCTCAATGATTGTCACTACTTATAGTTGTGAAGAAAGAATGATATGAGAGTTTTCAATCCCAGCTGTTGAGCTTCAGCATTGAATGGTCAATAAGAGGTCCTGTTAAACTTGTTATGGGGGAGAAATTATTGTGTCTTTGTGATATTAATAAACTACTCTAGTATTGTGTCTTTGTGATATTAATAAACTATTTTAGAATTTTTTCAAGCAGTTCTATAAAGATTAAAGTCAGAACTTGCTAAGTCACTTGCTCCCTCACTCACATACCCACCAGCCCTCAAGCTTTCTTTTATTCAAAGGAAGGAATCTTTTGTGCAGATGCAGATACTATTATTTGGGAAATGTTTTAAGTGATGAAAAATATCTTATGAAAAGTTCTGTAGTTCAGGACTTTGGCTCATGAGTTTTAAACATTTTTACTCACCCTGTCCGTCCCCCCCCTTATTTTGACTAACAGGAAAGAACTTTGTGTTTTTCAAATTAAAAAATACTAAATTTTTTTAAAATAGTCACATCCTTTTGTGTCCCCATCCCAAGTCATATTTGTAGTACTACAAGTTGTTATCTAAACTAATTGGGAAAAAGATGAGAAGGGCAATATCTTCTCTCTCGTAAGAGTTATCACAAAAACTTTATGCCAGAAGTATTGTGAGGAAATCTTTTAGACAGGAGTATAAATAAAAAGAAGTTAATGTTGTTCCTTACTTTCTGTCAGGAGGGCTGAGAAATGTCTAACAAACCTTCCCTGAGTGAGAAGAGCAAGGAAATCCCATCCACCTCCATGTTTTTCACTCTATGTTACACTTGCATTTCATATTAATGATTGCTGCACACCCTTGGGAAGCTGTGCTGTATTTTTTCAGTATAAAGAGACAGCAGGTGCTCTGGCCAGCATCACTCATAACAAACCTCTCATCACCTTCCTCTGGCCCCTATATCCAAAAATAATATTTTAAAATGTCAACATTTCAGATAAAGACATTTTAAATTTATGTGATGAATGGAGGGGTTTTTTTTCCAGCTCCTTAGATCTATTTATTCTGAGAAAGTGGCAAATGTGGTAGGAAATAAAGGGCCTATTACGGTGCTAACACATTTTCTAATTGAATACTTAGCTTTCTCTTACTGAACACTATATGCATAGTAGTTTTTTGGGAAAAGAGATTGTACATTTTCTTGCTTTTCATTTAGATAGGGAACTTTCTGTCAGATGATGGAGAAAAAGCCATATTTACCTACAGTAATGGTAAATCCAGCCACAAGTCAGACTTTCTGAAGAGTATTTTATTTTTTCTTTTATGCCAGAACCAAAATGATTGGCTTCTTATCCTTTTAAACCCAATACATATAATGAGACTGCACTTGGAGCACCCCATCTAGTTCTGGCATTCCCAGCACAAAGAAAAACCTTCAATCTGTTGGAGTAAGTCTAGAAGAGGTCTACAAAAATGGTCAGTACTGGAGACCTTCTCCTATGAAAATGACTAAGAGAGAGTGGGTTGTTTAGTCTGGAGAATGAAGTACTCCAAGGGGACCTTATTATGTTTTTATGTGTTTAAACAGGCCTTGAGAGAGATGGAGAGACACTTTTTACCAAGGCCTGTGGTGGCAGGGGAAGGAGCAATGGTTTCAAACTGAAAAAGGGTAGATTTAGACTGGACATAGGGAAGAATTCTTTATGAAAAATCTGGTGGGACACTGGACCAGGTTGCCCAGAGAGATCGTGGATGCCCCTTAGTTGGAAGAGTTCAAGGTCAGATTGGTCATTACTTTAATGAACCCAATTTGGTGAGAGGTGTCCCAGCCCTTGGCAGGGTGATTGGACTAAGCAATCTTTAAAGGTCTCTTCCAACCCATTCAGTGGTTCTGTGGGTCTGTGTCCAATGTCTGTCAATAAATGCATAGATGCATTATTTACAATATCTTACCATGACATGTTCTGTTTGGAAAAGATGTTAAAATGGAGAAAGATCATACACTAGTAATTACCAGGAATGTTGCACAAAACAGAATAAATTCAGAGAAGCACAAGGTAGTCTCATGTTAAAAATTAATGAGAGGTCCTAATTTGCCATAGTTCAAATCAACTGAAAATTATGTACTGGGAAGAGAACTTTCACACTTCCTAATCACTGTAATTTTCCTTGCATTCACCATAAAACTGCAGTCTGAAACAACTATTTCTTAGCAATGAGCAATTGTCTGTAACTGTTGGAGGGAAAAAAATCAAAACCAAATCAACATAGACATTCAAAGGAGAGATAAAGATTACATATAACAATCATGAACATAGTATTTGAAAGTCATCATTTTGTCCAATCTCAGACTTTTCTGACAGAACATTAAGAGTCAAAATAGTATTTCCAGCATTGAACCACCTGAAGATAATAAAAATATTTGTCATTAAAGCTGTAATGTCAAGATTACAAGATATGTTTGTGGTACCTCATTACAGAAATAGTAATACTTTAACAGAATAAGATTTAAAAAGTAGTTTAAGTAATTACAAAAGAAGGAACAAAATTGCTGTTTATAAAAGTGGACAATGTGTAAGTAGCATTTGTTTCTACCTGCTTTATTCCTCTTTGAACATAGAAAATATGAGTATGTTATTGCAATTAGAACTGTTTGAAGTTCTGCAAGTATTTTGGAAGCTTACCATACTAGTCACATAGAAGAAACCATTTTATGTCAGAAACTCTGACAGGCTTTTGTGGTTCTAGTAAACATCAGTCCTGCTTGAATGAGCTTTATTTGCTTTCAGTAAGTGCTCATTCATGTAAAGCACTGTAGGCAAGGCCCAGGAGTTTTCCAGAAATTCACTACCAGGTTTTTTAATTTCAGTATACATGTCAATACTTGAAAGAAGCAAGGTATTAAAAGTGAAACAGTGGCTTCTATTTAAATTCTCCAAATATCTGATCCCAGCTTTCTACAAAAGGCTCATGAAATTGATTTGTAAAGGCTGGCCAGTAAACCTATGAATGTGAAGATAAAGTCCAGTTATCAAACTGTGCTATTTTGGGAGGTTTTAGAGAGGCTTAATCCAAAGCTCTTCCAAATTAAATAGTTTGGTGAATTCATTGACAAGGACTGACCTCATACATTGCTTATTTCACTATGTTTTAGTCATATACATTTGTTAGTTAACTCTGCAAATTATGAGAAGCTAAGATTTCAAAGTCCACTGAGTCTGAGTTTCTGCTAGTGAATCAGATCAGAATATCATTCATAGAAATTTATGTTAAAAAATTATTACTGTATTTGCTGATTTTAGAAGTTGGTTTATGCATTAAAAGGTAATATCTGTGTATGTCCATTAGGGCCTGCCAATCTCTATTCTATCTGCTTTTTATTTATGAGATTTAAGTATAGAGCTTAAATATTCAGTTTGATTTAAGATACTACTTTTCTTCCTCCAGATATTTCAATTGTTTGTGTTCAATTTAAGCATGTTAAACTCTGAATATCTGTGTAAATCTGAAGTGTTCGATCCAGTTTTTCTCATGAAAGCCTCACACTCCAAATATGACAGCCCAAATCTGCTGAATACCTATGGGAAACAAGAACAAGTACTGTCCTCTACTCCATCAGTGCTGCTTTCCTCTCATTTTTCCCAAAAAACAATTATTATTTATAGTGAAGAAGAAAGATTGGAACTTCAGAAACAAGTGCTGCACAGCACATATTTTTTCCATGGAAGACCCAGCAACACACGCAGTGTTTTCTGTGCTCTCAGTAGCTGTCTCACACACTTCCTTGAGAGTGCAGGGCAATCAGTACACTCTAAAATGCAAACTGTGAGTCTTCCTTCATTAGGTGTGACTTCCTATCTGTGACTGCTATTTTAAAAAGGCTATTGCCTTTTTAAATCCACCTTTGAGGTTAAACAATGCATTTTGAAATGTAAGTCTGCACACTTTACAGTCCAATACCACAGCCTTTGGAAATAAGGGAGGGACAAAAAGACATTTTCTCTTTACTAGAGAACTAAATCAAATAATCCCTTTCAATAAGAACACCAAAATATATGATTACATCTAGAAAGTTTTCTAAGTCAAATTTTGTATTTTTGTTTAAGAATGAAAATATAGTTAAGTGGATGCTCTAGTCTCACTCTCAATAACTTGTCACTGTTTTGAATATTCTCTAATTTTCTTTTTCAATATTGAGTCTCCACAAATTTCTATTTAAGAACTTGGAAATATAATCAGAAGTCAGAAACCATGAGCAGAGGGGAAGGAAGAAGCAGAAAAGGAAGGATGGATATTTTAGTAAGGTGATTAAACTGGTAGCTGATACTATTTGAAGAGACAATCTTTTGAAATTATGAGAAAAAGAAGACAATACTGATAAAATAAAGATAATTTGGAGAGAAAAGTAGTGTTTCTGCCAAGATTAAAAAAGGGGAGTGAAAGAACAATGCTTCCCAGGATAAATTCTCTTTCCATTAAAAAAAAAAATATGTATTTTTTGTAATATCCTCAAATATTTGACATAATACTTAAATTATTCTTATTATTGGCTTTACTAAATTCCAATATGCCTTTTTAATGGATGTAAACTCACAAGAACCTTTCATAAATTTAATTAAATTTTAATTTTAAAGTCATCTTTAATATAATCTTTTCAAGTATATATAACATATATCCATCTACTTATATAAGAAAAATATTATCTCCACCTTTGCACTTGTAGTGTATACATAGACATAATAAATCCCACATATTTTGATAAATTGAAAAAATTCCCACTTTAAAGTAGAACATTATACCATTTCCTAATATAAAACTTCTGGAGCGCGCATACTGACTCTATTGAATCTCTCATAAAACAATCTACATTCATCTTTTCACTGGGTTTCAACTATTGAGTATTCAACACTTTGGTAATTGCTTCCAAATGAATTCCCCAAAACACAACATATTTTCTCAGACAAAGTCTCATATTGAGTCAAGATAACTTTATCCATAGCAATGAATAAGTTAAGAAAAGTATTCAAGAATCACTGCTAAATAATACATGCTCAGATAATAACATAAAATGTTTTCCTCTCATTTTTCTGTTTGGTCCTGATGTGTTATTAGCTAGGATACATTACACTCACACAGGCATTATAAACAAGCATGACTTAAACATTAAAAATTGTCTAGCAGAATCCAAAATAAATACATGTTTCTTCTCTGTTGTCCCAAAATGTACCTCCCTTCATCTTGCCTGCCTGCTTCTATCAACTTCAAAATTTTTTTTAAAAGTAGGGAACCTGAGGGATTGATGACCTAAAGTATGAAATTGACCTGTTTTTTGAAATGGAAGTGTTTACTAGAACTTTTTTAGTGAAAAACACAGTGATGTGGAGAATGTACCTCACTACTTCAATGTATCCAAGAGAGGCAAAGTGAAATAGCTCCTATAATTTTTAATTTGTTTATACAAACAAAGAAATCCAGTTAACAGCTTCCACTGAATAACCTTTATGAAAAAATCGCAACTTTGCGCCCAGTAACCTTATGTCATTTGCACTATATAAACGGGGAAATAGACATAAAAATGTATTCTTTCTCAGTGGGGTTGGCAAATGACAGACAATGCTTTCATCAGCTGTTAATTTATTAATTTTCTTCACACAGCAATGTGAATGAAGGTGCAGTAGATATGACCAGCTAGGGCACTGGCTTCAAAAACGCACCTGTAAAATTTATTGTGGAAGCATCCTGGAGATGGTTAGAGTTCATTGGCTCACCATGGCTCAATTATGTACTTTTTCATGGATAGTTTTATTTCAGGATCTCAGAAAGCCTCCGTCACTAACTTTTCTTCCTCAGCACTTCTTTTCAGGCAACTGGGGAGGAAGGAAGGAAACTTGAGGGATAACTTGTTTCTCTCTTTAACTTCCTCCAAATAATACATCTCAGTTGATTTTTTAGTTTGTGTGATAAAAACACTTTGTAAATTACTGTTCAGCCAACATTAGGCTAGCTGGAGAAAAAAATCTGTCACTTGCCTTTCCATCAAAAATTCAATTATAATTATAAAAGTCAAATCTGATCTTACTCAGTCAGTCACATCAGTCTTATCTTTAGTTAAAGTATTTGCAAACAACACATAAAAAATTGAGAGTGCAGCCTAAGCATGCCCACTATTGCTCCCAAAATTTTTGGTCTGGAAAACGGAAAGCTGAATGCTAAAATTGTTAAACTCTGAATTTCTGGGTATTAGGATGACATAATATTATATCTATTTGATAGTGAAACACCAGAACCTGTGTTAATTTTGAGAGATGAACCTGTTTATCTAGGCTGAGAACATTTTTTGTTTCCTTCTATTTGAGGCAAGCATATCTGAAAATTATAACAGACTTTAATAGACTTTGGATTTTTTTTTCCTTTACTCTCCCCACCCTACTCCTGCTACTATCTCCCAATGCCCCATTAAATATACTGGAACTTGTTCCTATTCAGTAAGGGTTCCGTTACAAAAATCAAAAAGTATTTTCATGAATAATGTCTTGAACAAAAGGCATTTATTGTTAAGTAGTACATTATAAGAAGTGAATGGTATTCTCTTTTCACAATACAAAGCACTGTGGAAAGAGAACAAAAAGAAAAAGTTAAGGTAGTGGTTGAAAATAAGGCAAAACCATCTATATGATATCATTTTGAGAATTTTGATACCACAATCTTTTAAGTGGATGATTATTTACCTAAGTCATTTATTCATTAGCTTCCACATTTCCTCTATTCCCTTGTTTTCTTGGAGAAAAAATGCATTACATCCTTCTTGGCTTTCTTATACTCTCTGGTGCTTTGTTTCCTTGGAAACAATATCCATTAACATTCTCCATTTCCTCCTTTGTTGCCATTTTCTGGATACACTGAGTATCTCGAACACTTGTGCAGTGTAATGTACCAGAGAACTAAGAAAAGGATAGAAAATAGACAATCAGAACGATTAATGATACAAGGCTTATTTAAAAAGGAAACACAACAGAAAATACTACCATTTAATGGTTTTGAGTGAGGTACAATCAGGAAAGTATATATGTGGGCAGGGGAGCGACAACCGCCGTGCAAATACTGACATTTAATAGGTTATTCGATTTTAGATGACATTGCTGTTCTACACTGACACAGGTGAAATAACTTTTCAGTTACTGTTGGCAAAAAAACAAAATTGCATCCTACAATAAGCAACATGCATGCAATTGGAGATATCCATATGAACTATTTGAAAAACCATACGAATTATTTGAAAATAAGTTCTTCTGGCTAAGAATAAGAATCCTGAAGATTTTTTTAGCAATCAGTAAATGTCTTTTGGGGTCATTTTACACCTTTCCTTTCATCAGGGTGATGTATAGAGTTGGATTTTAAGGCCCAAATTGATAGTTTTAACTTTGAGTTGCTTAAATATGAGCTGGTAACACACTTAAAATCAGAGGAAAGAAAAAGTCTCTTGCAGAAGGTGATTCATTTTAACCTTAAATACATAACTTACATGAATCAAGTTGGACCTTTTGGATGCTTTCATTGTTTTCTATTGACTACAAAGGGAACCAGGATAAATTTGATCATATAATTTTAGATATTTAAAGATAAGTGAGATGGAACATATTTGTACCCTCTAAAGTACACTTATGTCTAATTTTATTGTATTTATTTGTTCTTCTGACATATCATACACCCTTTTCCATGTTTTTTCAGTAAATGGAACATGTTGAAAATTGTCACTTCACATCTGAATCTGCACATGGCACTGCAACATTCACGGTTTTTCCAAGGTATTCCAGATAAAGACCCTGTTGAAAGCCTACAATTACAGCTGGGGACAATATACGATCACACACAGTACAGAGAGGCCTAAACAAAAACTACAATTATGAAATTCTCTGCTTAGCTGCTGTCAGCAGCAGAGGTATCTATATTTAGTTAATTTAAAATTTTCTGTTTGTCTAGATTTTTGCTTTTGTGCTCACTACTTCTGTCCCATCAGAATCTAATTTGGATTCCACATTAAGGTGGAGACACTCAATGTAATGGATACTTTTGAACACAAACCCTTATTTATTACAGGTGCTACATATCTTGTACTTCCCTTCTTAAACTTATTTAAGATTGTGGAAAAATGCTGTGGTATCAGTGGTACTTTTTGTATAAAAGCACAGAGTAAGTGCTTTTATACAAAAAGTTTCAGTGTTTTCTCTCATGAAAGGGTTCCAGCCCACATCTTTCCTCCTACCAACTTATCAGGTCAGCAGAGCTATTTATTGTTTTTTTTCTGACTGCAGATATGCCACTGGACAGACAATGTGATTTTTCTGGGTCCAGAAAAATGAAGAATGATTAAATGGTTATTTACAGGCACCATTCTACATTTTATTTACTGATTTCTTTAATGTAAAAAAAATAAACGTGGTTTGTTTTCCCTCATGTAGGATGCCACACGGTGGGAAATGCATCTAACCTGTTCCTTTGCATAATGAGTCAGGTCAGATGGTGACCACCAATCTGGATGAAAATCCCTGTAATACATGTTTCAGTGTCATTCAAGTTGATGAGACACCCACTCTCTTTACCTGTGCATTTCTATGCATCACTGATTCAATGAGTTAATCTGTTCATGGTTTTTTCCCCACTCTACACACAATTGATACCAATTATGTTTTCATAGAGAGTCTCTCCATAATTTTAGAAGGGTTTAGTTCAGTCCTTTAGGTACATGTAATCTCCTAGAAGGTTTAGTTGCAATTTCATAGACTGAGGCAGCATTTGTACTCATAGTCCTTTATGAAATAACCACAGAGAAGCAGAATAGAAGTACCTCATATTTAGAGCATCAGTAGTACTGCAGAACATCACTGAGAAGAAGAGTCTAATGTGAAACTATGAAGACCATTTATTTGTGGCACAAATATAAGAAAAGCCAAAAAAAATTGTGAGATAAGTGAGAGAAAATTATGCTAAGTGAAAGAGATTATTAAAAAAACAATATTCCGTATTTAAGAGTCCAAAAACTTATATAGGTATCTGCTGTAAGGTGTTTTGAACCACTATAGTGTGCCCCAGCCAAACCATCTGTAGTTATTCCTATTGCAGCCCTCAGAGAGAGACCAGGCTGGAATTACCCTCACCAGCTTCACCTGGCCATCCACCTTCAGCTATAGCAGGTCAGATCCTGGAGGGTTTTTAACCCCAATCAGAAGGTTCAGTGGGAAGAAGAAGAATGATGTGAGTGGAGTTTGTATCTGTTGGCTGTCCTATGCTGTTTTGTTGTTTGATCATTGGATGGATTTTGTTGCTGCCATCATCTTGACTCTGCTTGCCTGAATCTGGAGCATCCAAGACTGACAGGTACTGAAAGATAAACTGTGCTAAATTGGAATTGAGAAAAGAGAAGCTGAAAGGCTAAAATACCACGACAGCAAGGAATAGATAAAGAGGCCTGTGCTGCACTGGATTAGGAACCAATTGTATTATTGGAAAAGTGTGTGTGGAGCTCTTGGACAAAGTAAAGGGACCAATCAAGTAATGTGTGATCTCATGCACAGCAGTTGCAAAATGTATATGTGCTGTATTAAGGACAATTTAGTAAAATGCATAAGTACTGTGTTAAGTAAGCATAAATAAGTGAACTATATAGGTTATGCATAAGTATGTAAAAGTAGTACAATGTGTAAGTATAAGATAAGTAAGCATAATACACAAAAGAGGTGATAAGTAGGTATTATTATTGAACAAATTAGAAGATGTGAGAGTTCCCGCATGATGCCCAAAGAATTGAGGCATATTTTAAACAATAAGAAGCTTCTGCATAATCACATTGATTCGTTGTACAGAAGTTCTGAGGTCCTGCAAGCATCATAATTCCACCTTGTTCCTTGATACCTTGGTTTCTCAGACAGTGGTTGTGCCCCATACTTGTAAATAATAAATACAATGGAGGCCTTTACTGCTGGAAAGAGAAAAATGTAAATTATTTATGCCCTTCTTCTAATAGAAATAACAGGTCTTTACAGTGTTTTGACTTCAAATACTGTAATACAAAGTAAAAAAAAAAAAAGTTTCCACTATTTGGAAGGCATAAAATCACAGGGGTAAGAAATGGAAAGTTAAGATGGAAGTATGTACTAAAACATCCATTTCTCTTTTATGTCAGTACAATATTATAATGTCTAAGACTTTGTACAATTCCAAATAATTAGGTTTTCACTATATCCCTAGGCTGACTGAAAGAGAAATTAAGCTGATTGTTGGTGGTTGTATTTTGGGACTTTTGTTGTTATTCTGTTTTTTCTACCCCACCTCCCTTTCTGGGTTATACCTGTTTATTATGGTAAATATCTTCTGACAAGAACATTGGATTTCTATTTAAAATTTGCTGGTAGGACAGTTTTTCTTATTGTCCTTAGTATTTGCATTGGGCATAGCTTGCATAGGTGGCTCTTTTGCTGCCATAATCACAGCTCCAATTTCAATTTTTCTGGCTGTATGGTCTTTATTTCTTTGCATAACTTTGCAGCATGCCCATCAATGTTCAGGATCTGCAGTCACTGCCATATGTAGGACACTTATTTTTGAGATGCCAGGTGCCACAACTCCCACAATTACAACAGAATCCGGAATTGTGCCCTGCCCAAAAAAAAACCCTACATAATGTGGGAGGCGATAAGTGGTGCACAAGTGATAGGGAAAGACAGTGTTGATTGCTCCTCTCTTGGGAAAAGACAAATATATTGTGGGAGTCTCTTCCTTCAAGGACCTGGATGGACTTTATGGTAGTGTGCAAGGATGGGGAAGCCCTCATGCTTGTTTCTCATTGGGGAAGAATTGTGGTAAGAGTTGTACCATGTGGCAAGTAATACAACGAGAATGACTGGGACTGGCAAACAGTGATCCAGGCGATTGTGACAATGACACAAACCAAGATGATGTTGGTGTTTGACACTCAAATGTGCTGCTCTTCTGTCCTGAACATCCATCTTGACTTATGGTGCCCAAGCCATAGCCTATTTTTGTAATTATTAGAAGGAATAGAACAGAAGAATAATAACTATCTGTTAAGGGACAGGGCATAGTAATCAATGAGAATGTATAAATTTGTATGTTGAGTATAAAGGTGGTTTAAGTACACAATATAACTTATGTTGCTAAGAAGGGGTTTCAGCAAAGAGAATTAAATACAAAATGATGTCTAGAAATGTATTAAATTCTGTTGGACCTGAATATGCTGCAAATTGTGTGGAATAAGGCTTGGAGATTGTATTTGATCTGGCTGATATGGAATCAATTTTCCCATAGCAGCCCTTATGGTGTTATGCTTTGTATTTGTAGCTAGAAAGGTGCTGATGAAACACCAGAGTTTTGGCTACTGCTGAGCAGTGCTTTCACACATCAAAGCTGTCTCCAAATCCCACAGTCCCCAAAGACCAGTAGGCTGGGAGTGCACAAGAGGTTGGAAGAGGACAAAAACAGGACAGCTGACCCAGGCTGATCAAAGGGAAATTCCATAACAAATTATGTCATGACCAGCAATAAAAGCTAGAAGAGAGGATCACTCATCATCAAAAGAGGGGAAACTCATTATTAAGACATTTGTCTGGTGGTTTTTCCATTCTAAGAAGCACAATTTTTTGTGCTTATTCTTCAGTTCAAAGCTTCCTTCTTACTGCTACCATATGGATCCAATTATTATATACAAGATATTAGACTGACTGTATCTGTTAGTACACAGAAATTTTCTTCTGCTGAAATCATGTACAAGTTCTGAACCCCTTATGGAAAGATTGATTAGCTCATAAATTCAGGAGCTCATGTATTATATTTAGGATGATGGGGACAGGGTAGGATGTCTTTTCCCCTTTGAATGAAATTTAAATAAATAACACTCATAGTTTAACGAACAAGCAAGAAATAGCTTAACAACCATGCAACTGACAACCATTCTCATAGAAGTCAAGAGAGAAACTTTGTATTGCCTAAACTATCATGGAATTGCAGCTGAATCATATACAAAGTATTTAAATGGCAAGGGAATAACAGAAAAATGAAAAACAGTTGATAATATCTGAAAGAAATTCAGTTTCATATCTGAAAGAATCCAGGAATGATGAAGTAGTCAAGAAAGATGGTTTTTTTGCTCTTGAGAAAAAAAGGTAAGCAATGAGAGCAATCATCAGCTTCTGACTCACCACAGAGAAGAGAGAACATTTTGTTTCTTACTGTAAAGATAAAACTCATGGCTATATCTGGTATGCGATATTGGAATTTTCCAGTATCATGAAGCCAAATATCTGCAAACAGGGGGACTGTGACTATCCAGGGAAATACTAAGAACATTTTCTAGATGGAGTTAGTCACTAGAAAGAGTCACACAGGAATTATGTGGCAGGTGACCTGCTACAATGACTAGGAAGAAACTGCTGAAGAGAAAATTTGAGATAAACTCTAAACAGTTGCACTGCCTTTGCATAATCTCTTATGAATTTTTGCAGACAAAATCCTGTTAAGAAGCATTGCCAAGTCTGTCTCACACATGGCCTGCTTTGACAGGTTTCTGTTCTTGAAGGTCTGACCTTCCTTAAGGTTTCCATTTCTAAAAACAGCAGGAACAAACCAAGAACAGAAACTTTCTGGTAGCAAAAGGAACAACTGAGAACCAAAACATGCATTCAGTTGCTGTGGGAGATTGCTCATGTGCTATAAGTTCTCTGTGATTGAATCTCATAGGTATGACTGTACAAGTGAATTTTTGTGGAGGAAATATTCACATTTGGAACTCCAGTTTACATTTTATCATTTCATTCATTTTGCTTGTCTCAAGAATTCTGACTATATGCAACAATGGGAATCCTGATTTATGATACATAATTTTGGCCACAGTCCACTGTCCTTATGAAGTATTTAAATTCTATATTTATTATTTTTTTTTTTAAATAATCTCTAAAAGATTCTTCTAGTCTAATATGAGATGGAAGAACTTGCTTTTTAAATGAGTGGTCAACAACTGGGGGTCTTTTGTTGTTATTTTGGTACATAAAATATTTATTAGTTAATTTTTCCCATCAGCCTCTTTACCTCAAAAAAAACTCTGTTACTGCATGCTTATAAAACAGAGAAAAATATTTAGGGGGTATTCTAAAAAATTTTATTTAACAGTCTTTTTATAGTATATGAAGTAGAAGAACCAGTACTGGGAAAACTCAGTAGATCAAAAGTTGCTGAGCACACAGTTTTTTAATTTACTAGAATTAATCACATTCAAAACAAGTTTTAGTGTACCTTTTGGTCTCCCACATGGCACAAAATAAAGTTCAGGAAATGATCTAGATTCCCACAGTAAAATTTTCAGATTAACATCTTCAGCCATTATACCCCGCTTTAAGGCTGCCAAAGCAATTCTTTGGCATTTGAGCAAAAACTGTTCTTTGTTTAAAAGACAGAATTATTAAATTACCTTTAGTAATTGAAAAGGAAGAATACATGATTTATAGGAAGTCTAAGCAAAAGTGAAATCATATGATCACATGTAGTAAAATAAACTTACTTGATAAATACCATATGTGTGAGTTCTGTTGACCTTAACATTTGTTGAGTTAGCATTAAAACTACAGGACCACAATTCTCTATCTATTTATAGCTAGACAGATTCACAACTGTCTACACTATCCAAGACTGCAAAAGTCTTTATCAGTATGTTAAATTTTAGAACACAGTATCTTTTGTCCTATTATCACATTAATTTGAAACAATGATAAAAAATATTTAATTTTTGCTTGCATCCTATGACAGTCAATCAAATAATTTCAGTGTTCCTACATTTCAAGTAATTTGCTTGATTTATGATACGTTGCTGGCAGAATTGACAGAGTACTTCAGAATATTAGCAGCATAAAATAATAATTTATACATGCTAACACCTGCTGAAAAATTAAGGCAAAATAAAATACTCTTATGCTCCATGATGTGGTTTTCATATAGGCATGTATTTGGGAAATCTGATTCAATGCAGATCTCCAAATAATCTATATTTTTCAATAGCTTTACAAATTAGTTCAGACATGCTGAAAACAACAACTCATGCGCAGGACTGAGTAAGTCCTTCTCTTTCATTGACAGTATTAATGTCTATCATTGGGACAGGTGCCTGTTATTACAGGCATCTCTGCATTGTACTTAGCCAATATATCCCAAAATTAGTTAGAATTTATGTCACAAAAAATTATTTTTCTGATGGCTATTTATGACTTTCTAATTTCCTTCCTTTGTGAATTTATTATGCAATATATACTAATTTATTTTGTATTGATATTTCACTTTGGTGTAAAGAGCTACCTACCTTTATGCCTCTGATTTACATGATAGACAAGAATTACATTCCTTTTTAAATTTTATTTTGCAAAAGTATTGAATCCAGTTAATTTAGTTGCATAAGATAGACTATCACTCCTCAGAACTTTTTATACTCTGAAATTACACAGGGAAGGTGTGGTCCTTTTGAGATCAGTTAATGCAGCATAGTTCATCTCCTCTCACCTGATTCCAACTGAGAAGTTCCCACATACAGCAAAATACATTTAGCTTCTTCTAGTAAATTTTTAATTTTCATTCTTGAGAACTTGTGCTTTCAAGACTTTTTGCCCTCAATGTGCAATATTCCAATCATTCACTGGTGTGAGGCCTTCAACTTAATGAAGTTATAAAATTGCAGCAATATATTCTATTCCTTATGCCAAAGCTATTAATAAAAAAGCCTACTATATATGCCAGTAACATCACTAGTTAGACACCCAGCATCTGATATGTCCATTTTCAGCACTTTCCATGACAATTCTCTCTTTAGTAAGCCCCTCACATTTTCTTTCTCATCTGTCTTCCTTGGGTAACAGCCTTTCTCTAAATGAAGTAGAATAAATGCTTTTCTGCCATGTAAAAAGATTAATTACATGGTTTGGGTTTTTTCTCAAAAATCAGATATGAGAGAAGTTATTAAATTGGTTTGATTTTTGGTAAACTAACATTGGTTTGAATCTCCTTTATTGTTCACACAATTTTTAAATTATTCTTTTTTTCAGTAATGCATTCTAAAACTTTTTCTCTTCTGAAATTGTTTTTATTGGCCCGTGGGAAGCTTAAATTAACACATACACATAGATGCAATTTGAATTCACCAATGAAGAGGACTCTCCAGACTTATTATATTTGCCAAAGTCAGAAGTTTTGCTACTGGAAAAGGGATTTCCTTTTTCTGTCCTTTTAGAGGTCCAGGGTGTAGGATTCTCCCCCTCCACTTCCTTTGGATTTTTGATCTGTGTGGGATAAGATATTTCCAAAGTTTCATTCTCCTGATTTATCATGTCTTTTCCTCATTGGTCAGAATCCTTGCATTTACTACTAATAAATAGGAGTGGGAACTTAATTTTTCATCTGTAAATTTCTGATTGGTTCTCTGAAGTTTCTATGTTGTTTTTCCTCATGAGATCTCTTTTTTGAAGTTGCTTGAACTGAAAACTTTTCTGCAAGGAAGTCTGTAAGCTTTTGAAACTGAGGAAATCCAGCACGTAAGTTATATGGTAGAAGGAAGAAATAGAAAAAAAAATATTTTCCAAATATTTTAAATTTAATTACATGAGGACATAACTGGTTTTACCATGAGAACTTTTCTGTGTGCTTCCATCTCAAATTTGTGACTGAGAGAGGGGGATCAATTCCTTAAAATAAAGAGTAGGTTACCACATCAGGTAGGTGCTCACTCTTCATGCTGGGAGGGTGTGAGCTACTGCCTGATGCTAAACCGTTGTTGTTGAACGCATCTTTGTCTCTTGAGCTTGATCATTGGGGAACTGCTTGGTCAACAACTTTGATAAGAATTTTTTTATGTCAGCTACAAATCAATGTTCAATCAATGTGTTTTCATCTGTTCATGGATAATCTAAGTAGGAGTGTAATCAATATAGGAGGACTTCGGGAAACCCATCTAAGGTCTTTCAAGTCAGTATTTACGATTCACTAGAGGTATAATTCATACATAAACTTTAAAGGCTTATAATGACTGTTTTTAGCAAAATTTTTTCTTGAGCTGACTAATAGAAAATACACTTCTTTCTAATTCTATTGTTTAAAATTGTGCTGAATTTACTAACATATTTTCATGTTCATTAATAAAGGACTTTTTGTAGATGAGCCTTTGTAATGTTTGTATTTGTTTTGAGTTATATATAGCATACCTTGTTTTAAGTTTAAACTTTCATATCCCAGAATGCAAGTGGACACACATATTCCAAAACTGCCCTGATATATTCAGGGGGCAAAAAATGTATGAAAAATAAAGATATAATTTGTGTAATATAAAGATGAAGTTCTTGACTGGTGTTTGAGGAAGGAAATCGTGTCTTCAGGTAATATTTTTCTTGCACTCATTTCTTTTTATGACCAGAAAAAGTTAACAAGATTATATTTGAAAAAATCAAGCTCTGAAGTAGAAGGAAAAAAGAGGTACTACATTTCCTTCTTTTTTTATGAGCTAAAAAAAGAGAAAGATTGGGTAAAAAGAGCTTTATATCTATCATTTAAAGCAAAAAAAAACTTCTCTGGAGAATCTAAGATAGCTGTCAGTTTACAAATTTGGTTTTCAACAGCTTATCTCCCAAAGTTTCTGCAGACTTTCCCATATGCTCAGATTTCATACCCTACTTTCCCCTACCCTTTAAGTATAATACTAGTTCAGCACGCCTTCCTCCTTGTTCTTTTTCTACAAGCTCCCTAGGGACTTACATATTTAAATCTGAAATTCATAGAAAAGGCCATTTGGAACATCTAGCCTGGACACCTGTTCATTGGAAGCAAGTACATCAAGCTCTGAATCAGTCAGAAGATTTTGTACAGCTTTTAGAAAAATATCTAATCTTATCCTCAAGTCTTTCAGTAAAGTGAATTACTATATCAATTTATCTATTAGCCAAGCTGAGATTTTACTTCAAGGTCTTCCTGAGACATTTCTCAGTTAATAATCATAAGAAATAATAAGCAGTGGTGCCATGTACTGCAAAGTAATTTAAAAGATTAGCTTACACCTTTCAAGTGTTTTTGACCCAATTTGAACCTCACAAAAAAAAAAAATAACCTCAATATGGGGAAAGTTTTTTTACCACCCAGTAATCATTTTTATTGATTTTTCTTCTGCCTTCCAAAGGTTTTACAGAAATTGCCTTAGGAAAAAAAAAAAAAAACCAAAAAAAACTTATCTGTATTATACCATTTTCATAGTGTTTAAATCCTTTTTTTACCCCCAAATTCATATTGAGTGTAAGAGATTTCCCCTAATTTCATTTTCCTAGCTAAGTTTCAACTATTCCTTTTCCTGAAGACTGAAGGTGTTTCTGCGATCCACAACTTCTATAAGCACAACCAGTGAATGTCAAGCTCTATGCATGTTCCATTGGGTTTTCACAGCAGGTATTTACATTTTAAAACTACTTTTCTCTTCAACTAATTACTGCATCACTAAGTATATAAATTCATTTGGTCTGGTTATTTTTTTTTCTTTCTCCAATGTAAATTTTTTCCGTGGTTCACAAGTAAGGGATATTTCTACAAGACAAGCATATTGAGCTGGTGTATGGCTCAGGGCAATTCATCTACATTTTTCTGATACTATAAATCCATATTTATATCAACTGAAGAAAGGTCAGCAGAGCTGCTTATGAAGTTTGACTTCCTGCAGTCAGTACTCATTCAAGACACAGCTAGAATTGTTATCTATCTTCTGCATAACTCACTTCATCAACTTGGTTGGCAGCTAATATTTTCAATGATGACGATTTTTAAGAGCAAACTTTTTACCAGGAAACCTTTTTCTTTTCTCTTTTAAATGATTTTTTTTTTTCTGTTTGTGCATTGTCTTATTTACTAGTTTTATTTACTAGTTGTTTTTCATTTTCCTATCATACACTTAGTTTTCTTACTTTTCTCAGAGAACACCTGTATTTTTTAATAATCCTAACATCTGAAGAAGGAAATCCTTACCAAAGTGATCATCTGCCAAAAATGAAGCATATTCTGTAAGAATTAACCCAGCAGTGAAGTGATGTGTAGTTCATGTTCCTAATGGTGCAATAGTTCCTGCCTTATGCCTGATAGACTTTTCTACACATTATTTCTACAGGAGATAAAAAATGTGGAATAAGGTTTTCTTAAGTAGACTTTTCTTTGATCAACATTAAATTGATTTATTTTCTCATTAACAGGCACATTGCAGACATCATAATAGAAAACATTTTATGAGTAAAATGAAGGCAATTGGGACATTGAATTTACTCAAAAGTACCGACTGCTATCTTGCTTTTTTGACCTCAACTGAGGATGACTTAGAACTATCTCTACTGTCATAAAGGCATCTCAATATGTGAATAACTTTGAACTAAACTAATTTTTTTCTCAATAGAAACATTGCTGACTTGAGCTCATGAAAATATTTTTCTCCATAATGTCAGAAAGGTGGTTTTTCAACCTGCAGGAAGAAAAATAATGGAAAAAGGGCTGCATTTCTTCATGTGTTCTGGTACCTATGGATGCAAACAGAAATTGAGGGGATTTTAATCTGCTGTAAATGGGTTGTGTTGTTGTATCAGGATAATCAAAGGACACTAATTATTTTGAAAAAACAATTGTTTTGAAAAAATAGTCCGATAAACTGACCATGTTACTTCTAGTTATATAGAGTTTATCTCACAAAACATTGATTTCTGCAGCAATAACCAATATTGAGTTTAAAACCAATAAAAACCTACATTACATTAAAATGGAGATATACTATGCATCTTATGCTTTAAAAAATAATTTTAAATAATTTATTATTGAGATGAGCTCATTTATTTTCACCCCTTCTGCCCCTGAAAGTATTTGGAACTGCTTTCTTCCTGAAGTACTTAAAAAATAATTTTTTTTTGGTTCTGATAAAAACAAAAAAATGTATAATTTATACACTTTGTCATATAGAGATGTTTTGCTTGAAAATTTTGTCTTATTTTTTGCTTTATTTATTATATGGCTAAATCTTGTAAATGGAATTTTTTTATTAAATGCAGGGACAGGACAAGGAAGCAAATTTTCTTTAATGCATTTTCACATACTTCCACTTGTCTATGAACTCAATGTAGTCTGACTCAAATGCCTTCTCACCTTTTGTAAATATCATAGATTAAAACTTAATTTGATATGACAAGATCCATAAAGAAGAATCATCTTTTTAATGTACACTCCAATTTTGAATTATACCTCAAAGTAAAATTTTAAGGAAGTAAACAGGAAAAAAAAATACTTATAGGCCCTAACTTAGTATTTAATTGCACAGGACAGAACAAAAACATTATATTTTGCCATTTTCATAGTGTAAAATCATTCTAAATCAAGAACACTACCATATTTTAAAGGATTCATTTTTCAATAGAAAAAATACCATAAACATTTTTGTATGATAGCTTGTGGTCTATCTAGAAAGGGCTTTTGAGGATTAAAACATACTGAAACATGCTTTGAATTACCCTATATTTCTTTAGAAATACTTATCATAGCTCCGTTAGGATTTCACTTTCAGTTTAAGAGCTGCTCTGAATCTTAACACTGACATGTATTATAAGGGAATTGAATATCTAAAAAGGGAATTTTATGCCTAGCAATGTCACTGGCAAGATTTCTCAGCAGAACTAGATACGGTAATGACTTTTCTGAAAGAGAAAAACTGAAAAATGGCAATACAGTTTAAGATTTCCAGCCTTTTTACCTGCTATACCTGCTTCTGTTGATAGACTTTTTGATCATCTGATGATAAAAGCAAATAAGTGAGAGGCCTTTTTTAATGCAATTTCTCTTCTTGAGTGGAAATGGTTTCAGATGGGGCCCTAGTCTTTTGGCATGATTAGTGCTCCCCAGCCTTGTCTCTTTCTAGCACCTACTCAATGTTACAGTATTTTCATAATAATTTGAAGAATATTCCTGAAAGCCAGATGATAGCTCCTGCTAAACAACCTTGAGAAGGCAGTAATAATCACAAAGAAAGAAAAAACAGGAATGATATCCTGTTAGGGTTTAATGAATACTAGGAGCCAAACAGAAGTAAACAAATTCAGTAGTTTTTATCCATGAGACAGTATGAGGATTAAACTCTCTGCTTTCTAATTACTGGGTGGAATTCCTGTTCCACAGCAATCAGAGTCTAACAAAAATTTAAATAGCCATTTCAGTCAATAAGGAACACCTGCATG
Source organism: Lanius collurio (assembly GCA_020086605.1). NCBI lineage: Eukaryota > Metazoa > Chordata > Aves > Passeriformes > Laniidae > Lanius > Lanius collurio. Next base: position 41,044,730 of record JACBWW010000003.1, read on the forward strand.
ACCAGATACAGCAGATTTATCAAGGAATTGTTATTTTCCAGTTCTAGGTTCCTCTGCTTGGCAAAAGTATCATACACAAATTGAATATGAGGGGAGAATATAAATATATTATCAATTTTTCATATATGGAAGCAGTACTCCTTCAATAAATATCTTCTACAAATTTTTTTGGCATCTGAACTACTTCAGCTGAAAATATTTCACTTCACTTTTCCCTGAAACTCTTCTGTTTTCTTAGTTTGAATGTCTCAAAATCTTTTGTTTCCAAAAACTGTTTCACTTGTTGAGTTATAGATAGAAATTTTATAGATATAAATAGACATTTTTTTTCACAAGTGAATTTTAAAACTTTGGAAGTGAAAGCGAGTAAGTGAAACCTGGGTAGCACAACAGTAACGTCAGAAGACTTGAATCAACTGAAGAGGTTTCTGGTAGGATGTTCACACTGGTATGTCCCTTGAGAAGGGGAATCTTCCTTCTTGCATGTCTACAACGCCTAGGGAATTAGTTCAAAGGCAACTGTCGCCAGATGTTTGTCTCAGGCACAAGGGCCAACTCTCTTAACAAGTTGAGTTTATATAAAGGCAGTAGGGAGCATCCAAAAGCGGGCCACGAGGCCGCTGAAGGGCCTTGAGGGGAAGATGAAGGAGGAGTGGCTGAGGTCCCTTGGTCTGCTCAGCCTGGAGGAGACTGAGGGGAGACCTCATTGCAGTTACAACATCCTTGTGAGGGGAAGAGGAGGGGCAGGTACTGATCTCTTGTGACCAGTGATGGGATTAGAGGAAACTTTTGAAGCTGAGTCATGGCAGGTTTAGGTTGTGTATGAGGAAAAAGGCTCTTCAGCCAGAGGGTGATTGAGTCCTGAAGAGGCTCCCCAGGGAAGTGGTCATGGCACCAAGCCTGACAGAAGCATTTAAAACAACACTCTCAGGCACATTGGGGTGTCCTGTGCAGGGCCAGGAGTTGAAATTGGTGGCGCTGATGCGCCTCTTCCAAATAAGTATATTCTGTGACTCTACAATTTATCATGTTTTCAGGATCAGTCGTCATCACTAATTGCTGTGGATGTGAAAAAAACAGTGCCTCTCAACTTAAGTATATGTACGGAAAATCAGCGGAAAAACCTCTGTCATACCCAGGCAATACAACATAAATTTTTTACACCAGGCAAGTCCAAGCCACCATCGTAACTAGGACCAGTACCCAGTAATGAAAGAGTGCATTGGTTCATTCACACTTTACCAAGTACTGTTAATCTGACAGTCCTTTCAAACTGTGAATAATAGTCATGACTCCTTGTCATGACATCAGGAAATCAGCATCCCAAAGAGACAAATTATATTTGCTACTGTTTCCTAGATATCTGCTGAGGGAGGAGATCCTAGATTCCTGAGAGCCTTTCTCACAGAATCAAAAGCAGAAAGCTGAAGAATCTGTTTTCAGTTCCCTGACCTTTGGAGGAAAGAGGTCAGAACAAGTCTGTGTTTTAATTTTCCAAACGGGGGAGGAGTGACAAGATTGGTAAGGGTTTTAGAAGTCTCTGTTCTGCAAATGTGAGGAAGTCATCTGGTTTGCATTATGGTGACCACTACATAGAAATCCAATTTTTGTTGACTTTTTCCCCCTGGAAAAATTGTTGCTTTCTGCTGAGAAACTGTAGAGAAATAAATGAAATCTTATTAGGAGGAAATGTGTCAAAAAGACTGACACTGTGAACATTTTCACAGTGGAGACCTGATAAAAGGAAGATTTGGTGACACAGCTGATCTGAAATTGTGCCAGATTCTGATGCCAAACTTTGAAGCTTACATTTTGTATCCAGAAAATAATGACTTTTTCTTAATTTGTGATGTGAACATAATTTGGTCATACCCATGGATGTTGCTGATATATCCTTTAAGCATTTGGGACATTTATATTGAGGAGAGATTTGCTTTAGACTGACATAGCAAAGCCCTAGATATGAGTTGAGCATTTGGGGCTGACCTCATGGATGTTGCCAAGAGAATTTTTTTCCCTTTTTCCCTAACAATGTCACATGAAGTAAGGTAAAGGAGAATGCCAAATTTTGCAGTGAACCTCTTACAATGGTGGCCATTATGTTACCTGCTGTGAACAAGTGGAAACGCATAAATACAATTAAAGGTTGGTCTTGATAGACTAGTATTAGGATAACTTGAGAGCTTCTCTGCATAGTGTAAATTTGTTTCTTATTCAAAAAAAAAAAAAAGGTAGCTTAGATGCACTCTACAGAATAACTCCTTCTCGGGCCTCAACTCCATGTTTGCTAGTTGTTTGTTTTTTTATTTCTCCTCTGAGCAGGTGACTTTTTGTCTTGACCAAGGTTACTTGGAGCCTGGTCTTGCTCTGCCTCATGTTTTCTGTGATGGCCTTGATTTCATCTTTGTTCTTTTAGTTGCTCACATCCCAGTGAGTTTATGCCTACTGCAGTTTCCAAGTCAAACACATCAACATTACTGCAAAATATTCACTCATTCTAAAATAATGTATTTGTAACTAAAATTAATTTTTTCTCTTTTCCTTTTATATCCTTTTCTTTCCTTTCTTTGATGTTGACAGCCAAAACCTTTCTCATTTCTGTAATTAACATACCTCATTTATAATGCTCTTCTTCTCACTTCCTTGGAAACCACATTTGGAAGGGTTTTAAGTAAATCTCATTTTCTATGGATACCTTTTAGCTTTTAATATTTTTTTTTTACAAGCTGTAAAAGAGAAGTTTAGTCAAATAGCCTCATGGGCTGGAGCAACATTTAATAGTGACCCTTTTCTATGTGATTCTGTAATGAGAATCATTAAACTTTTGGGTGAAGTACTAAAGTTGTCACTAAACTAATATGTCATTTCTCTAATGGAAAACTCCTGGAGACTTCTTTCAAGCTCAATATTTTTATATATCCAAGTACACTGTATTAGATATCTGAGCAGTAGAGATCTGTTGATTGAAGGTCTCATGCCTCTGAATAAATGGCAATTCAAGAGCAGCTCAACTTTTCAGCAGTAAAAATTTATTACCCATTATTTACACTTGTTAATAGAAAGCCAATTCAGACCAGAAGGTTCAGAGACACTTTGAAAACTCCTCTAAAAATGTGGCATTGTGAAAAAATTTAAGTGAGTCTTTAGATAGCATGGATTTATTGACAATGAAATTTAAGCATTGACATAATAACATGAAACATGGCAAATTAAGCTGAACACTTGCACAGAAATGTGTAGCTCATCTGTTTCCACATAATGAAATTCTATGCAGTGATTTATCTACAAAGGTATCCACAAAAATGTAGCTCCAATTGTAAGTTCTACTTTTGGTTTTAGCTAAAATGCCATATTAGATGGAGAACAGAAGTAAATGTTTTGGATCATGTATGCAGCTGCTTTGGTATCAAGCAGACTTATGCCTGCAAAAAGTAACCTTTGTATATGGTTTATTCCTTTGGACTGAAGCATCAGCCTGATGTCTCAAGGGCCAGGTTCTGGCATGTTTATTTTCATTGAGTAGTGTGTATCCTGTCCCCAGCAGTGAGCTCAGAGGATGTTGATGAGTAGGACAGAGAAATAACCGTGTTTTCAGACCAGGAACTAAGGCAGAATTACCAAATCTTAGTTGATATTCTCAAGGGCAGTCATCACTAACAGTAGTCTCTAAATTCACTAGAGTTTATGGTTGCTTAACAGCTACAGGAAATCATGCCATGTAAATTCAACTGCCAAAGAAGGCCTTTAGAAACCTGATGTTAGGTACTCACAATTAAAAAATCTGACAGTAAAAACTACTTTGATCCAGGATGAATTATGTTAAATCTGAATGATTTCTTACACATAAGTTACCTTTTTAGCTGGTTTATTTCCAGATATTAAATAAGGCCTTTTCTACTTGGACTCTTAATAAAAGTATTGTCTTTTTCATGGCTTTGGAGATAAGCCTTGTGTTTTTTAACTGTAGAAACTGAATAATCATTTGTTTAAATGAGCCTGCTGCTCACATGTTTTGTTTATTTTATTTTTTTCCAGGGGTAAAAAAGTGAATAGTTTCATTTTTCACTTGTAAGGAACAAGAGGGCTTTCAGTGCTCTAAGCTTTGCATCCTTCTTACATTTCTTTGTAGTAAAACCTTAACACAGTAGCAGGAAGAAAAAGGAAAAATTAATATTAATTATAAAGTCAAGTTCAGAATTTCTACTCAAGTATATAAATGTTCTGAAAAGGTCAGAGGTAAATATTCCACCTTAGGACATATATTTTCATTCTGTTAGTGTGTATACAGCAGGAAACAAAGAGGAAGAGATTGATTATTGGAAAGGAAAGAGCATTTTAATATTGCTTCTTGAAGTTTTGAATCCATAACTGTTCCCTACAAATAGGTTGTATTATCAATTTCCCATTGGCTCAACAAAGTGATGACAAAATGCCAGCTGCAAGAGCTATCCTGGATTTCCTGTGGCATACTTCTGTCAACAGAGGTGATGGAAAGATCTCCCCAAAATTAGTTGCTGATGGCAGTGTTGGCTCTGGTCATTGCTATACCTACATCTGTGCTGTCCAAGACTTGCAGAGTTGGTGAACTTAAGCCATGTAGAAACTGAGAATAAAGGCATGGCTAACATACTTCTTCAGCAAGTGCAGCTACAGCCATGAGCAGCGATAGCTGTACTCCATTCTAGAAGAGATAATTTCCAGTCTGTCATTGATTTGCTAAATCAACAAAATATATGAAGACAATTCAGTTACATATTCTTTCCCACTTGCCCGTACTAATGGAAAAGTATTGTGACTACTGAGCAATAAATTTTCAAAACTGTTGATTTGATTTTTTGCTGCCCTCTAACTTTATAGTGGGGGTGGCATCCTCATGTTTTACTGCATTTGAAGCCAAGATCAAATAAAGTTTCAGGTTTATTTTCTAAAAGTCTGTCTGTTTTTGAGATGTCAGGGAATCCTGTTTGCTGTGAAATGAGGGTGAGGTGAGGCAGTTTTCTGAAGAGCAGGTGAAATTGATTGTTGAAATTCAAAGCTCTAACAGGTAACTCCAGGTAAAAATCACAGAAGAAACATGAGCCAGTAACCCAAAAAGTCTACAAAACAACCAGCAAGTTTCAGAAAACAGTTTGTAGAGAGCTTTTTTCTGAATGACCTCTGATTCCCAGCTGTGTTGGAAATAGGCGAGGTGGGATCTGGATGAGGAGTTGAAAAAGCCCTCACCTGACTTTAAGGTGAGAATACTTAAGTAGGCACACAGAGACATAATGTCTACATCAGGGGAATGCATCTGTTGGAAGCATTATATTTAAACTGTTTAAATCCTCCCTCAGAACACTGAATTCATCATTATGAAGCAGAATAAACCTAAACTGCTTATCTTCCACTGAAACTACAAACAAAATTGTTCACTTTTGTACCTTTATTAAATGCAGTTATTTTGGAAATCAACATCCTCCTGAGATATCAAATGTAGAGTTGCCACTTGCGTGACAAAATAGATAAGTAAAACGTTTTTTCTACCACACAATTTCATATGCTCAAGTTTCCCAATCGTAAGGAGAAATGATGATGGTTTCTCTTTATTTTGCATTCGTTAGATATTTGGGGAAGGTATTTTTTCTGGTTTTGCTGACATAGAATCCTTGCAAAAGCTGTGTTCTACAAAGTATGACTTGATTAAGAAAAATTTCCAAAAACCCTTATGAAGAAAAACAAATTATTCATTTTATTAGTAATCATACTGATTCTTTTCTGATGTTCAACTTAAAATGTAGTTTCCTGTTGATTTCTTTTAGCACCTACTTTTATTAGTTTTCTTTGTCAGCTACTTTAAAGTATGGTATGTGTTATCTAGGATTATAACCACTGAAAGGTAGGAACAAAATGACATTTTCTGTTCTTTCTTCTCACTTTCTTTCAGAGAAAAGCTGACTTAAAAACTAGGGGCAATTTTCACTTCTTGGTTTTGCCTAAACTGCAGAACTGGTGAGCTACACAAGCCCAGCCTTCCACCCTGTTCCCTTGCATGCCAACTTACTGGAGGCATTATTTTTCCTTCCTTCCTGCTTTGGTGGTTGAGTTTGTTCCAGTGAAGCTGAAGGCACACTCAAGAAGAATTTGTACCCTGATCTTATCCCGATGTGCAGTCAGGATGCAGATAAAGTATGTCTTAATACAAACAAGTTGAGAAGTTCAGCTGAATCACATCTGATTCAGACCTCCATAATTCAGACAGTAAATATGCTTAATAGGTGGCCTTATGAAACACATGGTGTCCTGGTACCTGAAAAAATGAATTTATGAATATCTATGAGTAATGCAGCCTCCTAAGTACAGCTGTACTCTCTAGCTATGTCCTGAGGCTGCTTGGTATTGCAGAGTTGTTCTCAGTTGTCTGAGGATTGCTTAGGTAACTCCTCCAGGGAACAAAATTAGAATACTGCAACCCCACAACTTTAATTAAAGCCAGTGCTGAGAAACAGAGAACCATAATTGATTTCCTATCAGTCTACTACTTTTCCTTCACTATGTCTGCTCTACTTCTCTCTATATAAATATTACTATGTTTAAAAAAAAAGAAAGTAAAAAAGACTAACTATTCCTGTGCTACTTTTTGCAAGCAACTAAATGGTTTTTTGTGAGGGCAAGTGAGATCAAGCCATGAAAACTGTTAGTTAAATACAAGGTCTGCACAGAAAAATGCTAGTCTCAAACTTTGTATGTTTTTATATCTCTTATAAATGTGACATTTGTAAGTGGTACTGACAGAAACTGCCTACTAAGTTCATGATCTTGAAACATAATTCCCTTTTACTGTAAACAGCTCCATGTGCAGATTCTGAAAGGAAAAAGAGGTGAAAACTAAATATATCTCTCAATCTGCCCCAAAGCATGTATATAAAAAGCCTAAAAGTAGTATATGACAATGAAGAAATCATGCACTGCAATAAGATACCATGATGTTACTATCTAGATAAATTGCATTATATAGAATAGATATTCCTTTCATAAAAAAAGAATGTCTGGGAGACTTAGACAACTAAATGAGTATTTTAATTCTTCTTGTTTTGCTGCTGTTTGATTTGGTAAATTTTTGGGATCTCCTTTATCTGCTGCACCTGATATTAAAAACTAGGCTGGTCAGATTAATCTATCGGATGTCAAGGAGGCTTATACACATAAGTATCACGGTCTTTTTACCTTGAAACCATACCCTTTGACAATAGAAATCTTTTAGGAGAAAGAAAAATTTAGGCTTCTTCAGCAGTCTTAATCTCTTTTTCTTTCATTTTCTTTAAAGTACAGTTTATCTTTGAGACATTTTTGTCTCACATTTTAGTCATATATTGCAAAGGGAATTAATTTTTTGTTTTCTAACTCACTTCTGCTCATGCTGGTTTTTTGGGGTATTTTGTTTTTTTTTTTTTTGTTTGGTTTTTTTTTGTTTGTTTGTTTGCTTGGGGTTTTTTATGTTTGTTTGTTTGTTTAGGTTTTCTTGTCATCTTAAGCTTATTGATATCAGGAAAGCCTTGCTATATCTAGTGACTGGTGATTTCTACTATTTATTTGAAGATTGTATTAGAGACAGATGATGAAAAATACCACAAGATTTCCTGATCAGGAGAAAAGGATGAATATTACTTTGGTTCTTCCCTGTGGAAATACTGATATTTAGAGAGCTCTCTGTGCAATAAATGTAGAAGATAGGAAAATCTCTTAGTAGAACATGAAAGCCTTTAAAATTGAAAAAGAAACCTCCTTGCAATTGATTGTTCTGTGGCTGGTCACATCAGGGAATCTATTTGTCCCTCTTTGCCTCTTTTACTCCCCTCCACCCCACTCCCCACCCTCCTTTATTGTAATAAAAGAATAACTAAATTAAGAGAAGAATTTTGACAAAATATAGAAGGGTAGAGATCCTTCTGGGTATCTTGTGAGAAACCAGGTAAGAAAAATCCTACAGGAGCAAAATGGATCAAAACTGTTGCCTTGATGTAAGTTCTGGTTTAGTCCTTGCCACTACAGTGACTGAGTACATGGTCGCTACTCAGAAGGAAGCATCATACTGGGTGACAGTAAGGCAGTGACATCTGGGCTGTTGCACTCTTTCCCTATAAATAACATCATTGACTACTCATTCTCAGATGACTCCAAATGGTATTTAAAAATCAAAGTTGACTTTTAATGATGAGTTGTGGTTGCCAGATATATCTGGTGTGGCTTGCCCTTTAATCTCTTCCTGTCTCTTCTACACAATTCTTCCTGTTATGTATTTTTTCCCTATTTTTTACACACTCATTTGCTGGTGAAATCTCTCATTATTATTTCATTCTTGTTGATATTTTGGTTAGGTTGTTATAACATGCATAATCAATACACTGTTTACATCAGTGTCTTGTTTAAATACAGGCAAAAATTGTGTATTGAATAATTTACATACTTTTAAAAGAGCAGAAGAAAAAACTAGACAATAATATTACTACTGAAGAAATTGTATGTAGACTGCTAGTGAAAAGCATTGCTGTGACAGCACTCAGTGTTTAGCTAAAAGCCCCCAAATTGTTTCGCTAATGGTCTTGCTATCCACAAGGGATCTCACATGCCAGACAATAATAGTTCCCCCTGTTGCTCTTTTTAATGATGGCTTCTTATATGAATATGCCCCCTAATCAGAAAAGCTTTTAGATAGATTAGATTGGATACTGATTACAACTGGAACAGCTGCTAAAATTTCCATGGAAATTCTTATTTATGCTTGTAGTATTGTAACTGGCATAGACCTGCTGCATCTGTGGGGCTCCGGGTTCCAGGGATCCAGACTCTGCTGCATCAACAGTTTTCAGTGTAAAAAATCTGCTAGCAGAGGTAAAAATAAACTCAAAATGGATTAATCACCTGAGAATTTAGCCAGCTTCTTGAGTGTATTTTGCCACCAGTGCTTAATTTCCATATTGTGTCTCACAATGCCAAATTTTGTAGCTTCAAACCCATACATTCCATCAATGTCTTGAAGTGGATTTTCTTTATACAAAAAGTCTGAGAATTGCTTCTTAATTCTCTTACTTTCCCTTGAGTGTAATTGTCCTTACTTCAGGAAGGATCATGCAATAACTCTGCTGCAGGGTACATTCCCCCAGATTTCTTGGAATGTTCATGAACATCAGTAGGGAAGATATATGAACTCCAAAAATTTATATCATTAAAAAGTAACACAGTGTTGATGTTTGCTATGAAGGAAGATGGAGTCTTTATGCAATAACGCCTAATCTCTTCAGCCAATTAAAATTCAGGTGTCCACATATTTAAAAATGTAAACTATGCTTATTTCAAAATAGTTTGTTCAGAGCTCAAACATCTTTTTCTGACTGCAGGGACATGGTTTTCTTTTTGAAAATTTTCATTTCTTAAAGAAACATAGATTTTGGAATCAAAATTAAAAAAAATACTTAAGTACCAATGAAGTTGCTAAAAGAAAACTGCAAAATCTATCCTTCAAATCTTGGTTGTCAACTTGTGGCCAAATCCTTTGCTGTTACACATGCTCAGAGAGGTTATCTAAACAGTTGAAGGAAGAGAGTTCTGTGAGAAAAAAATGGTTTTTTAATAATAAATAGGGAGGGGAAAGTTTCTTTGACTTTCTGGGAATCAGATAGTTCTGAAGGATTGTGAAGAAGAAGGAATAGAGATGATATTTCAATATTCTTTCTATTTTCTGAATAACAGAAAACAGTAATAATATGATTCTGGAAATGAAACGCTGGATAAAAAGAAAGTCTAGTATTTTTAAGAAACAGTTGTGAAATCTGGAAGGTCTCCCCAGCCTGATCAGGACAGTGCTTACTTTTCTGCAAGGACAGAGGAGAAAGAAGGAAAAATATAAAGAAAGAAGGTAAAATATAAAGATTCCTTAACATCAATATACCGAGAAGAAAATTAATTGAAGCACTGTAGGAAATGATATAAAGAAATCCTGGACTGTCTTTATTAGCATAAAGAATCTTGGATACAATAAAGAATGCTATATCATTAGTCAACTCTTGAGTAATTTTTATTAACATGATATCATTGACATTTTCTTAAAAGATTAGAGACGTGAAATCTCTTGTTCCAAAATATCTAAGGAGGATGGTAGCACAATGTGTTAAAAAGGTGCCTTCTGGCTATATCTATACTGATAAATGCAACAGCACTGGGAAACTTTATTGCATGTTGGGACTTCATTGTCTATACTGTTGAAAACTAAGAAAACTCCTGGGCATGGTTTTGGCCTTCATCAACCAGTACTTTTCCAAACAATTCCCTAGCACATTATGGGTGTTAACATTGGACAGGGACAATTCCAAACAGGCAGTTTGTATTTGGTTACCCTGTTTGGAGATTACAGCAAATTAATAACAAGAATATGGAGCCCTAGGAATATGGTGGGGGCAGAAAACAAATAGATTTAATTTGTTGCTTTTTTCAAACTAAGTAATACATGGTAAAGCACTCATTATCTCACTGTTAAAATGCAAAAAAAATATAAATTATTTTCATATCATAAGACTATATCTGAGAGTAACTTTTATTAGACTCATATTGATACACAAGAGAAAATTATCAAAGAGCTTGTACTTATTTAGGAATGTCTTTTTTAACAAAAAGAGATAATTTTTATAAGTCACAAGATATACATTGCCACAACCTTCTCCCAAGTCATCAGAGAGGATAGCTTTTAAAAACTGTAAATAATTACATAATAAATCAGCTGGGAAAGAATAAATTGAAAAAATGTGAATGATAACTGAAAGAACTTAAAGAATGTTTCAGTATGTGTGCCAAAACAATAATCACACAGTCAAGAATTGATACCGCAATGATGACTTAAAAAAACCCTAGGTTTTTTAATTTCTAAAGGGCAATGATGAAAACAAAAGAAGCTGAACTGAGTGACTAAACCAAAACTGAATATAAACCATAGAAAACTGAGAAGGAAAGCAAATGGACAAAAGACACGTGTCCATCAAAGTTTAAGGAAAACATGAAAGGATTTTTTAACTGTTCCAGTCCAGCTCAGCAAGACTGAGTATGGCCAAGAGCCTAATGGTGCTCAGTATCAGCTTACATCATTGCCTGGGGCCAGGGGAAAGGGACTGTGTCCTTTCTGCGAAGAAAGGATGTTCCTTTTCCTGACAGAGGAAAGCATGGTGAGCAAAGGGTCTGTGTAGCATTGTTTTTCATTGTCCCAGGATTGTTGAGCATTTCGCATGTAAATCACACTCTCTTTGTACACTTTTGTTATTAATACTGGTGCTGTTATCGTTTGCTTTATCATCATATTTCTGTGTCCAGAAAATTGTTCTTCTCTCAACCCATGATCTCTCCCTTTTTTTGTTCCCCACCAGAGGGGGGTGAGGGGAGTGTTTCATGGTTTTCTTTCTAGTGGAAGTACTAAATGGAGGAATACCATTCCTAAACCACAACACAGCACGAGGAAAAAAGAAGCCACTAACTTGTGCCAGTACATTTATCAGTAGAAAAAGGATGGAATTATTAAAAATATTAAGGCAACTGAATCAGAAATGCTGAAGGAATGTATAATAAATATATCAATAGGGGGAAAATGCCAGATATAGTGGTTAATGACCTTTATCATGACCCTTCTACTCCAATAAAATTCATAAAAACTACTAGAGGAGCTGAATACCTTTAAAATGACTGGGAACTGGTAGTCTGGATCTAAGAGTTTTGGAAGAGCTATCAGACCTTAAAGAATATCAGAACCACAGAGTCACAGAATATTCAAGGAAAAGAAGACTGAGGGTTGGAAGCTGCCTCCAAGATCATCTGTCCAACAACCAACCCAGCACCGGAATGATCACCCCCAAACCATATCCCCAAATGCCACAGCCAGGCACCTCTTAAACACATCCAGAGACAATGAATCCACCACCTCCCTGGGCAACTTATTCTAGTGTCTGACCACTCTTTCACTGAAAAAATTTTAATAAATATCTTCTCATAATATCTTAAACTCTGGCAAAATAGAAAAATTAAATTGTTGCTGTTAAAATACGTAGCTATTGAGTAGTGTGACATTGTGCAGACCACAGATCACTAATACAAATTGATTGGGCCACTTAATAAGTTCAGCATGAGATGCATTTAAAAAGATCAAGTACAAATAATTGATTTTGGAACAAGAGAAACCGCATTTGGAGAATATAGATCCTGAGAAGATGCTGACTCTTTATTTTTTTAGGTTAGTGGTTGGAAACAAGGTTTAGAGTGATAGAGGTTGTAGGTGTGGCAGTCTTCTTATTAACACCAATGAGGCTAATTAACCATTTAGGATGTAGATAGCAATGTAAGGTAGTAGTAATGAGCTTATATGAACAATGCTTGGCACTTGTGTGACACTTCCTTGAATTCCCTTTCCAGTCCTGATGTCCACATTTCAAAAAGGATATGTTTACCCTACTGAGAGTCCAATCAAACACTAAAAAGAATTAAATAAAAGCCTTACATGAAGAAAGCTGAAGAGCTCTCCTTGAGTAATTATTAGGTAAAAATTGCAGTAATTTAGTCATAATCTAAATGTACCAGCGTTAGGATCCAAAATGGATTATATGGTGCCTCAATCCATTAAAAAAAATTTCATGACTGAAACTAGAAACTACACTAATTCAGTTGAGAGCTGTGGCTTCTATGACAGCAAGTTTATCTAGCATCTGACACCTCAGTAAGTCAGTGGCAGTTATTTCACACCTGGAAACTCTGAAAGAGAGTTTGGATAGGGAGTTTCTTTCTGTAACAATTTCTGCCATTTTACCACTGCTTCAAACAGCTTATCTTTTGCAGGGTGTCAAATTAGCGTGACATGAAGAGAGGAGCTGTAACCTTTTGCGCAGTAGCTCTCAGCAGATTGCTAAAATTTAAAAGATGTGGAAAAACATCTCTTGCATCTTTGACCTTTTTCTTACTCTTATCCTATTTCTAAGCATTCACTATTGCCTGTTGTCACAACAGGACACAGCTAGACTGGTCGTCAGTCCAACCCAGTATAGTTCTTCATAATTACTATAGTGGCAATTCTTCCTTGAATTCCTGTGAATGTCAACAGAGATTATATTCCTTTACACATAATTGTTGTCTTTCACAGGCTTGAGTAGAAAAAAATAATGCCAGATACTTAGGAAATTGTATATCTCTTTTAATAGCTGGATCTGTAATTATATACTGATGCCAGATTACCACAGGAATAACTAATGGAAGCAACTATGTAACACCACACAGACTACACACCTATATTTTAACTGAAGCACATTAATCTCATTAACTATTTGGGGCTCTGTTCAACAGAGTTAAATACAGCACCTACGTGTTTCAATTAACGCAGATTTCATCAAGGCTTTAATCGTTTACTCCTTTCTAGGTTTCTCACCTGATCTTTAAGAGTGTGACCTATTGGAGTCTTATGCCCAATATATTATATATGAGTCTTATAAAGCTTGATAAATATGAAGCTGCCTCTTACAAAAATGGCATTTTTCCAGTGGCGGAGATTACTTTAGAAGACATCTTGAGCTTTTCAGTAAATTGGTTGCAAATCATTTTGATGTTTAGAGTGCTGGTTGCAGGGATAGTGACAGGTTCTGACAAGGCAGAAAGTGCTGTGGCATTATCAGTAAGCCATGGAAATGATCCTGAAAAGGAATGCTGCATTACTTAAATGGAAAAAGTGCTGTTGAGACTTTCACAATCTGCTCACAGAGGGCTTATAAACAGAGAGGTGAAATCAGCTGAAAAAAGCTATTCAGTAAGAAGTATACACACACACCTCCTGTCTGAAAGTATGTTCAGGTGTTCTGTCAGCCAAGTAACAGGTTTTTAAAACAAAGCAGAGAAGCAGTGTTTCTGAACTAACTGTAGAATATTCCCAAAGAAGAACTGTGATTAATTTGAGAAGGGTTTTGAGTTAGAATGAAGTACCAGGAGAGGACCTAGGTGAGGGTGGGCTATCTGATGGTCTTCTCTCAGCATCCATGCATCCAGAGGATGGGACTGCAATCTTCTGCTCACTCCCTGGACCAGTGAATACCTGCCTGACTTGTATTCCATGTGCATGCAGCAGTAATCTTCTATACTTCCAGTCAATCTCTATAAGTGAAGTGAAGTTTACCCTGGGCACCACATCTTTTCAAATACCATGCCAACACAGTAAAACAGCTGTTTGCCCCATGTTCTCATGATAAATATCTACTGTCATTCTGGTGAATATTCTGACAATAGTCAAAGTTTCTAACCTCCCCATCTAGATATCTGGAGAAACAATTATTTATGAAATTTGATGAAAAAAAAAGTGATAGACTCATAGACTCATAGACTCACAGAGTCATACACTCACAGACTCATAAAATGGTAGAGTTATAGAATGGCTTGTGTTGGAAGAGACAATAAAGTTAGTTCCAACCTCTCTACCAAGGGCAGTGGCATTTGACACTAGGAAAGGTTGCTCTAACCTCATATAACCAAACCTTCAGCATTTCCAGAGATGAGGCATCCACAACTTTTCTGGACAACCTGTTCCATCGTCTCACTACCCTCACAGTAAAGATTTTTTTCCTAATATCTAATATAAACCTTCTATTTTGCAGTTTAAATCAATTCTCCCTTTTCCTGTCACTACATAGAGTTGTGAAAGATCTCTCTCCATCTTTCTAACAGGATTCCTTAAGGTACTGGAGGGCTGAAGGTTATGAAACTAGACTCTATGCTGTGAAAATTCCAGATGTATAAATTTTATTCGCTGGCATTTGGGGTCAATTTATTAATTTTATGATATTCACCAATTAAAAACTCTTGGTAAAATCGAGATTAGAGTTTTTCACTGTGTTCACTTTCTGTGAGAATAAAGATGACAATTACTGGCAATCTGCAAACAGATTTTAAAACAGTGAAGCTATTCATTAAGCTCAAAACCCAACAAGATTTAGTACATAATACACATGCAGACCACATCACACTAATAAAAAAGTCCCAACAAACAATAACTTATTTATGAAGTGCTTGCATTTTCCAAGGAAGAGGTCACTGCATGGCTAATCAATTAGATTTTTGTAATTATAAAGAGAACAACAAAAAACCCCAAGAGATTGTAAAAATTGACTTAAAATTAAGCTAGACTTTGGTTCTGACTGCAGCTTGGTGTGCAGATAGATGACAGTGTTTTGTGTGGCCCCAGGGTAAGAAAGTACAGTTACTGTATTGGGATCCTGTGACTGTCTGTGCATTCTGGGCTGACCTGTGTCTGCAGCTGATCCATGCCTGTGCCAGAGCCTGGCTCCTTAGTACTTCTTACTCCTCCATAAAATGCACATTTGCACCTGTCACAGGAACTTCTTCCTCACTGATGGACCAGCTAATAACAGCCTCCTTACTATCCAAGCTTGCTGACTGAGGAAGAAAGCAAAAGTCAAGACAAATTTTGGGTGGCAGAGCCTAAAAAGGATGCCTGCTGACTGATGCATATCTAACTGATGTTTATTAGAAAAAGAAGGTAACACAGAACTACTCAGTTCATTTTAGAATATCTTATCTCTGCAGATAAAGTCTCTTCCAACACAAATTTTTCTATGATTCTATGAAAACACAGGTAAAAGCAGGGAAAAATAAATTAATTCACCAGTAGGGTATACTTGTGGAGTGGGTCTGGTTTTAGCTACTATATAGGGTTTTTCCACTGGTCACATCCCTCAAAGTTGAGGGCTTAGCTTGAGCATAACTGTGCACTCTGACTCTTCTTCTAAGAAGCAATTTTTTGGGTACTGCCCTCTAATTGACTGCAACTTCCTTCAATAACGATTATGCCAAAATTCACTCTTAAACTCACTTTTTTATCCTTCACCATCATTTTTCTAAGAACTCATATTGGTTTTAGTTTTGAACCTCAATAAAATACAAATAAATCATAAGAGGTACTTATAGGGGAAGAAAATAGGATAAATATGTAGATATGCACTTTTATTATCTCTGTGCTATCTCTTTCCTCCACAAGGCTATCTGTTTGACACATCTAATATTGCAAATGTGCTTGAATAGTTTCTTCAGCTTTGTGTTGTAGCTTTCACATTTCCTCAGTAAATTAAAATTTTTTTTAGCATAGTTGTGCTCCTGATTATTGGAACCAACAATTAAATTTATTATATAATTTATAAGTCATATATAAGAAGAATTGCACAAATCTGTTAATTTCCATAGCTCTCATTTTTGCCTTTCCAAGGCAAAACATGGCATTAATGCAAACAGAATGAAATATGGGAAAGGTAAGTTTATACTGTTTAACTGTTTAACAGTAGTTTTTCTAAAAGTGTATTTCTTAGAAAGCCCCTTCAAAATTATGACCGTCAAAACCACCTAAGAATCTGATTTTATGATTGTGGTTGACTCCAACATGCTAAATCCTTAATACAGGTTTAGAGGCATAGAAAAAGGAATATGAAAAAGGACATAAATCTAAAGAGCTAATCACATATTGATAACCTAAAGGCTGCATTTTTTGATAGGCTACTGACAAAGAAATAGTAAGAGTTTTATTTCTGCAGACACTGACTTACTACAGATTCAAATAGGTTATTTCATTTGGAAGGGACTTACAACAATCATCTAGTCCAACAGTAGACACACATTTGCAGAATAAAACAGGGACTATTTAAGTGATAGTGACTGTCTTTTCCATAAAGCTTGTAGCTGTGCACTATTTTCCCCAAGAGTGAAGCTGGCTGCAGAGCTCCCTGCCCATACCATCCTTCTCATTGAGGAGGCTGTGCACTTACAGCTCTGTTTTTCAGCTGGCTGCCTTCAAGATGGACTGTAAATCAGATCAGTGAAATATCCTGAACTAAAAAAGTAGTTTGCAAGTGGCTTTCCAAATCATATTCCTCATTTGGCTTACGGCGCAACTGAAAAAAGGACAGCTGCATCAGTGCAACTGAAATCAGTGAATTACAGCAGAGGGGCTGGACACAAGTAACAGGGAAAGAGAAAGAAACTGTCTTTGTACAGCTTTTATTACTGATGGAAATATATCATAGAGTGGTTATCCTGCCCCAGGGAGAGGGATGTGGCCGGAAACAAACAGCCCAGCAGTGCAGACTCACAGTGCTAGGTCCACACTTAGGAAAGGAATTCTTGCTTCCCAGCAATGCAGTATTTCCTTGAACACACTCATTTAACCATCATAGGTGCCTTAAAAGGTAGAGCAGGTAGATCAGGTGTGGTTTTTTTCAATACTTGTTTTGACTTTTCCTTTCTGAATCTATAGTAGAATTAATTGAGGTGCTGGTTAATTTTTTGAGAAAAAGAAACTTTGTTCCATCTTTTGAAAAGCAACGTTGAAGCTTTCATTCATCTGCTTTTCATCCAGTGTTCTTTTCTGGCCTCTTTTCTGTTTCCTGCCACACAATGCAGTATTATTATGAAAGCATTTAAAGTAATGACAACTATATTAAGAACACATCACTTTGGAAAAAATTAACCATTTTTCTATGTGTAGGCATAAAAGGAACAGAAATTCTCTTGAATTATGAAGGCCACACACACACCCCGGGCAAGTGTTGCTTGATCTCTGAAAATTATCTAATTGAGCCACAGCTGGAGACGGTCACACATAGCTGTAGCACTCAGAGTGCCTATGACGCCATTTCTTGTTCTCCACTCCCACGTGTTTTTTTAGCCAGATTGCCAAAACAGGAATCTTACAGGATATTGAACACTGGTAAAAGATACATACTTAGATATCAAAGTTAATATGGTAGTCTATCAAGTCTTCCTATGCACAGAGCAACAGAGAAGTGCTTCTTCAGAATTACATAAATTAGGATGATTTAAATCTCACTTTGGTGAAGCCCTTTTTTTTTCCTTTCCGGTGGAGACTAAAGGAAAATTGAACAACTAATGTAGAAACAGTCATTACCTTGCTAAAGATAGACTTTGTTTGAGGAGTGTACGTGGGCATGCACGTAGGCACAATTTTAAGCACATGGGTAGCCACCGAAGCATTTTTAAATGCATTAAAGCATGTGTGAGCATCTTGTTAGGTTGTCTCCAGTGAACCAAACTCGGGCACTAAGAATTTTGCAAGTTATTTTATCTGGGCACCCAACTGACTTTGGGGAGTGCACCAGTAACATAGGCTTCTGCTTCTCTGTATTCAGCTTGAAAACGTGGTTCTAATGTCTGATCTCAGGCCAAGAGAATTTGATGGGAGTTTACACTTTGAAGTTGAATTCTTATGAAGCAACTCTTATATTTCTTGCCTAGCTATGGGCCAATAAAATGGCGAAAGAATGTAGGAGAGCTTTCAAAAACATTATACAGAAAAAAAATAAATGAAGAACTACAGAGAGAAAATTAAATCTAAGAATTTGGAAAAATGGCTTTCAGGTTTAAAAATTGTGTCATACATTTGGTTCTGTGAAGTTTATAAATATTTATTACTGTATTAAAAATAATAAAACCTTGGTATAAATACAACGGGTGTTGAATTGAAACTAGGACCAATCAGATTAGATATTTAATATAATTAACTAAAGAGGATATGAGCTGCTGTCCCTGTGTCATAGAATTATACTTCTCCACCATGAAAGGACTCAGTCTGAATTTTTAAGAGAGATAAACAAGTCAAGAGAAAAATTGAAAAATGCTTTTTTGAAAAGGAAGAGGTGTCATAACTTTATTGTTATTAATCTTTCATATCCTTATACTATTTCTTACATGCTCCAGCACACATAAATATAACTCAAGGCATACAACACTTTCTCGTATAATGCAATATACTGAGTCTTTAAAGTAAGAATCAATCTATTTGAATACAAGGCAGCAGATGTGTATTCACTAAGATGAAAGAAAGACTTCCCTCACCAGTGCATAGAAAATTTATGCTTGTAATTCCTCCTAGAGGATGGAGAAGAAATATTCATGAACAGAAGGCACAATGCTGTATGATCTAATGGATCAATCTAATTCTAAACCCCAAGAACTGTGCTCATCCAGGTGTTTCTGTCAATGTTTTGAGACTTTTTTTTTCTAATTTTGTCCCTCAGTCTTCCCAGCTGTAAATCCTGTGCACTCCAATGTTTTTAAATTTCAACATATAAAATGTATAGGATTAGGAGCTAAAATAGTGTATTATTTTTCTAATCATCTAGGATTCAGACTGCAAAGAAGGAATGTGGAATGTACGTGGGGTGTGCTGAGTGCATGAAGACATCCTCATATACCTAAACTAATTTATATTTTGAGAGATTATTATGGAGGATGGTTTCACCCATTTCTTAGTAATTGCAAAATACATAAGTGAATGTATACTAAAAATAATAATGAATAATATGAAAAATAAGCACGTCACAAATGGCTCCTTTCCTTGTGCATCCATCCATTAAATGCAAGGTAATGATGTAGCATATTTATCTTTATTTCCTATGCTTTAGTGACTTTCTATGAAATTTGAGAGATCAGATCATACACATTGTGTACAAATGGGGGCTGAATCTCCTTTCAGGGAACATTAACTCTATCTGATAGGCTCTCCAATCTCTAGGACCCACAGGTACTCTAGGTTGAAGCTTCGTCCGTTTAGAAGCTCTTCCCCTTCACATGGAAACAGTCACCTTCCACTGGGAGCTCTGCATTTGACTTCAGTGAGGTTAGGAATTCAACTTAGTGTGTAATTACAATTCACTACTGAAAATAAGAGTTTGGATGGAAAGTCACTTATGTGGTTTT
This sequence comes from Lanius collurio, assembly GCA_020086605.1. Taxonomy (NCBI): domain Eukaryota; kingdom Metazoa; phylum Chordata; class Aves; order Passeriformes; family Laniidae; genus Lanius; species Lanius collurio. The sequence goes on from JACBWW010000003.1 coordinate 41,064,497, forward strand.
AATATATGTGTAGCATTTTGTGAAAAAATACTCTTTTCACTCATCTTTCAGTAGCTAAACAAGACATAAGCAGAATCTGATCTGAATCTGATCTGAGCTCTTCCACGTAACCTCAAGGAAAAACTGACATTTTACAAACATTTACATCTTCAAAATATAAAAAAGTCACAATTAATGCCAGATCAATATCCTTGCTTTAGATCTTTTGACAAGAAATTGCCCCCCCATACACCCCGCCAACTCTTTGCTTCAACTTCCTCCACCTCTTCTGCCACATTTTAGAATTTGAAATTAAAAGCATAAATTACACGTTATAGCTTGGAGCTAAAAAATCATTCTGTCTCTGAATGTTCTTTTAGAACCACAGCCAGCCAAAACTAATTCAGCACAGTCTCACTGAAGTGCTTGGAGCAGTCTGTCTAAACAGCACAGGCCTTCTTAATTTACCCAATACTCACACTGCCTCCGATTAGGATGAAAGTGACTGTGCCATTGAAGAAAAAAGTAACTTGACTCTTTCAAGCAGCCGTTGAGAGAGTATGAAAACTTGCACAGATCAGGCTTTTAGACTCAGGTCAGCTCCACACCTTTAGCCTTCCTGAAGGCCTAACAAAATATATGAGGGAACAGGAAATCTTCTCTGTTTGTATAGCTGCTGGACATGACATGCTGTGTCTGCCCTTGTGCAGACCTAGCTTTTATAAGGTACCAGTCACAAACCAGATCATTTTAGCAGACTGGCTCCTTGCAGTCCATTTTGGGTCATCTCCCTGAGCAAGCTAGAGGATTTCTGAACTCTTACATGCTTTGCTTGCGCTATCATTAACTCTTCAAAAGCAGACAGTGGTAGGGATCTCCCAGGAAAACACAGAAAAGCTTCCTGCATGCAGCCATGTAAAGCTCTGTACCAGAGCAATCCTTTGCGAGAGGAGATGATTTGGCTTTTGCTCACATGTGTGATTCTCTTCTCACACCTCTAACGAAAATCTATGCATGTAGAATTTTAACTTGAGATCTAAGGTGCTGGAATATGGTACTAAGGCACAGACAGGAGCTGCTGGAATGATAATTGCTTGTGCTTGTCAGTTTTAGCTACAGCCATAATGGTGCATTGGATGAGTCAAGAAAAAAAAAACTATGCAAATGTAGAATAGAGTTTCTAGTACAAGATGACTCCACCAATGGGAAAAAGTAAGATTGGATTTTCTAACCTTGGGGTTCTTGACTTTTGCAAATTTAATAATATTCTTTTGTTTGGAATACAAAAAAAATCACTATGTCATATTATTTTCTGCAAGCTGTGTAAACAAACTTGTCATGACAACCACTTTATATTTGTAATTTATGTGATTAATGCTTTATTGGCCTACCAGTATATAAAAATCTAAATTAAAGTATTTTGTTCTTAAATTATGTCTGTTCTGCAACAAAAAAAACCCAATCATTTGAGGTGGCCTGCTTAAGTTATTAAGTGTGTGAAACAAAAAAAAAATAGAAAGAAATATGACTTATTTTTTATCTTTAAAAGAATTTGGTTTAAGTGTGACATAAAAGCTTCATTGGTATTTATTTAATCTGATTTGTTTTCCCTGCTACTAGATCTAATTTTATAAAATTGTAGTAGGGGTAAGTAGATCTCAGAGATTTAAAACCTAAAATAATAGTGAAAATAGGTGACATTTTTATGGTTAATCATATTCTTCTTGAATAATATGGCTTTTAAAAATATTGATGGACTTAGAGATAAGTAGCTGAAATAGTAAAGTCCCTGTTCTGTTACCAGGTTTTTCACGGAATTGTCTAATTTTTTTATTCAATTTACTTTAATATGCCTAAACAGTTGAACCAAATTTAACCTATTAGGGAAGATGCAAAAAATAATTATTTTATGATGATAACAATACATAAAAAATAACAAGGGGAAATTATTTTGTATTTTATCCATATGCCAGAGAGAAATTCCCTCAACAGAAATGTCTGTGCTTTTTGAGATACTTCTTTCTTCTCTCATATGTTCCCATGGAAGCATTAGTCTGTAATGAAAATAGAGAAGGGAAAGGATGCAATTTAAATCTTCACAAGAGAGTCAATTTAAAATATGAAAAGTTCACAAATCAATAGTATTAAAACAGTTATTGAATTTAAATATTAATAAGATGGGAGGAATTGATGGACTGGAACCAGAGATACTTAAAATCGAGCACATTATATAGCTAAACCATTAGTTGAAATAGGAAATCTAATTTTCTTACAACTAATGTACCTAGAAATTGGAAATACACTGTTGTGTCCGTAATTCATAAAAGTGGGGAGTAACTTCTCTCTTCCATTACACTTAACTCAGTGAGTGCCATGTACACTTCATATCTTCTTTTTGACACTATGATAAAGGTCAATATTAGTCACAAAAGAACCTCCAAATAATCTACTATCTGTGAATTGCCTAACATAAATACATACACAAAATTTAAATGAGGACCCTGGCCCTATACAGCTGAAACCAAGTTGGCTATCAACTACACAGCAAAATTCCTTTGACTTTCCTGTCACGTCTCTAACAATGAGAAAAGATTTAGTCTCATCATTTCCTTCAGCAGAATTGTGAAGGTTTCATGTCCTTGCACCGTGTCACTACATAAAATTATTTCATCACAATTTTTGTGGGATGGGGCATAAATTTTTACTATGACAGTGAAACAGATAAGAAGGCATATAACAGAGAAATATCACCAAGGTACTATGAACATGTGTTTTCTGTAGTCTAGTTCCATGACTTCAGATTCATTAGGGTTGTTTTCAGTTTTGTTTTTTCTTGGTGGATTTTTGGTTTGGTTTGGTTTGGTTTTTTAAGTTACCTCAGAAAAACCCCTACAGAATAGTGTTTCACCTACTTTTAGGGCAGTACCAGGCACTGCAAATTATTTTTCAACACACAGCTAAAAAAATAGATTTGCATAACATGAAAAAAGCCTGTGTGTCTATTAGAAGCTCATTTTGGAACAGACCTAGGGCAAGAGTATTTATGAGTGTCTACAAGTGCATGTAAATAACTCTCAAGAATATATAAGAATTTTTAGTATTTATTTGACCATTACAACTTACTATTGCACACTGGAATAAACAGTAAGATTTTCAGTGAGAGCTGCTGAAGTTATTCTTCCTGATCTGGCAGTAATTCTTTACATTTATGAGAATCCATGCAGTGCCCCAGCTACCTAAGCATTTGAATATCTGGGCTGAGAATGTTTGTTATTCCTGAAGTCTTTCACAACCTTACTTCACATCTGGATAAGGAAAACAGACTTACCTCAGGATGAGTCACTCATCCACTCACAGGATATGATAATATTGTTTGTCTGCTTTTTCTTTGTTCTGTTATTTTTTTTTCCTTCTTATTGACTTAATTAGTGTTGTAGGATCTAAAGGCCATGAGCAAAATAATGCATGAAGCACTGCAATGGGTTGCTTCCCATTGCTTCCTAGGGATCAGAGAAATTCAGTCAGCGAGGGGAGCAGCTCCGGTGCTGACACAATTCATAGCAGAGCACCAGTGGGGTGCAGGGGGGCTTCCCAAAACAGAGGAACCACTGGGGAAACTGAGAGAGCCTCCAGGAGCCCATAGCTCATTCAACAACTCCTCTTCTTGGAGCATATGCACAGGACAACAATTTCATATGAAATGGTATAGTGCTATATTTACCCACAGTAGTATAGTCAGGGTTGCCCTCCCATTAGAGCAGAGCTGTGTCAGCCCCTGGGAGTCAAAGTGGTGCATTGACTGTGTTTGCAGTGCTTAGAAAGGCAATTCCCTTGCTGATGTTTGGCTTTGGCATTCTGTGAAGTCCAGGGTGTGACTGAAGACTTTGGTGAAGTCTACACCAAAGTCTACAGCAAAGTCTACACTATGCCAAAGTGCTGGGTATTCAACTCATTCTTTTCTCCCCCTCCATCATATTGAACAGAGTTTCTCAGGTTTGGTAGAAGCACATACTAATACAAGCATGGACAGCCTTGTTTGAAACTGCATTGGATGGTAGTATCAACGCTGTGAACCTTTCTTTTGCTATGAACTTGAATATGTCTCTTTATATTTCCATCGTGACCCATCGAGTTCAGTTGTTATTTGCCATCTAAAATCTCTGGTGTGCCTAAATGTATGTTGTTACAATTTTAATTTTTTGTGTTGAAAAATTTAGACAAATATTTCCTCATTAATGCTATTGATATTTACATCGGGGTTTTTTTTTGTTATTACAAGTGTATATTTGATTTCAAACATATGGAGAGGATAAGGGGGAAAAAATGTGTAAAATAATGAATGTTTATGTCCAAAGCATAAAGTCAGGATGAATGTTGCTATCATTTGACTATATGATAATGCAGCAGATGACGCTATTAATATTAATTAGCCTACAACTAGAACAGCCTACACTCATAAATAAACCACTTTGAAAGACAAATGAGATGAAATAAACACACAGACTGTGATGAATTCATGCTCTCCTGAAAATCAGAATAGATGGAGTATTCTCAGAAGGTAATAACATGGAAAGAAAATATTAAAAAGTTTGAGATGAAAAACTAGAAGCATCCTGAGCATCCATGACTCTGGACCGTGATCAAATGAAAATCTCTAAAGTTAAAATTTAAAATTACTATTCCTTAACAGATATAAAACATCACTTATGGCTCCTACAAAACTATAACGCATAACTGAGGAATTAATTTATCAAGGTCACCTTGAATGATAGTTCCAAAACTGGGATTCAGTAAGACAGTCCCTAGGGTAGAGTAGTAATTACATTTCAGTCTTACAAGGTCTGTGCATTCCATGGATAATCTAGCCTGTTGTCTTTAAAAGATAGCAAGCCATAATAAGAGATCTGAAAATATAATTAGGTGTATATCATGGAAAACAAAGTACGACAATTTTACATCCTGATGCATTAAAGAAATAGGAATGACAAAAGCAGAAACAAAAGTAGAATGGGAATAAAATTATAAGGCTGGGTGGGTGTTTGGTTTTTTTTCATTTAAACTTCTCTGGTTGTACACTGTGGTGGGAGGACCTTGACTGGATGCCAGGTGCCCACCAAGCTGTTTTATCACTTTTACCCTCAGCAAGAGGGTGGGAAGTAAATAAGATGGAAAAAACTCATGGATGAGAAAAAGGCAATTTATTATAGAAAAAGAGAAATCTGCACACTAAAGAAAAGGAAAGCAGAAGAGTTATTCTCTACTGCTCCTTAGCAGACAATGTCCAGCTGTTCTGCAGTGTTAGGGATTAAGAACATGTAGCAAACACTCTGGAAGACAAATGTCATAATAATGACCCACAAACACATCCTCTCCCTCCCTCCCCTACCCTGCACCTTCTCTTAGCCTTTTTTGCTGATCACTTCACTATGAAATATCCCTTTGGGTTTGGGTCAGTTGTCCTGGTTGTGCACCCTCACAAGTTCTTTCTTGCCCAACCTCATCCTACTGGTCTTGGGGGGGATGTTAGAGAGACAGCCTGGATACTGTATGGGAAAAGTGCTCAGCAGTAGACAAAACAGTCATTTGTCAACAGCCTTCTAGCTAGAGATGCCAGGATCACCACTATGAGGACTGCTAGGGGAGAAATCAGCAAAACTCAATACTTTCACCATGAACCTTTTATGTTAATGTGTGTGAATTCCCTACACCTCAGATGATTCTATGCTCCTTTCAAGAAACACTGTGAAACAATCTTGGTTTTACTACCCTGTAGAACCCATTTGAATTCAAAGCCAGTTAGATTTACAGTAGATTCTGTGCAAAGTACTATATTTTTGAACATCAGGAGCATCTGTCAAGCCTGGGAACTGAAGAAACCTCTTGTTGACCAACTGTGTCAGCCAAGAAGAAAGTATGATATACATAGTCTGGTTTAGTCTCAAGTTAAAGTTTTGTATTTTATCCCTTAGCAACAGAAAGACTTCACTTCTTAAATTAAAATACTGTGGCAAGAGGTTAAACATTTATAATTTACAAGCATGGTAATAATTTGAGGCTTAAATATCAAAGGACAGATCAACAAACAGAAAATATGAGCAAACAAGCTCATTCTAGCCTTAGTTGTCTGAGATGAGCCAGATCACGACAGCTCTGTGAGGATTGGGACTGATTCTTCTCGAGAGAAAACACAGGCACATGAGTAGCAGCTTGGTTGTGGTTCTTGGCATTTGTGCTAAGCAGAACAACACAGGCACACAAACACACACACAGACACACAGCAAGTGCCCTGCTGCAGCAGAAGACAGCTCTCTGCTAATATGGTCCTCTGGGTCAGCTGTATCAGCTTTGTTACATAACTAAGTGGGGCTGCATATTAATCACATCTCTCATGTGTCTATCATCGTTCATGGAAGTAGCAGTGCTACACTGAGTGTGAGTGCATGTGTTAATATTTTCAGCAAAGAACTCATCAGCCAGTAGGAGAATCATCAAAGTAGCTACAGGATGAAGTCTTATTTACTTGAACTGTGGAAGCTCATACACACATGACAGCTCAGATGACAGTCATACCATATGAGTCAGGCAGGCAAGAGTATGTCTCTGGTACTCAGATGATTTTAATTGCAATAGAGAATCTGTAATGAGCCCTGCTGACCTTTGGTTTTTTGTCTGTAGCAGAGTGATTAGTGACATGGGCAGGGTTAGACTGTGTAGCCAAATGTAATTAATTATACTTTACCAGTTTTGGGAAATTTTAAAATCAGAGAGAATGTGTGTGTCACTTCTGATGCATGCAAAGGTAGTGAAGGATAGAGAAGCTGGGGGGGGGAGGGAAGGAATTAATGGCAAAACCAGTGTTACAGAAAAGCAGATCAGACAGACTGTAGGTATTTCAGTCCCATTTATATTGCTTTGGAGTACTGATTATTTGCAATCAGCAAGACAAAATCTGCTGAACAGGAAAGTCAGTTGAATAAGGATTAGGTTATTTATCATGTTAGTAAAGAATTCTTCTATTTACTTTTTCAGCTTCCCATTATTATAACATCTTTTTATTTACAAGAGGTTGAAGAGGTCTGCATTGAAATATAATTGGCTATGGCTGCTAGCCACCTGACAAAGTTAATTATTGATTATCTGTGCATTGGTCCTGTGAGAGAAGCCTATATCTGTACAAATTAGTTGGAGGCAACTGTCTCATAAAACAGTCAGAATAAATCCTTTATAAGTCCCTAAACAGAGTTGTGATAGATTACTGGGTTTTTTGAGGGAAAGGGGAAAGCATAGTACTAATCTGTTATTCATGAATGGCAAGGCTTCTTCACCATTGAACTTAATAGAAATCAAAGGGTACCAGCATTAAGGAACCGAATTCACAGATGATTCTGGCAGATATTAATTATTTTCAAACCCATTCCACTTTAATAAACCACTGGTGCTGAGTGGATTATTCCAGGTTTTGAAAGACTGGGATTATTGTATTTCTGGTATTTAATTCCAAAATTCATTCCTCTCCTTGCATTTTGAAATAAAGATATTTTTAAGTATTTATAATCATGCCTTCAGATAGCAGACTTTTCTTTCTATCTTCAATCTCAAAAAATTTAAAAGGCTCACATTTTCAAAGTATTTAAACACTGAATACTTACAGAACATTTGAAAGGAGCAAGTTAAAATTTCACTAAAATCCATCCAAACAAAGTTCCTATGAAAGTAGAGGAAACCTTCCATAGGATGCAAGATGTTACCAGATCCAGATATTGTCTTATCAGCATTCAAAAGCACAGACTTAAATACTTGTTTGGCAATACTTTAATCAAAAATATTTGAAAATACTACCTTTTTTTCTGCATTAGTTTACATGCGGTGAATCACAAGACATAAAATAATGAAGCAATAGAGACAAGCTCAGCCTTAGTGGTGAAGCAAACTTCAAAGAGGTGGAGAAATCCCTGTTTAGCAAGGCTCTTGACACACTGTTTTACTCTGCCTGCAGAAATTTCTGTTCTCACTCCCTTACCAGCTCTTTGTCACTGTCCCTTTCCACACAGGTTACTGCCCCTGGAAATTGACCACTCATCTGAACCTTCCTGCTAAGCTTCAGTTCAAATAAGGTTGGGAAGGTTAAAATGTTGGCGACTGGAGGCAGGCTGGAACAAAACAGCATTTTTTCGCCTGTACAGCTGCACTCAGAGGGGGATGTGTGAACAAGCCTTAAGGCTCCACAGCTGCTTCCCTGAGTTATAGTAGCCTGGTCTTCTGGTCTTCTCCTGCTAACACAGATAGATGCTATTGCACAAGAGAAACCGTGGGTGAGAAGGCAATAATGTGTCTAGCAGGACATCCTTTGATCCTCCCTCTCCCTGATTCCCAGAAAACTCTGTAGTTCCCCCTGAGCAGGGACTTTATGCTAAATCCACTGTGCAGAGACCACCTGACAATTCAGAAGTCAAGGCTGAGTTTATGAACTACCTATAAAAAACTATGAATTTGAGAAGAAATATTTTCTTGCCAAGGAATACAATTGCTGAGGTCCAAATCTTCATGAATGTCTCAGAGATACTTCAACATTGTTGTTCTTCAGCACTGTTGCAAGAAATGTATAGAAATGTGTCTCAGGCTTATCAGTAGAACCTTGAAAACATGGCCAAAAAGCTTTGAAATCACATACTTAGGAAAAAATTACTATAACTAATAGTTTTAAATATGCCTCCTCTCCCCTCCTTCCCAACAATGGATTTCTATAATACTTCAAGGTTTAGAGTTTGAATATTATAATAATAGCAAAGTGGCTCTACAAAATTTAATTTTCTGCCTTAGTTTAATTTGGAAGTAGATGCTAAACAAAGAAAATCCCTGACATGCACGTTATGTTGAACAGCAATAAATTGTTTTAGAGAAAGAAGCATAAAACCCACCTCTGGTCTTGTTTAATTTGTTCTTGTCTGTATTCTTAGTGAAATCAGTGAAAGACCACTAAGATAAAATAGAAAACCAGTAAGTAATTTCATGATGCAAAATATATAGCTAGGCAAAAATAAGAAAGTGATTGAAATAGCATGAAACTTTCTTTTTTTTTTTTTTTTTTTTTTTTTTTCCTCTAAGATTTTTGGGACATTTTCAGCTTGAAATGGCTGAAAAAGCATGGGTAAGTTTAAAACCTTAGCTGACTCTAGACACCGAAATCTTTAAAATTCTGCCATTCCTGCAATCAGGTCAGTTTTTCAACAATGTAATTTTGTGAAAAAAAAAAAAAATTACAACCACACTGAGAAGAGTGAAAAGTCTAGAGAGAAATGTCCATTTCTAATATTGACTCAGCTCTCTCTTTCTTTTACGGACAATCTTGAAAGCTCAGTTGTTCAGCATGCTTTCTAGGCAAACTGAGTGATTTGGCACTATATTCAAATATTGTCTCCTATGACAGAAATCAAAGGAATATTAGCAGCATGGAAATCCCTTTAGAGGAAAGTACAAAGTTTTAATATGTATATTTTTCACAGCCATTAAAAATCTAACTTCTTTCACACAAACCAAAACAGTAGAAGCATAACACAAAAGTACTGATGGTGTCTGAATGCCTCATTCAGAATTGACTGTTGTTAACAAATCTACTGTAAAGCAGAAATTATAGAAATGAATCCTCTGTTCAAAGTAAATATAGTTTTACATGAGTCTGAACTGCTGTTCTTACTAATTTCTTTGCTCTATAACTCTATTGAAACCAGAATTATACTCTGGTTGCACAGTTCAAGTGGAACTATAATTTCTGAAAAGACATATAGCAAAAAAATAAATCTTATGCAGGAAAAAAAATTATCTCCTAGCATATGGTCTTAGACCAAAGGAGTGTGAATAAAGCTAAGTATACACCAGCTGACTTTTGTATTTCAGAGAAATTTTTGACAACATGTAACTTTTTCCAACCTTCTCACAAGATTTTCAGAAAATTTTCTAGAATAGAGGCAAACAATTTTCTCTTTCTGTCAGGACTTCCAGCTCAGTTGCCTGAGAAGAAAGTTAGAGTGAAATATCATTGCTTTAGGTTGTTTAAAGATCCTGAGCAGTTCCTTCCAGGCATATTATTATATCAATGAACTTTCTACAAAGAAGAAATATTCATTCAAAATAGTTAAAACATTTGATAACTCAATGGATGTGTTCCTGACTGTGAAATTCGCAAAGGTTTATTATTAATACAGGAGTAAACTTGTTTTGAAATCTTGTCCTTTGTGATGGGGTAGAGTCAATTCTCTTCCTAACAGCTGTTATGGGGTTATGTTTTGATTTGTGATAAAAGCAGTGTTGACAGCACACCAATGCTTTGGCTGTGGCTGAGCGGTGCTTACACAGAGTCAAAATCTCTTCTGCTTCTCACAGTCTCTGCCAATGAGCAGGCTGGGGGTGCACAAGGAGTTGTGTGGGGACACTGCTGGGACAACTGACCCCAACTAGCCAAAGGGATGGATATTCCAGACCAAATGGTATCAATTCTCAGCATATGAACTAGAGGGAAAGTTGCCCAAGACCCGCTGCTCAGAGACCAGCTGGGCATTGGGTGGTGGAGAGCAATTGGGTATTTTTGGGTTTCTTTTTCTCACTTTTTAAAATTAATTTTCCTTTTAATATTCATTGATATTATATTATAATTCAGTTATTAAACTTCTTTTTTTAACCCATGAGCTGTTGTCTCATACTTACCCCTCCAATTCTCTTTCCCATCCTCCTGGGTTTGGGGGGAGTGAGTGAGTGGCTGTGTGGCATTCTATTTCCAGCTGATATTAAACCAGAACATCCTCATTCCTTTTTTTTCTCCCCTGACTGTCTCCTTCAGCTTTGCAATAAAGGTTTTGCTGTGAAGTTGCCACCAACCTAGCATCCATCGTGGAGGATTGATGTGTATCCTTAGGAGGTCTGGAGGAGTAGGAAAGACTAAAGTGATTCCTCTTTCCAATGAGATAAGGCACTGGGCAAGCTCATACCAGCATTTTATATTTGCTTTTCACTTTTACTGTTTGAGGATCAGAACTGCAGCTGTTACAGAATTGTCAACAGGATGTTGGATCATGCAGAAAATAACCCCACAGTTTAGGTTCTACATCTAAATCCCAGATAAACTCAGCCAAATGGAGGAAACTTCAACACTGAAATACTCCTTCTTTACAACAGTGTCTCTAGTTCTATTTTGTCTAGTAGTTAATGATGAAAATGATGGATCAGGACCATAAGATCAAAATATGTGGGAGAATGGAAATGCAAGTATTCCAGATAAATGATTAACAGCAGTCAGCGTACTGTTGTTATAAGTTACTACCATCCAGTAGCAGAGTTCTAGTAAATCCATATTCAGAGTGACAGCTGAGAAATAAATCTCATTAATAGAAACCACCACGATGGAAGGAAAGAGGGAGAGACTTCAGGAAGAATATGATTTTTGTTGATATGTATTTTTTTAGTTTCAACTTTAGTATTTGGTTTGGTTTTCTTTTGCTTTTACTGGATCCTTAATTAACATTCTACCTTATATCATGGTCTGTTAAATGTTTTGTTTCAAACATTTATATACGTGCTCAATAAACTTTCTACATTATTTGCAGTACTCAAAGTCTCTAAAAATATATAAATTTTAGCCTTGTAGTAACAAAAGGGATATTTTTGTAGCTACATTATTTTCCCTAATAATGTAGTCAATGCAAAAATCAAGGCCACTCAGTGTACTATTGGCAAAGGATGGGAGGAAGGAGCTAAGAAAGACTATAATGATTGCTAAAATAAGCCAAATCACAGGCAGAAGAGTTTCTGAAGGGTTGTATTTAGAAATGCTGAAAAATTTTGAAATAACACCTTTTTTTCTTTTAACATATACTTTTTTACATGAAGACATTTTCTAGTTGAAGTAGCCTTCAAGGAGTGTAGATGGTGCTGTTCACACTCTAAGATCTGACAGTCAGTTACTATACTCCCAGTTAGCTCCTGTACTCACCATATCTGTCTTGGCATCATGGCAAGGCCTACTAGAGTTTATAGCCAGAAATACTGTTCAAGTAGTTTTAACTACTGTCAATTAATGTGCTTTATAAAGACTAAAATTAGTAGAAACTACTTTTGTGAATATTTAAGTGATTTAAAATTTTTAAAATCAAAGTGGTTTTACTATCTTCTTCAAAGTTTTATACGTTTTCAGTGAAATTATTATTTGTGCAAGTGTGCTTCAGACATAGGGATCTGTTAATCCAGCCAGTTCAAACTGGAAAAAAAAATAAAATTAGGCCATAAAAACCTTAGTTTAATGAAGTAGCATACAAGACCTAAGAGCTGGTATTATCTCTCCTAAAATCCCAAAACTTATGAACAGAGTTTTGCGTGAGTTTTCTTAATGCTTTTGTTTTGAACAGATGATATTAAAACGAACTTTCTATTCAGTAGTGTGCACTGGGGTTTTATGTGGGGCAACTAGAAAATTCAGCCCAGTGAATTGTAACTCGAGTTTTTTAAAACAAACTTCATACACTTCAAGTAACATAGAGGTGTTAGAATGACAATAAATTAAATCTTTGACCAGATATCTTTTTTCTGAAGAGCTTGATATGCAAGATGTGTGTATTAAAAGTCACAATAGGCACAGAAGTTGCCACGTTATTTTAATCTTAAATTATTGTGAACTCTTTGAGATTAGCTCAGTTGTTTAAGGCATGGTGTTAATAATGCCAGGGTTGTGGCCTCAATCCCCATGTAGGCCATTCAGTGAAGAGTTGGACTTGATGATCCTTGCTGATCCCTTCCAACTGAGAATATTTTATGAATAGGATTCATATTACTTAGGAGTAAACACAACCCAAAATTTCTTGTACAGGAACTCCATATGTCTAATTTTTAATGAAAAATATTAGTTTTAAATAAATCTTAAATATGGCAGAATCTATCTATAACCATGTTCTATTTAACTTTGCTCATATCCATAAGTATATTGTTAATTTATCACAAGTATTTCAAAATTTTTATTTGTCAAAAAAATCAATATAAAGCAGAGCAATTACAGTTAACGTTCATATCTGCAATGCTTTATTTGATCTGAAATTTTTAAAAAGTGTAAATGAATTAAGTTCTTTCATTCAGTCAATTTTGGGAGCTTAGCATTTAAGTTCCTTTGTCTTCCTTGGAAAGCCTGTTTAATATGCTTTCCATGGTTTCTTTGCATAGCTATGAATGTATAATGCATTGCTTAAATGTCACTGGAAATACTACTGATTGAAAATAAAGAAATTATGGTACAATAAAATGTGGTTTCTGCAGACAATATTGCTTTCTCCCTCAGTGATATCAGTTTTACTGGAAGTTCATTCTCCGATGAGCTCTGACAAAGATATATTTCATATCAGATGATGAAAAAAATTAGTCATCAGTTAAGAGTCATTTGGTGGTCAACATGCCACTTGTCATCAAAAATGAGTTCAAACAGAATTTAAGTGGAGTGTGGGGCCTCTTGCTAGCACTGCACACCTGAGAGAAATGGAACAGGCTAGGAAACAAAGATGGCTTTTATTCTCAGATGGGAGAGGGAGAACTGCTGCAAAGCTCAGGTGGGTTGAGATACTTGGTCTTACACAGACAACCTGCTTCTGTTGCTATCATCCGCTCATTGCAGTCAGTTCCACCAGTAAACAACTGGTGATTACAAGCAAGAGAGTGTAGGTAAGGCAGCACAAATCTTTTTTAATCTCATTAAGTCATTTCTTCAGATTTTTTTTGTCAATATAATGATCTATTAGTTGTCCTTGACTTAGAGCAGATATCAGACAAACACAGGTATAAAAATGTCTGTGAAACTTGTGGCCACGGGGGATCTGTTAATTTTCATTACATAAGTTGCCATAAAAAAGAAATCTTCATAAATCACCAAAAGGAGATTTCAGAACTAAGACAAAATCAAATTCATTACACATGGATAACTTAAGAGCGTGCTACTTCTTTCACATTTCAGCTCATTACTGTATGAAAGCCTTGAGAGATACTAAATGTTTTTCTGTCTTTTACAAAAACTCTAAAGGAATAAAGAACAAAGGTAGATTTGTTAGGTGGATTTTTCAATGTAAAAAGATCCTGAGAAAATAGGTCCTGTTTACTCTAGCAAAAATAAAAATTGGGGTAAATTTAGAGGCCTGGAGACAGAATTAGGATTTATTAAAATAGTATGTCTGCGGAGATCTGTATTTTAAAATGCTGAACTCAGCAAATGAAGCAAATTTTAATACTAAATTAAAATTTAATACTAAATTTTAATACTAAAACACAAAAGAAATGATAGTACAAATTCTCATGGGATGGTAGATTTCATAATATGAATACTTAGATAAGGCTAAAATATCCTTGTACCACAAAGACCTTAAAAAATGAAGATAGCTCCAAACCTTCTATTGATCCTGTTCTTCAGTGTCCGATCATAGTTGGCATTGCACAAATTGCTACTGTAGGAAGGCCATATCTCAGGGTATAGATTCTACAGACCCCATCACTCTCAGCATTGAGGGACATGAAAACAGAAAACAAATAAAGTGAGGTAACCTAAAATTGCTTTTAAAGCAGAAAATGTTCAAAATTCCTCTGTCCTGCTTATGAAAAGGAAAGCAAACTACAGTTTGAAAAAATAAAATGCAACAGACAACATCCAGACTAACAAGACTTAGGAGACATAGCCTTGGTAGGTATTCCTGTATAGATACAAACACTTTTACCGTGCTGTTGAGGCCATGATGGTAATATCCCATCATTTAGAGGGTTTTACTGTCTGCTTGCAGTTTATTATCATGTCCTTCACCTGTAAAAAAACAGTGACTGATTCATGTGTACCTATATGCATGGATGAGCAATTTGGAGAACCCAGCTGAATGAGCAGGCACTCAGGTGGCTGTAAAGATCAGAGGTCATTGCAGGAAAGAGCGGGAACAGCAGGAGCTGAAAGGCCACTTGAGGAACCCAGGAAGCAAATACAGCCACGCTCTGGGGTGTGGCTTCCTTCTTAGTGATGAGGATGCTGTGTTCTCAGGAGTAAAATGCACACAGATATATGTGTGACTAGAATGAAAGGACCAAATAATAAAAATAGTATTAATCAGGAAGATAAGCAGTTGTTATTAAAACTCCTTTTTAAATTTGTGTTTCCATTCTATTTTATTCAGTTTCTATGAGACTAATGTTAAAATTGACATTTCTTATTTAAATTTTGTTTAGAACTTCCCTTTGAATTTAAAATCTTTTGGGTCTTTGTGTAGCTGGGAGTTTCAATTTCCTCCTCAAAGACATGACTGATTTGTAATGTCTCTTTTCTCATGCCTCTTTCTGCTTAGCAATTAAAACACCCTTTATTAGTGATCATCTGACACTTCCATTTCATCTTTAAAATTTTCTTTTTATATTCTCAGCATATGCTTGCTGCTCTACACAGTCTCTTTAATATCACTATAAATATCACATCTTGGTAAATAATAGACCCAGATGAATAGTGATTTGATAACTTTTTATCACTAAAAGTGCTCACTTGTGGACACCATTGTCAATGCCACAATGTCACAGTGGGAAATGAAGCGGTGAACAGATGTTGGCAAAAATGTTTATAAATCTTGCAAAAAAATTTTAATTTCACATAAAGAATTATAACAGAATCAGAATCTCTTTTATATTTACACCCCCCGCCCCATTTTCTTAGTCATTCAACTCAGGATAAGAAAATCATTAACAGACAGGCTGTTGAAGATGTTTGAACAGGTAGATATATGTTAAAACCCTGTATGGAATTTGAAAGTAATGCCTGGGAACCCAGCTCAGTTATTGCTGAAGACTTATGTATGGTCAAGACATACTTTCACTTGCTTCCATCACTCCACTTTCAAAAGACTGAGCTTTTCTGACTTAATTAATTTTCTTTTTTGTTGGATATCACAGTGGAAATATCAATCAGGTAAATGGAGATGAACCTTGAAGAGCCAGCACCCATGACATTAGGATTAGTTCTATTGTGGTCTTTCTCTTCAAAAGTATTTTTAAACAAAGCAAGTGAACTAATCCATTCAAAGATGACCACCTGTAAATTGGTACTTCATGTGTAGTTATTATTATTAAAATCTACTCAAATGGTCTATGATGCTTGCTGCAGTTTACTGTAACAGTACTGCATAGTCTTTGAAAAAACTGGTTTGTTTTTTTTTAATTTCCTCTATGTTCTTTGATTCTGTGTTATTTTCCCTCTTTGTACCAGTAACTTGTGTGCTGGTAAATGCTTTAAACTTTTTACAGTACTGTGGACAATGGATATGTTTTTTAAATACTCCAAGTAGTACATAGACTCCTTAAAACTGCAGTTCAGATAACATATAAAAAGATCATAGAACTCATAAGTATGGAAGTTAAAAAAGTATCTAGAGAAAGAAACTTGGAGTTTCCTGGGTTTGTTGGGTCTTTTCTCACTAAGATATATAATAATCAGAAACAAGATTTACAATGTGCTTGATTAAAAAGGTAGATACCTATCAGTCTGGAAACAAAGCCAAAAGATTAAAATAAACCTGAACATTTCCCAGTACTGAGAAAATCCTTTACTTTCCTAATAACAAACCTAAGGCTGATAAAATATGCCAGATCAACAGCCCTGGAAGTGAGTGTCCTCCTGTAACAGAAACATGAGATGCACTGAACTGAAAGTGGTGCGACCAAGTAAGCACAGCTAACTTGCTTCCCATCTGTTATGTGAACAGGCCTGCTCACTTGCATCTAACTCGAGAAGTGTTACCCCTGGGTCTTGCATTGTAGGCTTATTTTCATTGCCATTTAGCTTTGATTTGGCTATTGCCATAAAATGAATCTATGAATTTTGTTTCTTCCCAAAAATTGAACCAGAACCTGAGGCTGCAGTGGGAAAGATGGCTTGTGCCACTCTAAAAGGTCTGACTAGAATGCTCCCTCCTTGAGCTTTCTCTTCTATAATTTTAGGTTTAAATTAACTACTATTAGAGAACTTGAGGCATAGTCCTTAGGAAATGTGTGCTATAAAAGGTGAAAGACCATCTGGAGTTTAGATTGGTGTTAAAAGACTGATTAACGGTATAGTGCTTAAAACTGAATAAGAAAATCTCAGGCCAAGCCATTTAGGAAATGCAATTCATTACGTGAATAGGCATTTCAGTGCTTCAGGAGACCTTTGTCTTTCTCATTTCTCTCCATCTTGCTCTTTTATTTTGAGTTTTGTAGCTATTCATCATCAGTTTAAAATTATGTTGCTGTCCATTCCAAATCTTATGTCTTCAGCTCCTTTCTCTCATTATATAAACTTTGGTAACTGTCCCTCCTAGCTACTTGTGAACTTGTCTCTGCTTTGAGGTACATGATCTAGTTTTAAGTACTTATAAAGGAATGCAAAGAAAAATATCAGCCACTGTAAGAAAAAAAAAAAGGAGGTGAAAGAAAAAAACACACCCTTAACTAAACAACTCAATACAAAAAACAGTGAAATTCCCCAATAAAATCCTAAATCTTTGTTGGTCCTTTAGGTACTATTAATCTCTGATCATTTCTTATTCTTTTCAGGCAACAGTCAATAGAATGGAAGAAAATTTCTTGTTGTTATAGATTCTTAATTAACTATGCTACAGAAATTTTTGCAGAACTGAGGGCATCATCAAGAAATTAATAATTAATATGGCTATTCTGCTCTGCTGTACTTGTTAATATTCATTAATGGCCATTTTCAAAATTATAAAGCAGGAAAAGTGTGAAAGAATAAAAAACAAAGAAGTGGTAAAGATGTACCAGAAAGTATACAGTAGAGAAAATGTAGCAGAGAGGAAAAAATAGACGTAGAATAAACCCACAAGACAAGAGAAGTAAAAGAGCAGATAAACAAAGTGGAAAGATTTGTATACTTATTAAATAGAGAGGGAGAGAGAAAGATATTTCTATCTTTAAAAAAAAGGAGAAAAATAAAAGCAGAAAAACAAAAGCATTGAAAAATTCAGTAACATTTTTGGAATGTTGGAACACTGGATGTAATCCTTCTGTAAGAGGTGGAAGTTGTGAGATCCTGCATAAATAACTTTTTATTTTTATTGACTATGCAGCAGAATATTGAACAATCTATTTATAGAAGTATTCCATTTTAAATAAAAACTTAGGGTTTTTTTGTCAGCAGTGTAATTCAGTACTGTAAGTTGCACCAGACACATTAAGCAGCAACAGTTAAATCTCCTGGCCAGACAACACTCCTGTTTTTATTAGAACCTATGAAATTCTCTTCATGTTCTGTGATATCTAGCTAGGTCTTACTGTGCTTGTTATTTTGAAACTTAGGTTCAAATTATTAAAATTTAGTTATCAAATCCCTCTTACGTGTGGTAGAAATAATTAATCTCAAAGTCTCTGACCCTCCACAGATGCTTTGGTAAGTATAGGCAGGTCTACTCTTTTGTCATATTTGCACAGATTAAAATCTGGAGAAAGCTAGTGAAGTGCAGTTATCATGTACATAAATAAATCAGGATCTAGACTGAGATAAGTAAATCAAAAAATGTTTTTTAATAAGCAGAAGGAACAAATTGTGTTTCAATACAAGGCAAAACAAAATAAACTTTGAACGCTTGGCTTAAATCATACCTATATTTTATACAAGATCAGTTCACATTGGTAAATTTCAACCAAGAAGCATTTCTCTTGAGGAATTTTAGTGAATCCCAAATGGAACAACACTGAGAACTAAATCCTGCTTTCCTCACTAACAAAGTTTTGTTTGCAATGTCAGTGGGAGTGGAATCAGACAAGATACCATATCTGTGGTGGGTTTTTTGTCCCAGGTTTGGAATGAGTCCATTCTGTTTCTACATGTGAACGTAGGAGTTTAACTGTGTAACTGCAATTATCTATGGGGAACAAATTGGAAATTAAATCTCCTTTGTGATCTCTATTAGGTAAATTTAAAAACTCAAACGTGTAAGAACAGTATGAACTCAGTAGAGGAATTTGCACTACCTTTCAGAATTTGTTTGCAACACATGCCATGCTCAGGACAATAGGTTAAAATTCTCTCCCTCTCTCTTTTTCGATATACTACCATGACAGACATATTTATTAAATCTATGTATTTTATTCCAGTGAGTATAAATTTCATTTATTTTTTTTTATTATTATTTATAATTTTTAGTTATTTATGTATTGTTAAAACTTCCTATCTTGATTTGTTTGTAACCTTGACAGTGTCTGCAGATACTCTATCCTAGGCATTATCATCAGCTTGGCTGTTTTTCAAAGACATCTAAAACAAGGGGAAGCATGAGTCCCATTTGACTGCTGGGTTAGTAAATTTGGAATGTGCATCATAAACTCAATGCCATGTACATGTAATTGAGAAGAATAAATGCAAATTCTACCTTTGAAGTTTGATAAAAGTTATGTTTTTCCACATGTATGCACATAAATCAATCCATATTTCTCTCGTATCTTTGCCACTGGTTTTTTTTATTTATTTATAGGAGCTAGATCTGTGATAAATAGCCTCCTCATAAAGAAATATTCCACTAAGGTAATAATTATACTAAAGAGTACAATATGTACTGCACAATTTGCAATATGCATTCACTTAAGGCTATTGATTTTTAAAAGTAATTAATATATTTTCCTAACATTCTGGCTGAGAACCTCTCCAAATAAATTGTCTAAAATATAGTCTCAAATGTTTTAACATATAAGCCTGATTGTTTCCACTTCCAGTAAAGATGTGGAAATTCTTGAAGATTAGGTGGAAATTGAAGCATGGCTGTATTGGACAAGGAGCTGGTCATTGAATCTTGGCTTTCTCATCTTCCAGGTGACAATGAGAGAGAGACAGGACAATGTTGTCTGAACGTGTATTTCTCTTCAGTTAGCAACAACCAAGACAAAAGATCTATATTGATTTTTTATTTCTACTGTTTGTCTTGTAGCTATTTGTTCTAAATTCATAGAATCACAGAATGATTGAATATCCTGAGCTAGAAAGGACCCACAAACATCATAGAAGTCCAACTCCTGGCCCTGGATAGAAGAGAACCGAGTCACATCATGGGCCTCAGAGTGTTGCCCAAATACTTCTTGAGCTCTTTCAGGTTTGATGCTGTGCCCACTTCCCTGGGGAGCCTGTTCCAGAGCCCAGGCATGTTCTGGGTGTAAATTCTTTTCCTAATTTCCAGCCTAAACCTCTCCTTGACTTAGCTTGATGCCATTCCTTTGGGTCCTGTCACTTGTCACCTCTGAGAAGAGATCAGTGCCTGCCCCTCCTTTTCCCCTCTCAAGGAACTTGCAGACTGCAATGAGGTCTCCTCTCAGTCTCTTTTTCTCCAGGCTGAACAGATCAAGTGACCACAGCCACTCCTCATTCAGCTTCCCCTCAAGTCCCTTTACCCTTTTAATTTCCCTCCTGTGGTCCCCTTAGTAGCTTTACTTTTCTTATATTATGGCCCTCAAAACTGTCCCCAGGCGAGGTGAGGCCACCCCAGAGCGGAGCAGAATGAGGCAATCTCCTCCCTTGCCCAGCTGGCAATGCTGTGCCTGATGCTCCCCAGAAAACAGCTGCCCCCCCCCTGCCAGGCAGAACACTTCTGACTCACATTCAACTTTCCATTGACCAGGACCCCCAGGTCCCTTTCCCTGGCACTGCTTTCCAGTGTCTCATTCCCCAGTCTGTCCATACATCCAGAGTTTCCCCATCCCAGGTGCAGATTCCAGAACTTTCCCTTGTTGAATTTCATATGATTGGTGATTGCCCAGCCCTCTGATTTGTCCAGGTCTCTCTGCAGGACCTCCTTGCCTTCAAGGGAGTCGATAGGTCCTCCCAATTCAGTGTTACCAGCAGACTTACATGGTATCCTGTTGAATCCTGCATTCAAGCCATTCATGAAGATGTTGAAGAGCACAGGGCCTACGATGGAGTCCCATCAACCCCACCAGTGACAGTTCACCAGCCTGATGCCCCCCCCTTCACTGTAACCTTTTGTGTCCAACCTGTGAGCCAGCTGCTGGCCAGTGAGCCATCATGCACCCATCACACAATGTGTTAATCCTGGTTTGTGGTGGCCTTTTTATCCAGATGGGTTTTGTAAGAGACAGTATCAAAAGCTTTCCTGAAAATCAGGATGATTGTATCAAGTGGCTTCACTTGATCAACTGTATAGTTCACCCTGTCATAAAAGGAAATCAGATTTGACAAGCAGGACTTTCCACTGATAAAGCCATTGTGACAGTGACCGATGACTGGGTCTCCACTGCAATAGAAGTTTGAGACTCCTGAGACTGTAGCCTTCTATGAGAACAACATATCAATCTCTCACTCATTCTCAAGAATACAGTGCAGATTGTCCATTCCTCCCATAGTTCCTTCACCAGAAATTGGCAACAGCATATCTTCTGCAAAAGGAATCATTGCCAGCCCTGGTCTCATGGAGACACATCAGGGACTCTCATCCACCTGAGACCTTGTCAGAGACTGAAAATAGTTCACGGTCCAAACATTGATATAAAGTTTTGCTCATTATAAAGAAGCTAAACCAAAGAAGCCTCCCTGAAGACTGGACTAAAAGTCAAATTGCTGATTAGATAAAGGGAAACCTATTGTTCAGTCATCTCAGGCTGAGGGAAAGGTATGCATTCACAAAAGGCCAGAGTCACCAGCTGTTCTGAGAATCATCCCTGGCTGAGTTTGGGGGGGGGAGAGCACAGCTCACAGAAACCAGGTTTTCACAGACTTACCCCCAGCCGAGGGGAGAGGAAGAGGTTTCAGGTACGTGGCATAACCACTGGTCAGAGGCACTGAATATCCATCCTCGATTACACAAACCAGCCCAGCTGCGGAACCCCCAAACCCACAGGCCACATCCATGGGATTTTCACATGAGAGTCAGCCAAAGAGGAGTCATAATCCATCAAAGACCCCTCAAAGTGCTCCCGAGAGGCTCTGCACCATAGAATTGCACATGATGCAGCAGATCCAGAGTCTGCTGAAAGAGACACCCCCCATCCCCCACAAGGACATGCCTGGACATTGCCACCTGGCTTGAGGATATATTAACCCATGGGATTCTATGCTTTTTGGGGGGATTTTCACCACCAAGAAGACCAGCTGGAGAAGATCAACAGAATATTGTTGGGATCCATGGAGTGGTGTTATTTTCCTTATTC
Source organism: Lanius collurio (assembly GCA_020086605.1). Classification (NCBI taxonomy): domain Eukaryota; kingdom Metazoa; phylum Chordata; class Aves; order Passeriformes; family Laniidae; genus Lanius; species Lanius collurio. The sequence continues at coordinate 41,086,667 of JACBWW010000003.1, forward strand.
TATCTCTGTCACTCTCTTTCTGTCCCCCAAAACTATTCTTTCTTTCTTTCTTTCTTTCGTCCTCTTTCTTTCGTCCTCTTTCTTTATTTCTCTCTCTCTCTCTTTCTTTCTTTCTTTTGTCCTCTTTCTTTATTTCTCTCTCTCTCTCTTTCTTTCTTTCTTTCGTCCTCTTTCTTTATTTCTCTCTCTCTCTCTTTCTTTCTTTCGTCCTCTTTCTTTATTTCTCTCTCTCTTTCTTTCTTTCGTCCTCTTTCTTTATTTCTCTCTCTCTCTCTCTCTCTCTTTCATATTTACAACCAAATAAAACCCATATTATTGTCACTGGCATATGGTCTCATTTGCATCTGCTGTAAGGTGTTTTGAACCACAATAGTGTGCCCCAGCCAAACCATCTTTAGTTATTCCTATTGGAGCCCTCAGAGAGATACCAGGCTGGAATTACCTTCACCAGCTTTACCTGGCCATCCACCTTCAGCTGCAGCAGGTCAGCTCCTGGAGGGTTTTTAAGCCCAACCAGAAGGCTCAGTGAGGAAGAAGGAGAGGAGAAAGGGCTTGTAGTTGCTCTCTGTCCTGTGCTGTCTTGTTTGGATTTCCTGGACTAACTTGGTTGCCGATCACTGGATGGGTTTTGTTGCTGCCATCATCTTGACTCTGCTTGCCTGGATCTGGAGCATCAAGGACTGAAAGAGAAACTGTGTTAAATTGTAATTGGGAAAGGAGAAGCTGAAACGCTAAATACCAAGACAGCAATGAATGGATAAAGAGGACTGTGCTGCACTGGATTAGGAATCAATTGTATTATCTGAAAAGCGTGTGTGGAGCTCTTGGACAAAGTAAAGGGACCAATCAAGTAATGTGTGATCTCATGCACAGCAGTTGCAAAGTGTATATGTGCTGTATTATAGAAAAGTTAGTAAATGTATAAGTACTGTGTTAGGTATGAGTGCTGTGTTAAGTACGTATAAGTAAGTGAACTATATAGGTTATGTATAAATATGTAAAAGTAGTATAATGTGTAAGTATAGGACAAGTAAGCATAATATGCAAAAGAGGTGATGAGTAGCTATTATTGAACAAATTAAAAGATGTGTGAGTTCCCTCAGGATGCCCAAAGAGGTGATGCATATTTTCAACAATAAGAAGCCTCTGCATAATCGAATTGATTCGCTGTACAGAAGTACTGAGTTCCCACATGCACCTTAATTTGGGCAGAGGCATTTCTTGTTGTAATAAGAACTTTAATAATTGGATCTTAGCAGACTCAAAGAGCTACCTCTGCCATCAGAAGCTGTGTCCAGCTGAAGGCCTCTGACATGGCTACTGCAGTGACTCCAGCAGCTACGTTTTTATACAATGGAAAATTACTTACTGAAGGTGTAATAACTGCATTTCTTCTAATCTTCTACACTGTTGACATCACAACAATCACAGATACCTATTAAACCTCAGTTTTCATTAACTGTGGACATTTACTTTCTGCCTTTCCATACGAAACTTTCTATTGAGTAATACATGTTATTTTGCAATAGATTGTGAATGTTATTTGGGAAAAATTATAGGAAATAAATGCTATTGTTTGATCAACAAGATCACAAAAAAGTACTGCATTTCTATGTTAGTTTGAGTACTGGAAATAAAATGCTAAATACACTTATACACCAATAAAACTCTACTTCCCTTAAAAATTTTACAGGAAAATGTCCTTGCATGAACAAATGTCATCAGCATTACCATTACTTAGTATTATAAAACTAATTTGGTAGTCTAATTCAGCAATAATGCAGGATAAAAGCTGATGAGTTAAGTAGTTTAATGGAACTTCTTGCAGGAGGTCAGAAGTTATCAAATATACTGTTTCCTTGATCGTGTCTTCTAGAGTCTTTCCTCCTCTGTGTCTCTCTCTGACAGAAAAGGAAGAAGTGTGACAGAAGAGTTAATCCATTCATGAGTCATATGTGACAGACAAGAATTAAATCCAAGAATAAATTATAATAATTACATAAACTCTGCATCCTTAAAAGCCAAGATAATTAACATGTAAAATGTGGTAACCTCCTGCCAAGACAATTAACATGCAAAATCATGGTCATTAAGGCCAGTACCAAGGGTAGATGTTATTGGAGAGAGGGATTCTTGCTTGTGATGTTAAAATATGAAGGTGAAACAAGAAAATGGACAATTAATTCTTTTAGCACAAATTTGCAGGGGAAATACAAGCAGTGAGAGAGGCATAATGGGTAATACTTAGGCCTTGTTTGAAAAGAACAGGTTGTTGGTGTTAAAAATGAGCTTGCTAACACAAAGGTTTTACAACAGTTGAGTCAAAGGAGAGAAAAATAGTAGTCCAGGTATTTGAAAGCAAGAAGATTATTTCTCAAACTGACTGGCTATAAAAAATTGTCAAAGAGATGAAAAGGAGTCTAAAACCACGTGATGATATAATATGTCTGATTTTTTCTGGTTTAAATTTCTCTAAGTACTGTACATACTATATTATGCAAATTTTCTCTTATTTGAATCTGGTTAAATCTGTTAATAAATCCTGGTTGTAATTATGCCACTTGAATCATTGGATTTCTCAGAAATGTTACACAGACTGTTCCATAGAGATGAAAAAATGTTTAAGGTTTAGGATGGTATCATGAAGGGAAAACATCTGTGTGGCATTCTCAGAAGAGATTCAGAAGTTATCTCTTGAAAGTCAAGAAGTTAAGGAAAATGATAAATGCTGCAGTTTCCTGTCCAGGTTTTCTAAGCTTATTAGGTTAAAAGGACAAGTCACTGGCTGTCAGATACTGGGGGGTTTCCCCACCCCCTCCTTTCAAAAATATTTTTTTTTCCCTTGCCTACTTTGATAAGTGTAAAAGGAAGGTGGAAAATGAACAAATATATATGGCACAACTAAAAGTGGAAAAATGAGGAAAGGCAAACCACCTGCACTACAATAGGCAAAGAAACAGAAAAGAGAGAAAAAAAAAAAAAAAAAGACCAAAACTGATGAAAAATGGGACATGAAGGGCAAGACAGGACAGAAATCTGAGGATGAGGTAACTGAAACATGGCATGACTTTGCAACCATTTGTATCATCATGCAATCCACTATTCTACTAAATTAAGATTAGTTGCTTGCTATGTTACATGGTTGTCTGAATTAAAATTTTCTTTTTATGACAACTGAAGGTCCTGTATCCTGAAAAAAGTCCCCCTGGACTACATGCTCTCCGGGATCACTGACCTGTCAAGTCTGTATTTTACAGTTCTGCACTGATAAGAGATAATGTTCTCTTTCAGTGTTCATCTTAACCATTCCCCTGCCTGCACAGTTCCTTGAGTATACATAACACACAGTTTCTGCTATGATCATCGATGTAGGGCAGAATAGCACTTTTTCCATTTATTCTCACTTCAAAAAATGCAAATCTTATTGGGTCTCAAGCATGACATAAGTGTCTATAAGTAGTCAGAAGTTTTTGCTTCAATAGAACTTTATCAGACAACTTCTACTTTTGTCTGATTCTATAATTGTTACTGATTGTCAGGTTGCCCCTTGAAGAAATGCACCAAAGTAGAGTATGTATTGAAAGAGCTTCAAAACACCTGTGTCTGCCTTGAAGTTAAGGTTAACAAAGTAACACCCCCTCTGCAGAGAGGAGTATGACCTCTGTCTGACCCATGGTGCACAAGAAACTCTCACCAGCATGCCTGATTTGTCCTAAGCATATGTATTGCAAGTGCAACCTGTTTATATTTCTACCTGGCATTTTTCATTCTCTCCATTGTCATTCAAATTAACAAGGGTGTTTGATCAAGCTGCTGGAGTAATTGACCAGAGTAAAATATGATGTGTTTCTCCAAACTTCTGGAATATTGAACAAAATTTAGTGCCTCAATTATTTCATAGACTATTTTTACACAGTTTTGAGGGATTAGTATTGACCTCAAAGTGCTTCACAACACTGAGTTGTCTGCTTCTAAATTAGATTTCCTTGTTTTCTGTCTGTTATTCTTTTTTCCTTCATCTGTCCCTTCTGTATTTTTAATTTTTATTCCAGTGCTTGAATGTCATCAACAAGCTCTTTATTCCCTTTTTTTCATATCATGAACAAAGAAACTAAGAAAGGCTTAATCTAAGGTGAAGCACTTCTTCCTAACTTGACACTTTAATCTTTAACATTGCACTTTGTTTATGATATTCTATGCAGCTTTTAATCAATATAACAATGTTTTTAAGTATCAAAAATTATTTGAATTATTTTTTCAGGTATGATTTCAATATTCACTTCATCAAGAGATTTTCTAAAGTATTTCACATGTAGCGCTTTATTTCATCTAGTGATTTTGTAATTCTATTTTAGAAAACAATGAAGTTACAGGAGCAAAATATTATCTACTTCTTTTATAGATATAAAATGCTTTTTAATATAGTAGAACTGCTGCATAGCAAAAGTAGTTGTGCTTGCATTCAGCAGGATGTGAGGCTGGCTCACTGACAGAGGAAAAATTATAGTAAAAAGAGGAAAAAATAAAAAGGCAGAATGGAAAAAAGAAACATGCCAAAGTGAATAACAAGCATTTTGAACTATGGTAAAAGAGTATCTATACTAATACCTCCTTCTGACAGTAGTCAAAAAGAGGGAAAAATTCCATAAGATTTACCAAATAGATCCCATTTCCTCTACCTTCTCCTATTCTTACTTCATGCTTGAAGCAATGTATGGTTCAGTGAGCTCCCATACCAGAGATTGACAGATATTACTTTTATGAATTTAACAGACTTCTTCAGCATTCAATGTTACAGTGGACTGGTTTGGTATTGGGCAAGTATCAGTACTGGATAGTGCTTGTGACAATACTTCTTCCAGAACTTTATCCCTCTGTTTATGTTTCTACGTTTCTCATGGTAAGAATCACTGAACAGACTGTCACTGATAACCTTTTCTATGCCATTCATGGTTTATATATACCATGACTGCATCATAACTCCCCTCAGTTTTTGTTTTGGGTTTTTTTCCAGGTTTTAAACTCACTTATTTTTTCTTGTAAGAAAGTTATTCCATACCTCTGCTCACCTGCACCTGATTCCTTTTCAGATGAAATTGACAGCTGCAGGTAGAATTGAAGGCACGGGGATAACATGGCTTTAAAAAATCTCTAAAAGGATGTTTCCTACTTAATTCTCTGTGTACATCCTAATATTCATTTTGACTCTGTAATGTGAGCATTCAGATCATGTTTTTGCAGTCTGTGGACTGATAGATTTGTCTGCAAAAAAATCCAAGGAATCTTGAGAGATAAGAGTTCATCTGAAAAACCATTCTGTCTCTTTGTAGAGGGTTATTTTTTCACTTTTACATGTGGGTCATTTACATTTATAAACAGTGAATTTATCTTTCATTTTGTTTTGACAAAGATCCCTTACTGTCTTTACCATAAAACAAAGATAATCTTTGAGCTTCTCTGTAGTGGTTACTAGTTCAAAGAACTCCCTTAACTTTTCTTCTACAGCACTCATTTCTTTGATAATTGTGGAAGATAAAGATGTACATGACTAACATAGAAAGCAAGAAAACAATAAAATGAGAGAGTAATTAAAAACAGAGGAAAAAGAACCTATAAAATCTGAAATTGCCTGGACTACTTGAATGACAGTCGCAATAATTTCTATAGCAAGATGTAAACCCCACAATCTCCAGTTAGCTCAGATCTCTTGCCCTAGAGAGAAGCAGTGGAGGCCTAACACGCCCATTTGGATTTCTGGGTTTTGAATTAATAAGGTATTTGGCTGGTGGGTATCAGTTGCAAATAGTGATCCATTTCCCAAATGTTATGCTTTTCTTGCTTTGTGGATAAATATCTACTTTCTGAGGTAAGCGTGACTTTTATTTTTCCTATCTGTCTGGTGAGAGAGTGCCTGGAGGTGGAGAGTTTCTCATGCAGATGGAGATGAGTGTGTGAGTCACTGTCCTTTGGTGTGTGACAGACTTCCTGCAAAAAGTTAGAGAAGGATTCAGTCTCTCTTCTGTATCCCAAGTATGGAATTAAAATCTCTCTCCTTCTAAAATACTTCTGATGTGATTTCTAACTTTGAAATAAATCTTTTAAAAGAGCTGAATTTGATCAGTTGAAATATTTTGTACATGGAATTATTTATGGTGTTAGGCCTCTTTTCATTGTTTCATTAGTGGCTAAACTACATATATATAAGTTCCATCTAAATATAACTTCATTTTGTGCTGAATATGCCTTTTTAGAATGTTTACTTTACATCTGCTGGATAAGTCCTCTAAAAAATCTAATTTGAGGAAAATCTTCATCAAAAGTTAATTTTTAATGCTGTAAAAATCACCATGATTTTTTCCTGAAATTATCTTCTTTTGCCTTCTCAGTTTTTGGTATAATGCTCCAGATCTACTTTATACCCTTTGGGTCCTTTTCTGCCAGGGGTATTTGAATGCTAGATATGATATTTATCAGTAAACACAAATTGGGGGATGGCAGCAGGGGGAAGTCTCTGGTTACAACTGGTAGGTTTGAGCGATGGAGACCCCAGTGCAGCAGAGAGTAACATGCCCTTGAGGCACAAGAATGTTTGCAGACATTCAGGGGACAGAAAAATGTGCAGTCAGTGACTCACAGCCACTCATTTGTTTCCTTTATACTCAACTCTGATGTCTCTGATCTGCATAGAGACAGCAGGACTATTCCCTGATAGACATACAGCAAATCCTCTGTACCATTATCAGATAGATTACATGATTGCTACTGTAATATGCCTTCTTTTCCTATCCCTATCCTCTTTGTGATTATTCCATTGATTTTTCCCTTTATTGAAGGTCCTACTTTTAGAGCTAATATTTTTTTCTGTCAACATTGTCACAAATCTTACACCTTCAGTTCAGCTATCACATTTTCCCTTTCCTGTTTTCTCCAGTTTCCTACTTCCTTTTTGCTGCCTTGCTTCATGCAACTATTTCCTTACTGAGGGTTATTTAACTATTAGTGGAGATTTTCCATGGAGTCCCTGTCTTAAGTGATGCTGGGGCCAAAATTACAAGGAAGACTGTGCAATTGAAGAAATAATTTCACAGTGAGGACTCAGTTATAATTATTGTAGTAGAAGCATTTGGGTTTGGGGTTTTTCTTTATTAAATTATGATTTTTATTTATGACTTTGCAGATATAATTTAACTGACACAAATTCTTGGGGATACCTTTAATGGATATTATACAAAATCCTCAGATAAATGTAGTATACAGGACAATAGAATCATGCAACATGAGGACAGATACAGCTTTCATAGTGCCTTTTAAACAAATAGTCAAGTGGCAGACAGAGGGAAACATTTTAAAAATAGACATTATATTGGAAGAAGATAATATTTTTTTCTCTACAATAATTAAATTATCCTAAACCCAAGTCAACTAGCCTTGATCTTGCACCATCCAGCCTTGATCTTGTACCATCTTTGTATATTCAGATTCTCTTCACTATTTCCTTTTTTTCCCAAAGATAATGAAAAGGTACTGTTGTTGTCCTTTGAAATATATAGAGATAAGACTGTTATCATAAGGTTAGTCTAATTTTTATTTTTAAAACCCCTAACAAAATAAACTCCTCAGTCTAAGAAAATGTAATTTTTTAATTGGTCAGTCTCATGCTATAGAGAGGCTCTGTTATGGTAAATTGAAAGAAACTTTTGTTAGCTTCCATGCTGTATTTTTAAGTACTAATTGATTTTCACAAGTTGACTGTCAAACTGTAGACAAGATCGCCTGAACATGGCTTGATAAATTAATGTACTTATGATAACTCTCTTACTTTATTTAGTGATTTTTGTCTTAATAAATGCATGTGTTGCAGTGATCTGTTGAAAAAAATGGGCTCTTAAGTCTCCAAGAAGCATTCCAAAACAAAAGCCTCTAGTGTGCTTAGGAATTGATGCTCGTTCTCCTGAAGTATAATAGATGAAGTCTCCTTAGTTTCTTATTTATCCTTACAAAGTGCAAACACTGTGTACATCTCATCTGTGTCAGATCATATCCTCTTCATTCAGAATGCATAATCTGTTTTACTTGGCTCTTGTTTCTGAAGTGAACAGATCTAGCATAGCATAATCTCATTTGAATTAACATCAGCAGTTCCAAATGCTCCATTATTTTTCACATAGCTATGAAGACTTGCAATAGCAGTGATCTCAACTCAAAAAATCTCTGCTTTTTTGGTTAAATAATGTGTACAATTATCTACACAGTAGAAAGATGTGGAATGAATTAAGGTGAAAGTACACAACATCATCACAGTAACTGAAAAACATCTACAAAAGCCGCTCATCTGGACTGGCACCCCCAATATTAATGCTGCATGAAAATCCACATCCTCTGTATTACTTTTCCATTTGGACTGTGTTAATGTAAGTATATTACATGACTCCAAAGTTCTTAATTCATCACAGGACACTTATTTTTTGCATTTTTTTGTCTTGCTAATTTACTAATGAAGAAGTTTTGTATTTTCCAAAAAGACTAGTATAAGAAGGATATATTTGAATTAATCCATTAGCATGGAAATTGATTCTGATTGCACTACTTGAGAGAGATGTAAAAGTTCAATGGGACATTTAGAAAATAAAAGTAATTTGAAATATTAGTAGTGAAGCCTTGGTCTTGATGAACTTTGTTTCCGGCATAGATCAGTATTTCATTAGCATCCTGCCCTCAGGGCAAAATTTAAGGCTGACTAAATTAACAGGAGCTACCCACATGAACCCAAGGAATCAAACTATATGAATTTATCAGTGAAAAATTGTTTAAAACCAATTAAATATCCTTCTCTGACAGGTACCAGATGTCAGGAAGGGAAGAGGCCGCTTAGGGAAATTGCAAGTGTTTATGGTGTAGTTAAAATCATGCTAAACAAACAGTTTAATTTTGGGGCTATGGGAGGAGCGTGTATGAGTGGCTGGAAGTCTTTCCAGGATTTCCTCTCTCTTCAAGAGCTTTATTATATTTTTACAAATATAATCTCTTCAGCTTTGGAGCAATAGCAAAGAACTCTAACCAAATAAAGTGCTATTTTTCCTGGTGGCATTTGGAAGAGGAAACTTTTCTTTCTGCTTCTCTTTCTGTTTACTTCATTTTCCCCTTATTTATCTTCTTGTTTTCACTTTTTTTTCTCCTCTTCCTATATATCTCTTTATTTTATAAACCGGATTCATTTTATGGGGAGAAAAAATCTTGACATTCACTTTTTCCTGAGTGTCACCCAGGAAGTGTGTTCATTTATTATATGAAAAGATTTTGGATGAATTCTGGAACATTGGCATTACTATGACGCATAAAACACATACAAGCTGTAATATAAAATATTTTCTAAAATTTGCAGGTTTTGCACAACAAAAGATATTTTTTAATTTCTTTTGTCAACTGCTATGTTGATTGGACTAGGGAAAAAAACCCAAACAAGTAAAAATAACCAAAGTTTTTGAACCTACCTGAAAGGCATGAATTACGATATAATTAACCTTGAGTTTTAGAAATATGTAAATCTAAATTATGTCAGTGGCTTGAAAGTCATGCAAATTAAAATATAATCAGAAATATATTTTATTTGCCTTCATTTTTTTTCCTTATGTAAGATACACAAGTTTCAGACTTGGGAATCTGTGTTTTTAAATCATTTTAATAATTGCAGTTTTTAAAATGTAAATTGTATAGTGATCAATTTGAGTCATGGAAACATACTATTCAGGCACAAGACTGTTTTGTTTGTTTTCAGGCACAATGACTAATTTAAAACATGTGTAGGGTGTTTCACTTCCCCAACACATTCACCTAAAAGAAAATATTTATATTATCTTTGTCGCCTGGTAATTGTCCTCAAAATGTGTGATTCATTCTTAATGTTGAGATTCAATGGATCAGGTTATGATAATATATATTATCTGAAACTTTTTGGATGCTTACTCTTTTCTCTTAATTGTCCACTTAGTAGGATTTAGGAAGGATTTGACTGCAATTTGTCGCAGTGATCTCAGAGAGAGAGAGTGAGGGAGGGAGATTCTGGGAAAGGATGACCTCCAGCTTATAATCAGTGAAAAGTGCAGGAACAGAAAGCAGGTTACTGCTCACATGAAGAGGAGTGAGAGCAATGATTCCTGCATGGTATTGCCGAGGTAATTGTGCAGGTAATTATTGCTATCTTTTTTCAGTTAAGAATTATTGTTGTGCTCAAAAGTTAGAACAGTCTGATGGGTTTTTTTGATGTTGCTTTTCAAGTCCAAAGTTCATCAGTGTCTGTGTAAAGTACTGCTGTCCCATGAGAGACACAGCGTGACAGTCAGAAGTCACAGCTGAGTGCAGGAACATATCACACTGATGTCATCTGCCGGGCAGCAGGAGCCTATCCCAGCACTAGGGCTTCCTCAGGGACAGGAAAGGAGCCAACTACAACACTTTTGCTGACAGCAATCCAAGCATTATTTTACTCTTCCATCTGTTTCTCGCTCTCTAGTCTACTATTTCTGTTCCATACAGAGAAAAGCCTTCCTCATTGTCTGTATATCATTAACAGCACTGCATAGAAAGGCTATCAAAATGCCATTCTGCTGTGTGTCTTTAAATACACAATGAAGAGGTGTTAGAGTGAAAGGAAGCCATAGATATTATTTTTATTTTTGTTGTTGGAATAGACAAAGAAATGTACTCTTTTCATTAAGTACAGAAGAAACTGTTCTGTTCCATATAAAATAAGTGCATAAAAATAACAAAGGTATGTCCCCTGATAAAACCTTCCAATTTAGAATCTGAATTCCTGGTGGAGGAAAAAAAAGATCATTCATTTTCATTTCTTTTTGGCTTGTATTTTCCAGCTCATTGGCCTGCTAAATGTGAGCCCCTAGGCCAAGCTTGGTGCAAGTTTACATACAATTCTCATTGAATTTGTGTAATATAATAAATAAAATAATTTATAGTGGTTTGAGCATCACTAGGCTAGAACTACCTAACATAGCAGATGAACAAGGAACTTATAGAGCACCACTGCCCTATATTATTTCCCAACTCTGAGTGACTGAAGGAATTCTCTAGCCACTCTATTGTCTGATAAATGGAACACTTTATGTAATTTTTCAAATTACTAGCTAAAAATATAAACCTGTCAATCATTGACAACTATTATTCATTCAGAATGTGGTTTTGTGTAAACTAAGAGTAATATGGGGGGAAAAAAGCATAAGAGAGAAGAACACCAACCAGATTTTTTTTTAATATCTAAAATTCCTAAGGAGAGAAAAAGTGACTGTACTTGCCCCCAAATATATATTAAATAGAACACATTACTGAACTGTAGGCAATACAGTCCTGAAAGACAGCATGTCTAAATCCATGAAAGAAGAGCTAGAAACTCATCTTCTGTGTTCTTCCCAATGGAGGTTTAATAACATGTTTCTGCAAGAACATTATAAAAAAGAAACAACTCAAATGTATTTGGAAGCAAATACAATGGAGGAAATGTTGCTGTGAGAGGCTATGAAAACTATGCTGAAAAGCTATGTAATATTGTATTCAAATCACACGAGCAAAAAAACCTTCAAAACAAAGTAAATTAGAAAAGAAACTAAAACCAGGGACCCAGAGAACTCTTCCAGAATAAAGTAGTCAGAAAATACTCTAATTAACAATTATTTGTCAACACACAGAGAAATAAATCCTTACAATTTTATATCTAAAGCAAAATGCTATTTTCAAATCAATGATGAAGAATAAGCTTGGAGAAGTACTTGACTCATCAAGCATTTTCAGCCTGGTTATTGTTGTGTGTCTTAAAATACCAACAGTGCAACCATAATTACTAAATTTCAGGAAATAATGGAAGAATGCTGCAATTTCTGGGTGAAACTTTATGCAATTAAATGCAATTCAGAGAAGTTTGTGATGGCTGGGCCAAGTGTTCAAAGTTGTTGATTTTTCCAAAACCTGAGTTACTTAAAACTCCACTGTGATGATATTAGTTTGAGCCATCCATTAAAAACATCAATGGATGAAATGCTTGGCATCTGGATGGACTGAAGCAGTCATACTAAAAAAGGTTAATTTAATCCTCTTTCACAGCAAATTTAAAGGTGATTAATTAGATATTCCAGCTGTTGTTTTCTATGCTACAGCAAAGAGCAACTTTGCAAGAGCAAAATATGTTTTTTCTCTTTGTGTCTTTTGCTTAAATGAAAGACATCTATGATGTGCAAATATAAATTTTTGTTTGATAGAGAGTTAAAAAAGAGAAACAGGAAAATTACTAACATTCTGACTGCTTTCTTTGAGGGTTTCTCAAACTACTCTTACAACAGGCAGCAGTGGTAGCAGAATAGGTTCCTCTATACAAGTCCAGCCTATTTATCCCTGGCAAAGGGAAAGGGCGGAAAACAGAATCATCCAAACACAATAGATGGGAGATGTACTAAATCACCCATTTCATGCAGAGTTTTTTCTCCATCTTTAATGATCAAGTACCTTTTATCTCATACTACAACATTTCAAGACATGCATCCCCAACACAGTTTGCAGACTTGCCCTGATGTTTTTCACTACTGAATGACCCTAGACCTCCCTAGCTCCATAACCTTCTCTTCTACAACAATATCACCTAGAACCATTAATTTGGGACTTTTGCTATCCCCATACTCGGGGTCATCACCCTTCTGTGAGGAGCAAATGCACTTCACCATTCACCAGACAGAGACATCCTTCTTCAGAAGCTGATATGGCTAGGTGAAGCATTAAAGGCTTTGTTAGCAACGTAATATAGCTCATATTCATTTTTATGAAACCTTGTAACACAACAAACAAACTGGTCTTGTTTTCATCAAACCCATTCCTGTTGGTTTAGGTCACTATAATAGGTTCTCGTATTACACTATGACTGGAGGTCTGTTGTCCTAAGAGTCTTCTTGTATAATCTTAAGGAGATAAAAACAACTTCTAGAAAAAGTAATGAATTCTATTTCCAGCTGTTAACAATATTGTTAAATAGCAAAAAAGTGTTACAATGCTGGTATTAGGGACAGCCTTCAGGTGTGCCTTCGGTGTGTGTGTGAATGTATGTGCTGCAAAAGCTGAACGACACACTAGCCTCTCCCTATCAGTGTTAAACAGGTGTTAAATGGAAAGGAATATTTTATGAGATTGGTACAGCTACTGTAGAGAAACAGCTGTGAGAGACACAAAAGGGTTTGCCCTGTGGCAGCCTAAACTGATCTCAGTGCTGCCTGCCAGAGTTTCACTCTCCTTCCATCCGGCCTTCTTGAGCCGGCTCCAGCTGAGCTGACACAGTGCTGAATCATCAGAAAACACTTGCCTTTATTGTCAGGTCTGTTTTGTGCTGACTTACTGTGCTGAACACAGGGTCTGGCAGGCATTGGAGCCAGCACAGAGAAGAGACTGGAATGCATAGGCGGGGGCAACAAAATGAAACGGCACTAGGGAAACCAGCAATTAGACTGAGTTTCAAGTCACTAAAATTGCAGCTTATACTGCATCTTAAGGTAGTCAGCAACTCTGTATCCTGCATACTGAGTATATCACTACACTGACTGGTGTAAGATGAGAATTTGTCAGAAACAAAATACTGACTTGTCAAAATAAAATATGGAAGATGAAAAAGCCAGGAAAATAACTGTACCTGAAAGAAGGGTCATGGAAATCTAGTCCAACTGGGAAAGCATATAAGCATATTTTAAAATGAATTTGTTGTTTTCCTGGTTGTTCTAGGTAACCAGAACTGCTGTATGCTTTGTCAACACAAACTAGGCAAAAACTATGGCTCTGTCTGGCACCAATCTCATCTTCTGTTGGAAATTGTTTCAGAGTATGCTAAATGTCATGTGTATGACAAGGCTGAGAGTAATATAGCATAATAATATTTAAAACAGTCTTGATTAAAATATTTATCCAGTATTACTATTTCACTCTATTGTCTTCCAAGGCACTGAAAAAATCCTTGTGCTGAGGGTGGGCATGACTTCCTTACAGCATACACCTGCAGCTGGGCAGGAGCAATCCTCCTTTTCCCACATGCTGGATGCACCTTGTCCCTTACCTCTTACACCTGCACTACTTGATAAAAGTTTTCTCTCCTCTGACCTCATGAACTTGAATTTGTCACACATCTCCTATAGCCCTTCCAATGACAATGCTGTGTTGGAATGTTCTAGTTTCATGCTATATATATGCTGGGTTTTTATAGTCTCTCTTGGTTTTTGCTTGGTTGTGAATTGGTGATTATAACAAGCCTGATTTAAACCACCATTTTCCAGTGGCATACACAAAACACCTCTTCCCTTCAAAGAACATGTTGGTTTACTATGACAGGCCTGATTCCAGATCACTTCTTTACAGGGACTCACAGTGGTAGAGATAGACAAATCACGAGGAGACTCACTGTCACCTAAATATAGGGTATAAAAGTATTCTATATTTAAGGAAAAATATAATTATTCCTTAGATATAGGATAATACACTTATCTATTTAATGCATTTGTATCAATTTGTAACAGTTTTCTTTTCCAGAACTGTAGTACAATGTTGTATGAGCTGGAAAACAAACCAAAACAAACCCCAAAACCCTGGGAAGCCAACTGTACCTTTAAACTCTACAGCTCCAATTACCAAACAACCTTGTCTGACTCAGGAGCAAGTTCAGTACACTTCAACAAAATATCAATATTTTTATTAGCAATCTCCTTAAACAAAGCAAAATGCTGTGCACTTATGATCTAAGAATGGCTAAAAAGGGCAAAGGAAACAAAAAACATCAGAACAACAAAAATGCATTTGCTCTTTTGGGATAAAAGTAAAGTAAGCCCTTTCCAAATGTGCTTCAGATAATATGCTTGGTCGAGTCAATCTTGCCCTTTTAGACTTTATCATCAATTATTCAACAGGGCAGTAAAGAAAGTTCCAATCTTCAAGCAGTGTGATGATTTGTTTATTATGCAAAACCCAGTGTTTGATTGCAATCCTTTTTACAAGCAGTTCCAGCCAAGTTCCCAGGATTCATTTCTAGACTCGCAGCGTTTAGCAGAAGCTCAATGGCTGCTGAAGCAGTGAAACTGCTCAGGCACGATCTCCGAATCTTCTCACATGCAAGTTTTCCTGATAAATTTGTCAATCCTTTCTTTTTATAAAATCAGCAGTCATACTCTCCCACAGCTGTAGATGTTTCTTGAGAAAAAGGCTTTATACACATGTTGTTGACTTAGACAAATGGTCTTCAGTAGCCCAATTTGCATGTCAGTCTGGACACTGCTGAACTTTCTGTAGCCAAAGTGGGATCTCACAAATCCTCCTAGAGACACAGCCCTGAAAAGATAGAGCTTGCTTTGGAAAAATACCCCAGCATTTTGAAAAAAATGAGAACAGGTCTGGAAATGGGATCCACTGTGCATCAAGGCCTCCAAGTTCCGTCCACAGACATTGAGAAAATATTTTCCTCCAAGACCAAAAGTTTTTTGTTCTGAAACCACATGATCTTAAAAGCTGTTTACACCACAAGCTTGCCTAATTTCACCCACTACTTTTCAGCTTTGCTAGCTATGGATAACTTGATCACACAAATTTTATCAGGTGCCCAAATACTGTGAAAGATGACTGAGAGAAGATATTAACATCCCACAATATCAAGACCATATATCAGAGTACTGTTTTTCAGAATTAATTTCAGTTATTTTCAGTTATAGATTCCTTCATGTGTTAAAATCTGCTGGATTGAAGGAGTAAGTAGCATTTCAAAATTTCAAGTGTTTCTTTTGTGAAACTACCAAGTAACATTAGAAAAAGTAGTTTGCAATTTCTAGTTGCTGATATTTATGTGGTTGAAAACCACCACATAATATGATTTTTCAATGATAAAAAGGACATACTAACTTTCAAAGTTAAAAAGCACATTAGGAACTATATAACATCAAGAATATTGTGCTCATGACTGAACTCATCTTCTTTATTCATTATCTTTCAATGATTTCCTCTTACAGCATCATGCAAAGTAACTATGGTATTCTCTTTGCATGCAGACAATTTCACAACAATACAATTCAGCTTTGTAGCTATTTTCATAATCATGTCTAAAAGGTTTGTTTTGCTATTAACTTCCCTCAAATTTAATTGCCTTACAAGGAGTCCAAGACAAAATAATTTCTGAATTTCTCCTTACAATATATCTCAACAGAAAATAACTCCTGAAATTCTCCTGCAGTAGAAACAATTGCTTCCAGCAGGGATACCAAATGATTCAGGGAACAGCAAAATCCTAAAAAAGCTTTTAAGACAGGAAGAATCTAGTTTGATTTTCATTTGTGCCCACTGAAGTCATACTTTAGTGTTTTACATCAGCAAACATAATTCAATGTTTCCACTTATTAATAAAAACTGCCCATGTTTTAATGAACTAGGTTTTCAGAAAGAAAACAGATTATTGAGCAAAATACTCTTTGCCAACTAAGGTTAATAAAAAACCAGAACCAAGTGGGATACCTTTTACCATAGCAACCAAAGCTTGGACTTATCAAACACATCAAAGCTTACATTTGACTAACTGGATTGTAAACAGACCCTGTTTTCCTAAAGAAAAGAAAGGCAGGGAGTAAAACAAAAAAGAATGAGAGTTAAACAGGTGTAACACCATAGGTATTAATTTTACCACCAAGAGTATTTGTGTCTGGTACATGCTTTTTGACATGTGATTTTTTTACAGAAGCTGTCATTCTATAAAATTTCAACATCCAAATTACAGCCCTGATAAAGATGAAATATAAAAATAGGATTGTGCTTAAAACCAGTAATTAGTCCTATATAGCATTTTTGTGTGTGTATGTGCCAGGTGTGTGCTAGATAAATATCACTCACCATGGTAAACGTCACCCAATGGCAGCTTGAACCATCTGAAGATAATTGGGCTCTGAGATGTCCCCGTGCTGCTGCTTTGCCTGAGCCCAATATTGCATGAGAGGCACTGCAGGGGTCAGTCCTAGTTCTTCTAACCTTCAACATAGATCTGATATGACTCATTTCCTGCATCAAAGAAATCCTGACTGAAGAAGACAGTTATGGATTTTAGGACAACCAGGGATAAGAGTCTTTTGTCATTAAGTGGGTTAAAATAAGTTATTTACATAGGACTTGTTAGGATAGTAAAAATATGAGAACAGAAAAAAATAAGCAAGCAGAGCGACTGGAGTGCATGGGTCTGTCTCTTTAGCTTGCAGAATGCCAAAGCAAAATAGATCAAATCCTCACTTTTCGTTATTTTTTCACCTCTTTGTCTGCCCCTCTAACCTCAGGAAAACTTACCATGATGTCAATGGCAGTTAGCCTTAAGTATCCTAAATTAGCATAGTTGCAAGATTTGGTTTCACTTTTCCTTCTTTATTTCCACACATGTTTTTATGTAAAATCTGAGTAAATCACATTGGAAATAGTACTGTTGAAACTGTTGGGTCATTTGTTCCTAAGTTTCATCTTGCCCTAAATCCCTTAGTGAAAATACATTCCGCTCCTTTTTTTTTCCAAATTCATAGTTTCTCTTTTTATTTAGGTCAGTCCTTCTAAGTTCAAGAAGTTCCCTTGTTCTAGGCGCATGTTTTCTGTTATTTTTGTTATATTTTCATTGCCATTGTCCTCTTGGTGTGTTTTTTACCTGTAAAATTTCCTACGTTTTTTTTCAAGGTTTCGGCCCATGCCTGCTTCAGAACACTTAGGAGTTTATTTTTTTTAGTTTTTATTGCCATCACTTGATTCAAACTATTCCATGTTTTCCCTAGTTTAAGAAATCTTGTTTAGGTAATCCTGGGACTATCATGCTAGTGTTCTGAACTTTATTGGTTTAGAACCAAATTTTGCATCAATAAATAGGTATAACAAAATAACAACAGGACAGAATCTTTTTTTTTTCTTTTGAGCCGTTTCAGCTCAGTGTGAGGAATCAGATGTCTGAAAGATGGCCCAAAAACCTTCTCTCAATGTACAAGAAAGATTTCTCATAAAGAATGAATGATGTCATCTATCTCCAATTTCCTTGAAAAATAAATAATGTGCCTGGGAGTCTTTTCCTTTAGTTTGTTGTGCAGGTACATTTCAGTCATGTATCTTTCCTTTTGTAATCCCTATCTATTCATAGGGACTCTCTATTCACTTTTAGCACCCTGAGCCCTGAACAGAGGTCTACAGTGTGTCTGTTGTGGGCAGGTGCAAGCCCGTGCTGCACACACAGAGGTAATACACACTTTCCTCGCCTGCACTTGGAGTTGGTACAAACTCATTCTGTTCATATTTTAAGTCATAGTCGGAAACTGACTCAGAGGTAACGAGTCCTGATGAAAGTCTACTTACTGTAGGGATGTGGCTTTCAGTAACAAATTTATGTTTACCTATAATTTGCCACATGCAGGACTGTGAGATTTGGGGGAATGAATACATGCTGACGGTGACTTTGTTGAAACAGTAGCAACAGCATCTTCTAATTCTGAGACCTAGAGGTTCTATACTTAGTCTCCATCTGCACAAGGGAATCTTATTCTATTCAAACCTTAAAGGTATTTTTAAATGACAGTACAAAAAATACTGAATCATTTTCACAAGGAATCATATTGGTTGATCTAAACCTTTCCTGCAGGATTCTTTTTAACCCTTCTCTGGGATTTGATACTCCACCACAAGTCTTTTCAAATCACATATATATCCATCTTGTCATCACCTCTTGAGACTTTCTTCTCATGAAGGTGTTTAAAAAATATTAAATGTTCTCTGAAAAGAAATACTGACAAAATATTGTCTTTTGTACTAGAGGTTAAGTATCCATACCATACAGAATCTAAAACTTCATGCGTCTAAATGAATCATAATGCAATAATTTAACTAAATTGATTAATCTGATACCAAAATCATACTTGTATTCTTTCAAAAACATGCCTGTGGAAATTTTCCTGTGGGTCCTAGTCTGTCATAGCCTTGCAAAATTACAGAAGCCTTGATGATCATTGCAGAAAGAAAAGGAAGCGTTCAGGACAAAATGTCATCAAGTCTTATTGTGTGAAAACTCACTCAGAATCACAGAACATTCTGAGATAGAGGGGACCCGCAAGGATCATCGAGTTCAACTCTTAAGTAAATGGCCTATGCAGGGATCAAAGCTGTTCCCTTGGCTCTATGCTCTAACCAAATGAGTTAATCATCTTGCTACAAATATGGTTAAAGCTAAAGCATCAGAATACCAAAATCTACTTTTTATTCCTTTATAGGTGACAGTTTTCAGAAGTCCTTAGATAGCCTTTTCTAGTTTAGATAAATATCTCACACTAGCAGAGGAATATGGGACAAGAATCCATTTATGATCAATTTATCTAGGGGTTCATCTGGGGAAGAAGGTCAGGCAGAGTAAGAAACAGAAAAGATACAGAAACCTTGTAACAGAAGACCAAAGAAAAGAACAAGGAGAAAGGAAAGTCATGTTAAAATACCTGTCTAAGAGAAGGCAAGGCAAACAGAAAAATCCATTAACAAATGGATTAAAACAAGATTAAAGCAATTAAACCAAGAAGATTAAAGGAGGGATGAAAGCAACAAAAGGTGTTGCAAAGATAAGAGCAGAAGGCACAAAACAAAGAGAAACAAAAGCAGCAGCTGTCTGCAAGAACCAGCAATTTTTGAACTGATACAGCAAGACTCTAAGAAGCAGTATAGCCACAAGAAAACTTTAACAGCATGTGGCTTGTAGGAGCATAAACATATAGGTTTCAAGAGTCTGGTTTGGCAGGTTGCTTATGTCACCCTGTCAGAAACGCTGCTTGTTTCTGGTTAAGGGAGAATGCCCTGTCTCTTTGAATCTCGGTGGTATCCAAATCTGCAATCTCCTTTCGAAGACAGAGGTGTCTGGCATTGGTGTTTGGCTTTCTACAAGTCAGAAGAGATTCCACAAGCATTTACAGAAGTTTTACTTAGAAAATTCCCTAGTGCCAAAGACACGTGGCATCCCATCAACTTCTTGTAGATAATGAAAGTTTTTCACATAGCAATATTATCCCTCAGGAGGATGGATTCAATTCCTTACCGGTCTTAACACATTAAAAGTCTCCACACGACAGCTAGCCTCTGCTAGAATGAAACCTGCTGCCAAAAGCTAAAGAAGATATTTTCCTTCTTCCTTCCCAGGTAGTGAAACAAGAGAAATCAGTTTCCATATGTGTGTCTAGTTTTCTTAAGCTGAATAATCTAAACATTATTTCTGTCTTCATTTAACACAGGTGTGAACCCACATTCAACCGAAAATTTATCCTGATTCTCTTATACTCTCAAAGTGCAGTGAGATGGAAGTTAAGCTGATAAATATACCAATGTATATCCAAACTGTTATGGTTTACAGGGTATGTAGGAGTCTGCTCCACTTCTGTTTGCCAGCAGATATCCTCCCTTGTCCAAACAAAATAAAAACTGAGCTATAGCCAAAAAGATGGACTATGTGGATATGTCAGTTAGGGCATATTTTAACTTTTTCCTCCAAGCACATTCTTTATTTTACAGGCTGTGGCTACTCTGTTTATTAAAAAGGGGTAAGGCATTGACATGCAACCTCTAGACTGTTAGGATAGTCCCTGGCATAGTTTTGACTCATGTGAATGAGCGCTTGCACAGGCAGTATCCACCTACAGTTTGGAGCTTAGTAAGGGCTAAAACCCACTCCTGACAGGTCATTTGAATAAAGCCCTTCTGGTTTGGGCAGTGGCAGGGTTTAACTGTGAGGACATGAACTGTTCTGAGTCAGAGATGAGTCCCTGCCTTGTATTATTTACTGCTCCACAGAGGTAACCATAGCAGTCATAGTGGTTACAGGGTTATACAAATGTCTCATATTAAAGAAAGGCTCTAGCTAAAACATTTTATTTGTGGCTAGATAATCTATTTGCAATTATTTGCCCATGGAAAGGCTCTTGTAAGCAGCATTTATTTTTCCAACTAAACCTGGGATGAACACAAAAATCACATAAAATAGAGAGCTGCCATTAAAAATCTGGAAGACCTGAACCTGCCCTCTCCACCATGCTGCAGATATTCTGTTTCAGGACATTGTGAGTACTAACAGGATATTTAAGGTCATATCTCCTAGCTCTGTTTACTATGGCTGCTTTTCTTTCCCTGATTGCTGCAAATGACTGCTTTTGCTAAAAAATAATCTCCTTCCCACCGACAGTCTTATGGCAGAGAATCTTTTAAGTGGTAAGAGGCAAATCTCAGTAGTGAGTCATCCAATCAGTCAGTCAAGAAAGTAGTGAAGATTGGCCATAAAGCAATCTCATACATACATATTTCCCCTTACTTTGCCCATCAGTGTCAAATTCAAAATGCAGGTGTATAAATGCTCTTCAGTGGCAGCACAGTCATTATCACATAATTTAACTGGTTGATAGGTATGCTCCAGTAACATGACTCATTATTCAGATTTCCTTCTCACCAGGGGAAGTATTTTCTTGTCAGACTTTTTTTCTAATTTACACCCAATAATTTTTAAAGAAATTAAGCGAGATGGATATACAGCATGAGGATACTAGTTTACAGGAAGAACGGTAGGCCTCTTCCTTTCTAGTCATCTGCCATTCATGTCTTCTACATGGAAGAGGCCTTAAGTATAATCCACTTTAATCATCAGTAGCTGATATTCAGTGTGGCCCTGTAAATGCTCACTGCCTCCATTTCTAGACTCTTCACCTACATAGTTACATCAGGAGACTTAACTTCCTAGACCTCACGAAGAGTTGGGGTTTGCCACAAAACAATTCAAAGCCCATGTATCTGCCTGCTGTTCTGAATAATGGTGTGAAAGGATCTGTTTTCTGTGGTTTTTATGCCTTAGTCTGAAGAAACTGATTTCATAATTTAGCCATTAAATTTAGGTATCTGGAATTTCATATGGAATTTTAACTTTTACAGTGTTCCCAAATTGTGAAGGCCCATCTAAGGTGTAGTTGTGATACAACCTTGCCCCCAGAATGCAGCCTCTTGTACTTTCTTTCTGGTCTTCCCGGATACTGAAACATAGATGAAACTGGCAAACCATTTCAGGGTGCTATCATCATGTAAAATTAGTTTTGTGAAAACTTGTCTGCTGTTTAAGCTCCATCAGCTGTGTCACTTCTGTTGTCAATGCAGAGAGAAAGAATGAAATGAGAAGTGTGGAACACCAGTCTAAATAAGAAGTGGTTAAGATTTGTTCATAAATTGCTTTGAAAAAGCACCATGAAATCAAAATCCAGAAAAAGAACGTAATATATTCAAACTCAAAGATGCCATATGTATCGGCAACACACATGGTTTCCTAAATGGCTTTAAAAGGCTGACTCAGGCAGCTATGCCTCCTGGCTAAACATGTCTGTCCCCTACATGAGAGGCATCATTGGGACTCCACGACAGAGTGGGAGAACTGTGCGAGGTCCAGGCCCCCAGCAGCTGAAGCAGATTGCCCTGTAACTCACCTCTGTAGTATCTTGGAGAGAAGCATCCACCACCCCTGCATTGGAGCTGGGCCACTGTGTGTCCTGTAGCAGAAAATTCTTGAGTTCAGACAAAAAAGGAAGGACTCAACAAGGAGCTCTCTTCCTGAACCTGTGTCCACACACATAAAGAAGCGGACTTATGTTTCTCTGTGTCAGCTCAGAGGTTGGCTACAAGAAACTATTCTGACCCATAAGCCACCCAGAGGATTTTCTGTGGCACTATGCCTGACCTGCTAAGCCCACAGCTTGTTAGCTTTGGCACAGCACCAGACCAGCATGGCTAAGCAGTTTCTAGTTCTGACCAGCTCAGAGTCTGAGCAGAACAATACTGAGTCTGTGTGAACTTCTCTGTGTACATTAGGTGTCACGGCATTTGATTAAGTGGTGAAAGCCCTCCAGTACCACTCTTTAGACTGTATTTAAGTATGAACATCAGGCAGTTACAGACAGACAGTCAAGGCAGGTAGGACCAAAACCTAGGCACTCCTAGCTGAAAATTTGACATGCCCTTCTACTTCTCCTCAACAGTCTTAATCTAACTTGGTAGCCTAACCTGGGAAATAAATGAAAGAAGAAAATGGGGATCTGCTTCAGTCCTGTAAATGAAGCCCTACCACCAAGAATGTAAGAGTTACAAAGATTGAACACCAGTCAAGGGAAGCTTCAGGGTACCACATATAGGAGGCAAAGAAATGGCTTTCTATCGTTCCAATTTATTTTTCCTTTTTTTTCTGTCCTTGTTAGACTCTTGAAATTCCATCTCAACAGAAAATCATCTTTATTTCCAAGTGGCACATATAGTTTCCTGGACCATAAACATCTAAGTTGAAATCTACTGCAGTTAGGTATAGGGATCTTAGCACCAGGTCTTCTACTTCCTGATTAGTCTTGGGGACTGCCTTTTTGTCATCATTATGCCTTTCATATTGACTGTAGACCTCAATAAGTCTAAACATTTCACATCTTTAGAATTTAGATGGTTGTAAGCCTAAATCTAGAGTGTGGAAGAGCTATAAATAGAGATTAGTACCTATTTCTCCAGAAAAGGCACTTTTGAATCTGGTAATGTATCTAAATTAGGTTAATTCCAAAGGTTAAACAATAAATCAGCCATTGACTTTAGAGACCTGAAGGCTTAGTCAAAGCTTGAAATCCAATGAACTGCTGTTGGGGATTTCAAAGGCTTTGGGACACCTCGATATCTAAGACAGATAATGCAAGCTTAACCTTCTCATTAACTAAGGAAAGAGACTTCCTTCACCAGTCTCTCTTCAAGCATTCTGCAACCTATGAAGTGCACAGGTCTCTCTCCCTCAGAAGCAGGGAATGGTGGCACTTGTTTTTCAGCACTTAGAAAAGCTCTCAGCCTGGTACTTACAGGTATTCTCATTGAATGTAAAGGTTATTATTCAAAGTACTTTCTACTTTCATACAGTAGGAAGGAGTTTTCCATTTTCTACATGAGTACCCACAGAATTGGTCTGGTTTAACATGGCCTCTGTGCTTGGATACAGGGTAAGTTTAGACACAGAGTCTCAGGAGGGTGTTTAGTGGAGGCACAGAACATCCAAGCATCTGTAACAAAAGCAACCACAGGTGGAAGACAGAGATGGGGTGCCAATCCTGGGTGTGTACAGAAAATACAGTGCAGAAACACAACTCTAGGCTTTTAAAAGAATTCTTGCCAGAAAACATAATCAGCTAGAGCTTTTAAGCAAGTTAGAAGTGGGATGAAGGGGAGTTTTGACTAGCCCTTCTGATCTGTGGTTTATGTATTGCATTTAAGGTGCTTATGAAGTATTTTCATAGTCACCTTAAGGCCTTGTGAAAAAATTTACTTCAACTTTTAGCTCCTTTGTTAGAAGTAAAAGTGTCTTTTTTTTCATCTTGGCATGCCCCAGTATTTTGCTTTTCTATGAGATACATACTTTGTGTTGGTAATGTTTTGGCTCTCTATTATGTCTCCTATAAAATACCATCATTAAGTGTATTCTCTTTATTTTAGAACTTACATAAGTGTAAACTCATTATATATTGTTTCCATTTAAATCTTTCCAGCTTTGATCCCTTTGTTTTGTACTGGTGGCTGGTCCAAATACTTCAGTGTTACCTGGAGACAGGGAAATGTAAGCAACAGTTTTATCTTCCTCTAAATCCTTTAGGTACATACTGAATGCATCAGGTTTGAACCTTTCCCTCTTTTTAATATATTCTATTAATGGTTGGAAGGCTTTTTTAAAAAAAAAAAAAAATTTACAATGTGGCCAATTTTTTCACTATCTTACTAACATTGCAGTCCATATTTCAGTTTGCCCTTTTAAATTTTAGTTCATTCAGCTCAACAGCATTCATTTTATTATTTAATATAAGTATTTCTAGGCATTTCAAGGAGCTACTTACTCTTATGTTAATGTCTTAGCTGGGATACACACTAGGAAATAATAACCATATGGTGTGTTGACTATAGATCCTTTTTGACAGATGAAAATTATATAAAATTGCCCTTGTTAAAAAAAAAAAAAAAAAAAAAAAGGCTTTTCATGCTTAAAAAGTGTACATGGACATGTCAGAGTTTTATATTCATTTTTAGGATATCTAGACTTTAAAATGATTTACTATTATCCTTTAGATTAGCTATGATCAGTTTTAATTGGGATAGAAGCCACCATTTGAAGGCCTAATTTGAAGGAAAGGGTAACAAGGGTATTTCAGTTGAGCATTTATTTTCCCAAGGTTTTAGTATCCTTGTGTCTGCAAGAAAATTACCTTTCCTAAATATGTTCGTCAGTTGCACCACAGATTTTCTGGTTGTTAGACAGAAGTATAAGTAGTGTTCACAACTAACTTGGGTGGAAATATATTAACCAAACTCTTCATTTGAAGTGAGCAGCTGTAAGAATACTGTAAACAGTGACTTGGAGTTACATCCCACCGAATGCTATCGCTTCTGGCCCTGCTCCAGCACATGAGGAGCCCCATTACACTCCAGCCCTGTAATTTAGTTATTTCTATTAAAGTCAAGCAGTGTTCAAAATGAATAAAAACATAATAAACCAGCCCTCAGTGTTTCTATTCCATTCCTTATAATCCTCAGCATTTACTTAAAGAAAATCCTATTCCTCTTTTATCCAAAACTATTACAAGTGTGATAGGATACATCTAATCAGAACACAGTTGCAAGACATAGTTATTTTGCAGTCATGAGTCAAACTTTTCAAAGAAATTTTGAAAGAAATTTCATGCTGTGATAAGTTAAACATGGCCCAGCATCAGGACTTGAACAGGAAAAAAAACATAATAAGTGGCCTTAAAAGAACTAAATTTTAAAAACTTATTTCCTTTGAGATTTTATGCAATTTCTTTTAAAGGTCTAGGGACTTTGCAAAGATGAAACAATTGGAGAAGAAATGTTCTTTGTTGTGGTTTTCTTGAAATTACTAGGTATTTTTTCCTGTCTGAAGAACTAGTGAGATGAAGATATTAGAAAGATCAGTGGTATAATATTTGTGGCTGAGAGATAAATTTTTAACCACATCCTGTAAACTTCTCTCTGATTGTTAATTTTCATAAATGTCTACATTGATGCAGCAATATTTTGTAAAAATAATGTCTTTTTATTAAATCTACTGAGGAAATTCAACAACAGCAATAGCAAAAAAAGAAGAAAGCCCACATATTGTGGTGTGCATACTTCTATATCCTTAAATGAAGTATTCCACTCGACTTTTTCAATATCTGTGGAAGCGACAAGGGTAGAGTTTTCTGGGTACCAATATGTTTATCTCCCTCTACAACTATATATGCATCTGAATTCAAGAAATATTCACTCAGGCACAAAAAAGCACTGAGCCCCAAAGGAAAAAAAACAACCCAACCAAGAAAAGCCAAAACAAACAAAATATAAAGCAATTAAAATCAAAACAGACAAAAAAAAAAAATCACTACAAATAAAAATTATAAATTAACTATGAGCATTTTTCTTACAGCAGCCTGTTATATTTCTTTAGTTAGAGCTGTTTTATATTTTTTTGAATCAACATAAGCTATACTCAGCTATTCTATAGGTTTGTTACTTTGAATTTTCACGTAAATTCACATGGCAAAATGTTACTACTTTCTCCAGGCTCTAATATTTATACTCTGAAAACAATCAATTTTGCAAAAGCTGTTCCTTCTGCATGTCCATAGGAAGAAAGTGATAAAATTGTCAGGAGACCTTTCCTTTAAGGAACAGGAATGCATT
The DNA here is from genome assembly GCA_020086605.1 of Lanius collurio. Taxonomy (NCBI): domain Eukaryota; kingdom Metazoa; phylum Chordata; class Aves; order Passeriformes; family Laniidae; genus Lanius; species Lanius collurio. The sequence goes on from JACBWW010000003.1 coordinate 41,113,442, forward strand.
TGTGGAAAAAGCTACAAGCCTTTTTTTAAAAGTTTGGGATTACTTACCAAAAGCTCATATAAATCAAATTTATGTAGCATGTCTTTATGCATGCCAAGGCCCCTGCACCCACTGAAGTTGAAATGCTTCACAAGTTTTAGAACTTGCTATTTCACTCAGACAGTAAATGTTGTTTTGCTTGGTGCTCAATCTAGTTAAAAAATGAGGGTTTTCACGTGCTTAGCTACCATGTCCAAAACCAACTTTCTCATACAGTTGAAACACAAACATTGGTTTTCTTAGCTGTCCTGAACTTGGTATGTATTATATGGAATGTAATCACACTCTGTGACAGTTGAATTGAGAAATGTATCTTTTCCCATGTTAATCTTGCCAGTGATCTGATTATATTTTATATCCAGGATATTAAACTGGAAGACAGACCCTACCACAAACCCTCATTTCTAGCTTGCCTGGAGCAGTATTAGTGCATTTTCTCTGGAAAGCTCTCTTGTTAACACCTGCTGCATTTATTTTTTTAAATAATTTTAAAAAATAAAAGATTTATACTCACTTGAAATACTACTATTGTAAGTTTGACTGTCAAATAATAAAATAGAGGCAGCTAGTCAGAAGTTTTATATCTTTGACCAAAATATCTGATATAGCTGAAAAGGAAACCATTTATGAGGCCTACAAGCCTTTCTGCAAATGACAATAACATGGAAATAAGTTCAGTACAAAGATTCAAATTTAAGATTAAATTAAGAAAAAAAATCCTTGTGAAAACTTCAGGCATCACATTTAAGTAAATCTTAATTCTATTTTAGAATACAGTCATAATGTGATCAATCAGTTGCATTCTTAAATTTAGAAGGCAGATTGTGCAAGATGATACACACACACAAGTAGTGTGTGGGTCACCAGTAGTGACTATCAGCCTCCTCTTCCACATCATCTTCCCCCAACACCCTAGCATTTCCCAGTTCCCACAATTCCAGTTCCAAGACCTTACTGGGCTCACAGGATAATGGTGGGTTCCCCTTGCAGATGTGGCTGAGCAGTGACAGACTGTACCTTCTTTCTCCTTGTCCTAAGGCTGCAAAGCGGTACCAGTTTTGGGGCCAGGGGATTCATTAGACCTTTGGTTTAAATGTCTGAAGTTCACACTCCCATTTAGAATCTGGTGTGAGCAGGGAAAGCTTTGCTAGATAGATATATTTTCTGATGACAGGAGGAAATTCAGAATAATCTATGGTGACTTTGAACCTCCTTATCAACTGTTAACTGAAGCAAGCAGTTTTGGGAGAAACGTGGTCTGGCAGTGCGTGAATAGTGCTGGGATAATTTGATTATTTCATACTAAAATAAAGATAGAGACAACTGTAAAATAGCAGGTAATAGAAAAGTCTGTTTTTATATGTAAATTAAATCAAACAGCAGAATAATTAGAATTAGGCTTTTGGAGGCAGCTGAGATAGGTGGTATCAGTTCTTTCCTTTCAAGAAAGACCAGACAAAAAAATAAGCTCCAAAGTAAGCCTACATTTTTACCTAGGGAAACCATGAGTTTTATACAAATCCTAAGTATTGTCATCATTTTTTCATGCACCATAGTGCTGAAAGGTGCTTACAATTTTTGCTAGTGTCAGTGGACAGGAAACATCACACATTTCAGTAGAAAGCTTCAGCTCCTTCAGAAAAGGCTGATTGCTATATTAAAAATAGCTGTTCACATTGGCCATTTGTTACTGCCTTCATCATCATCATCTGTAAAAAATCCCCTGTAGAACACCTGTGGACATATTTTTCTTCTTCTCCTTTCCTAGCACTGATATCTCCCAGTAATTTTGATGAGCCTCCTCTGGAACCCCTACCCAAACCCACAGTCCCAGGAATCTGTCTAAGGTTATTGTCCTCAATACCTCTCTGAGCTGAGCCATAGGATTATTTATCTGCAGCCCTGTCCCCTAGGTGGACATCAGACACACCTTCTGGATGAGCCTCTCATGCATTTTGTACCTTGTCCTCAGCCCCATGTTTAGCCCTGTCCCCCTGAGGGCACCCCCAGTCAGCTCCTGGCCCTTGTTCAGCCCCTTGCCATGTTACCAACCACCTTCTCAGCCCCAGGTGTACCCTCAGATCCTGCCTTCCTGCCCCTCAGTTGCAGATGGTCTTCACCTAGCCCCGACATCAAGTGGGTTCCGTTCCTATTTGTTATAGCTCTCTAATGTTCTCCTTAGAATTATAATGGCCTTTAGGAATTAAATGAGGTGCGCTCAAGTGTTGGAGTCATGTCATTGAAAACTTGATACTCTTTGAGTTCAGTTACAGAAGATAAAAAGACAGAGTCAATCTCAAGAATAAAGGTCAGAAATTGACTTATGGGTGCAAAGAAGATCTGCATTCCTTGGCTAGATCCTTTCCCATTTTACTTAAGATTTGAAATGTTAATAAATAACCTATGCATTTAAGTGAACAAACTTAAACATAAAAAAAAGTGCTGCATATCTCTGAAATAAAGTTCCTTTAACTATTTCAATTCAGAAGAGATTATTTGTAAATGAGGTCTGAACTGTGAATTAGGTTGTGAATTCAAAGGTAGTGAGACTTGGAAAGAGACCTTTGTAGTGTTATTGACAAGACACATAAGCACACATTCTGGTATTTGCGTAAAGAAAATGTCTGATCTGAAGAAGGAATATAAAATATTTCTTAATGACTTTACTAGTTTCTGAAACCTCTCTAAGTACTACAAGAAAAACTGAAATAATAAGAAATACAGTGTGATAGCAATATCTTTCTTAGCAGTTACTGTAATAACAACATTCACACACTTTGAACTTTATAGTCCATTGTTGGATACTTCTGCAGGTACTCCTGTAAATAGTGTATGCTTTTTATCCAGAGCAAATGTGTGCTTAGGGAAAAGAACAGAACTATAGTGTAAAGGCAGTAAGGAATACTGGGGGACAAAATAAAATTCTCTTGGTGATAAAAGCTCATAAACAGCCGCAGATGGTAAGATGTCAACAACAGTGAAATAAAAGAATTAATGTTCAAGAAATGTTAATCTTCTCTAATTAGGAAGAAGCATAATGCTATATGTGTGTCAGATTAGGAAAACGAAATGCTTTTTCAGGCCATTAAAACGCCCAGGGAATAGAAAAAAATCTCTTACTATAGATGTTAATATAAAGTTTAATCTGATTATCTGAATAATATGAACCAAAAGTTCTGGAAGAGCTGGCTGAATCTGACCTACTGATGCTTTGAATTTTTACAAACCAGGAGATTCCAAGGGAATTTTGAAAGACTGGAACTGTTTTGCCAGCAATGTAAAGGGTAGAGAAGGTAAGTGTGGCAGATATAGCCCAGCTGGATCATCAGTACAAATATTGCCAGGGGGTAGTGTCCAGGAAAACAGATATAACAGAGTAGTGATTTAATTAAGAATCAAAATTATTGTAATTTCGAACCAGTTGTCTTAGTCGAAAAAGTATCAGAAACTGTCAAGAAAAAAACAAACCCAAAAAACCCAAACCAAAACACTGTGTAAAACCAAATAAATAGAATATTTATATATATTCCTGCTTTCCTAAGAAAACATGTTTGATTCCTAAATTTAAGTATCTAGATATAATACACCTTAATTTTGTATAGGCCTTTGTTTTACTGTTAATTCTCAATCGGTAAAGATAAGTAGATGAAGGACTATCTTAAATAGTTTTCAGTAGAAACTTACTGAGTAATGTGACTCTGAGTAAACTGAAAATTTCTTCAGGCCTTGGTAATTGGTCCAGACTTATTTAGGGTACCACATGGGAAACAAAAGTACAGTACCTCTGCTGGAAAATGCTTCAACATATACATCACAGTATAAAAGGTAATACTAGGTCATATCAGGCAAAATCCATGATCAACACCGGCTGGTAATATAGTCAATATGTAGAAAAAATTGATAAAGAGTAGATTTTTCTTGATTGATCCATTCTGTGAAATGTAGATTGCATTTACTCTTTATTTATTTTAATGTATTTCATTTATTTTTATATGCTTTTGCATGTTGTTGATAAGTACACTCTAGAATCAGACCCTAAAGGCTTTGTCTCAGGCCACATTGTAAATCTGAAGAAAAACCTTTGATATTTTCTAAAAAATTATTTTTCTTCTTTTTAGATGAACATTTATTTTAGAATTTTAACAAGGGAATTAAAATCACAAGAATCCTTTCCCCTAACACTTTTGATATATGGTTATTTTAACTTATTCATTCTTCTCTCTCTTTTTTTTTTTTTTTTTGAAGGCTCTATAAGCTGCTGTATACATATTTATTCAACATCTGTTTTCAAGTAGTGTAGTAGACTAAACATAAAGTTAAGATATCAGCATTTCATATACTTAATTTTTGTCTGGAAGGATGGCTATTGTGTCACCACACTATTGCATCTTCCTACTGCCTCACTAATACATCAAAAAGAATCCCTCACACTCCCTTCCTTCCCTTCCCAGCCATCCCTCCTTCCACCTGCATTCCCACAGCCTCCCTTCCAGCTGAGTGATTCACATCTTTTCTTTGGGCTGCATCCAGACACTCTCTGAACTGTCTGGATAAATTCACCTCGGTAACTCAGCAAAACCAAAACTAAACCAAATAATCTTCTGACAATTGATTCAAATTCATTGGCTCATTATGCAGTCAGATGAAGAACAGACCAAGGACGTGTAACCAAAACCATAAAAGAGAGAGCCTGAATGGTAGTGGTGACAGCAGGCTTCTCCACCTTAGCAACAAGGAAACATTAGCTCAGTTCTTCCATAGCATCAGATCACACCATTAGGAATTGTACTCATTTGCTGTTCTTGGATGTTTGTCCTCTGTATCCTCATCAAAGCCAATCTCCATCAACTTTTGCTTTATATTGATGTAATTTTTCTTATTTATTCATCTACTAAAAGTAGAATGTGTTTGCTGCAGTGCTGATAAGCACCTGTATGAACAAGCAAAAGAAAAGGTAAAGAAGGCCAAGCCTACTGATCAGACTATGTCTTTAAATTATGAGGCCAAGGTTTTTAGAAATGACCAGCTGATTACATATTAATTTTTCCTTGGAACCTAATATCACACTTTATTTTTTTTTCTACTATCATAAGGTATAGAACAACCAAACTCCAAAATTGTTAGTATGTTCATATTTCCCCCCAACATCTTTGTCTTCCTAACCTCTTTTGAAAATCACAGCCATAATGCATTCCATATGTCATGGTTTAGGAACGGTAGTCCCCAATTTAGTGTTCCCATTGAAAAACTGCAAACCATGTGCTGCTTACTCCCTTCCCCATCCCCCCCATTCCCCCTGCAGCAGGCTGGAGAGGAGAACTGGAGGCACAGAAGGTAAAGATCAGGGGTTGAGATAAGAAAAATTTACTGGCAACAGCAATTAGATAAGGAAATTAAGAGTAACAACAACAATATTAATGAAAGAGTGTAGATGACAGGCAAATGACTCACACATGGTTGCCCACCATGCAGTACAGGACCTTACTGATTGTTTCATCCTATTTGCAGGAAGGAATCCCCTCCTTCCCTCTCTGCATGATGTGAGGTGATACAGAATAATCACCAGGTCCCAGCCATGTTCCTTTCTGGCTACTGCAAAAATTAATCTCTTCCTGGCTGGAACCAGGATGATTTTTATTTATTTCTTGCAATTAAAGGGTTTTTAAAAGACAACCACTGAAAATTAAAATTCAGTTTTGTCTTTCATCCTGGGTCCTTTCTAGGAATTCATTTAAAGAAGGTCTAAAATGAAGTTGTCATCACCGAGCTTTTCACTCTCAATTCTGATGAAGAGATAGCTACATGCTGAGATTTGAATTGCATTTTATAACTTTGAAAAGTTTTACAACGGCAGAAGAAGAGATAAATAAGTAATCCCCACTCTAGTAGTAAGCAACTCCACTTGTTTCTACCAAGTGTTTAAGTTTACATAATTGACATTTAGTCTACATTACATAATCGACATTTAGTTTACATTAAATTAATTTACTGCAAATGGGCATTTTCTGAAATCTTACAGATTACAAGTTGGCCAAGGAACTGAAACCTAAACAAAAACATTCCATTGGATGGAATGTTATTGTTTTGTATAGGAAGGACTCCAGAAATAACTGCATACTTTACAGCTATGAAGGTTAAATAATTTTGACTGATAGCAAACATGGGAGATTCTAACATTATCTTCTGCACTTGACATCATTCATAAAAAATTAATATTTTTATAGAGTAGATGGGGACTCATGAAGTAACATGAGGACTACGTAGCTGCATCTATTGCTAGCAGTTAAAATGATATACACCCTTAAAATGCTTGAGTCAGTCTTAGCCATGTGACCGCAGATTTACTTTTTTATAAGGGATTGTTTTCTCTCTGTAATACGCTTTTCATGTGATTTTCTTCTACGTGTAAGGTTGTTCTTAGAGCTGGAAATATAATATACTCTTTTCAGTTATTCAAGATTCATAATTAAATCAATGTCTTTTTGACAGTGAAGTTAAGAGAATAGGAGTTTGAGCAAGGTGTTTGTTATGCAATATAAATATGATATAAGAAGCTGGGATGATGTAACCCAAAATTTACATGCAAAAGATAGTAGGTAAACAAGCACAGGCAAGGGATAACACAGGCAAAAGTCCATCAGTGACTTTCCTAACATTTTCCCTGAGGCCACAATTGTTTGTGTTCTGTTCTAATAAAGCGAAAACTTAACCAATGTGTTAATGTGACAGAAAGTCATGCTTGTATTATCTGCCTGGAAGTGAAGGAGTTTGCAAGTGTAGAAGAGATTTGTGCCATGGGATTTCTATGAGACATGTTCCAAATTGCAAGAGTGAGAATGAAGACAAATGATCTTGATGGTGACTATAATAAATGTATACCTTGCACTTTTTGAATCCTGCTGTTAAAATAAAAATGTACAAAGAAGAAAATTTAAGGAATATCTGTCAGTCATCAGTTTCATCATTCATTAATATTATTTTTTGTTAGAAAAACATTTAAGACTCTCTGACACAGAATAAATCTCCAATCCACTACTAGACAAAATCTCAGATCCACAGAACCTTCTCTCTAAAAACGCACAGAGTAGAGAATGAAAAAGAGGTAATTTGGCTTGTCTGCTAGTAAGTCAGCTGCAGAGAAGAGGGTGTGACCGGAATTTTTGATTATATCCAGTGAAATACAAGGCTTCTCATGATTTTCTAGAAGTGTAACCCTTCTTTAATCCTCATTCTTTTGTCTGTTCTTTATTGACTGAGGTTGTCCTAGGTGGGGGCTATTTTTTTCATGGGTGCAGAGATAAGGTGTCAATCCAGTTCTGTGGCTCTGCTAATATATGGTTGTCATGAATACCTGTCATGATTGATTATGTGCTAGATAAAAATAATTTGGTCTTGCAGAAGAAATCTTCATTCTTATTTGTAGAATATTGCTGGGCAATGATGTGAACATCATGGAGTGAGAAAGGGAATGGCAATCATTGCATGGGGAGCAACAAATCTCTTTCAAGGATGTAATATCCACAATCTTCAGTCCAATTCAGGAAACAGAAATAATTTTCCCCCATGTTTTTGTCAAAATATGTTGTTCTCTAAGAAAGTAAATGCTAGCAAAATCTTTCAATCTCTTTTGGAATATCTATAGCCCCAGTGCTGAGTCAGTCTTGTCTTAAGCAGTACCATCTGTTTGGTATCAAGCAAAAATATTTCTTCCAGATCTTCTGACTCTACATGAGATAGTGGTCCAGCAACTGACAGAGAGCTAGTTAGAAGTTTCAATTTCATAAAACCTATGCATTCATGAAAAGGTCTTCTCAATCTCAACCAGCACAGACTGGAACCAGAGCCTTTACTGTTTATATTTGATGTATGCTAGACTACACAAACCTGACTGAACATGTAAGGCCTGTAAAGTACTATATAAATTTTTTTTTCTTATACATTATGTTCAAGAGACAAAACAAAACATTAGCTCAACTGGATTAATACCTAAAAATAAATGTGGTTCTTTAAAAATTGTTTATATATATATATATACTATATATGATCACTTGATTAAAATCTCTGCTGTTAATAAATTACTGCAGATGTCTAAAGGGATTGCAGATCCCTACGCAGAAGCCTGGAGTGTGCAGGACTAAGACACGAAGTGTATGAAGTGCCATGTGAGGGAAAGCAGGGCTGTGTAGTGGCCCAGAACAAGGAACGTCAGAACGCAGTGAAGAGTTCTGACCATTTATTCTATAGCACTCAGGTCACAAGCTGTGATTTAGAAGGATTCATTTTGAATAACTATTACATTAACAAAGAGATATAGAACAGAACATCATTTCAAGACAGACTTTCTAAAGTAATGCAAAAACCTCATCAAACAAGGTATTTGTAAGATACTCAATCCAGTTATGCAGTGGATAAATATATTTTCCTACGAGAGAATTTGTACACTGCAAAACAGGCTTATTCTTTGAATGTGGGACAACTCCTTCTGCATGTCAGAAGCCATTCCTGTGTCAAGAGTGAACATGTGGCACTTGACTGGTAAAAAGACATTTTATTGACTGCTTTCATATGGAATTTTTTTACTTCTTTAGTTATGAAAGTTAGAAAATAAAAGAAGATTGAAACCTTCAAACTCCACACATTTATATTATAAAACTCCAAATCTCTAAAGCCTAAAATATCCTGGACTTTTTTTTTTTTATCATCTTATATTGATAAAAATTGCAAGAAAATTCAGTAAAGGTCATTACTTCACTCTTAGGTCAATGATCACTTTGACTTTGTATTTGTGCTCTCTCAGAATATTTAACTAATACTTTATCTTAATATCCTTTTATCTCCATTGAATATATATAATGTACTAGTAGTTCTTTTAGTTTTATACTGTGTAGTTATTCTGATCAAGATCTTTTATCTGTTATCTTCTGTCTGGTCATTAGTCTTAATAAATATTTTACTTTTTTAAAAAAAAATCAGATTTGTCATCATTAGGAATTGCAGGACAAAGTAATTCAATTAAACCTCTGTAACTCTCCTCACAACAGCAATATCACAACAACACATAGTGTTATGGGATCCTTAAATGTTTTCATTGTCAATTTGGACAACATTTTTCCCCTTATGAAACATCCAAGAACCTGTGTTAAAGAGCAAGTTGCCCAAACAATGTGTTCTAAGGGAGCAATAAATAACTTTCCTTTTATTTAAGAAAATTGTCCAGAACATAAAAACAAATGTTGAAAGAAAAAGCTATAAATCATGTTATTTATAACAGAATTGTTTGTTTGGAAGAGCCTTGTTTTGGGTTATGTTATAGTGCAGACCAAAAATGGCCAAGATTTAGTGTTTAAAATATAAATACCAACCTTAAAGATACAAATGTTTTCCTGTCTGAAGCCCCAAAGCATCTAGGTAAGAGTAACAAGTGCTTTAGATCTTTTCCACCTGTCTAAGTACTAGTACTGATGCACTGCCCAGACCACGTGGCTGGAAGAGCTTTTGCTCAGTATAACAAATATTCTAGTATTCTTTAGAAGATCCTTAAGGTTTCCTTTTCTTTCTCCTTTTTGGTTTTTTTTTGTGTTTGTGGGGGTTTTTGTTTGTTTGGGTTTTTTTTTTGTTTGTTTTTTTTTCTTTTTTACTTCCTTCCCTCCCCCAACCTCTTTTTACAAAGCTTGGAAAATATCCATGTAACATGAACAAGAAAATTATTGGTATCTGTTTCCCATTGCAGATGTTCTCCAAAGAATCTTTTCTTCCAAAGCCCCAAACCTTGCTTTAGACTACAATAAATTATGTCAGTTTTTCAGTATACTCTATGGTTGGAAGGAAATGAAAGGCCACCTTATTGCTGTCCAATTTAGCTCTGATTTCCAAGTCATTTAAGATGGGAATGGGTTTGCATACTCCTGTATCTTGTGAGTAATTTTAATGTTTCAGTTTACTTAATACAGAGCCTCCATGAGAATGAAGAAGTATCAGGAACTTTGAAATATTGAGGCTAAAGTAATTTATGCCTGAAATTCACAAAAATTTAATTTTTAACTTTGAAGCAGGCCTGAAATATTTGGCCATTTATTAATAAGTTTAAAATCCTGCTAAATCTACATCTGAACTGTGATTTAAGTCAATTTTTTATTTTGCCTGAGAAAAGGGAAATTCCTCCACCAAAGAGATAAATAAATTTTCAAAGGAACCACAAGCAACAGTACCTGAAAGGGCTGCAAAATTCACAGGGAATAATGTTACAGGATTTACTTTAGTTAATGTGTTGATTTTTTTTTTTTTTTTTTTTTTTTTGCTACTGATGGTATCTGGTGTGGTTTCCAGTTTCTTTGTTTCTCACATCTGGTGTGTAATCATTGGTCAGCTACACAGAATATTATTCAAATTCATGACTAGTTTAAGATAAATAATACCATTAAAATGCTCACATTGGAAATCTTTAATGAAAAATTGCTTGATGCTGGAGGTACACCTGGCTGCAAAAAGAATAAAGATGTTTATTTATTGATCAGAACATCTATTGTTATATGTGTCAAAACATCAGATACCATAAAATCTTCTTTAAAAGAGCTCACACTTATATAAGGACAGTGATTTAAATATATCTTCTTCTCAATACTTCACAGAATAAAGTTTTTGAACTTTTATTTCTCTTCAATAGATTTTTTATTCATGGAGCTTCTATTTCTGTGCAAAATTTTCTGATGCAATATTCGAAGCACTGTGAGAAATTTGCTGGGGCAAACAGAACTATTGGGTCATGTAGGTTGCTATAATGAAAGGTTAGGTCTCTAAATTTTATTAAATCTTAGTTTTTGAACATCAATCCTGCTGTAAGTATGGCCTCAGTATCATAAAATGTATTTGAGGTACAGCAGAGAATCAAAATCAGATCTTGGAAATTGCACACACTAATCCTTAGACTGTTTTTTGCCCTCTTGAGAAAATTTGTTGTGATAGCATCAATAGCAGTTACTGCTTATGGGATGAGGAGAGGTGTAAAAGCTTTGTGTTTGGGCTATATGCTAGGTTTAGTCTCTTATCTACAACACAGCAGTGGAAAACGTTTATAAAGCATTTCAATTAGATTCCTAGTCTGTTGGTGGAGAGAGGGAGAAGCCACATTAAAAAATGAAAGATTCATGTAAAATCTAGAAAATACTGAGAAGCTTACGGGCAAAATTATCCTATCTTTTCATAAAATTATGGAAAGAGATGATGCAGTCAGAAAGGCTGGTCATTTGTGTATTGTATGAACTACACAGTTTTAACTGCTCTTCTTTTGTAGATTAAAACCATCTGTCCTGTCTTTTGTTCAATGTCTTTTCCTACTTTTCCTAGTTGTTTTTTTTTAACATATAGTGCTCTCTTATTTATTTTTCTTTTTTCAATTTTTTTTTGTTTGGAGAAATTTTAATTTTGAAAATGAGACAAGAATAAGAAGAAAGAATCCTGGAACTTTAATCAGGGTGGAAAATGCTGTGTATGAGCCCTCTCAGCTCTTTGTTAAGAAAGAAAAGGCTGTGATGTGGTTTGTGGACTCCTTGACTGAAGTGAATGTCATCATTGTTAATGAACACAAAAGTCAAAGTTCTGTTTCCTAAAATTATTACACAGTAGAGTACCATAAATGTGATGCTGTGAGCAGCAGAAGCAACCAAACTCACTTTCCTATTGATCTGGATATTGAGTGTAAGCTCCTGGATCAGATTCTATGAAATGTAAGGGTTGCACACTATAACCTCTCCCTAATACAGTTTTTCTATTTTCTCCAGGATTCTGTTTTTGTGATTCATGGAAACAAAGTCTTGCACTCTTCCACTTATAATGATTGAGATTGGACAGAGGCTCTAAAAGCTGATAAGAGGCTTCATGCACATGCATAAGCCTCATTTTCTTAGGAAATGAAGTTACTTATAAACTCTTAAAAATCTTAATGTCATCCCCAATATCTTTATAAATCAATAACAGGAGTATTTTAGTAGAATTTTACAAAACTGTATCTTAAATATTTAGATAAGTCTGTTAAATAGGAGATTGAACACAAACTGAAGGCTAAATTACAACAGTGGGGGAAGGAAATTTAGGGTTCAATCCAAACTCAAAAATTTTACATGGATAATTAGAATTATCTCTACATTTTCCCTTTTAGAACTGGCCTTCTTTCAATAAGGCTAAGTAAGAAGGTTCAAATCCAACTTGAAAATTTATTTCTCTATTTTGTTTCAGAAGAGGAGGAAAATATTTTCCTTTTATAGGTGACAGATGTGAAGTTTATCTTTGTTAGATAATTAAAACCAATACATGTGCATGACAGTTGCTGTTAAATCATAATTGTTAAACATAAAAACCTAATCTCACAAAAAATCTGTAGTTCCATCAAGCTTTTTAAATTGACATGGATGGAGAATATCAGAAAAGAAAGTGTTTCAGAGAGGACAGGAGTGCAACTGGTAGAAAATATTATACAAAAAATGCAAGTTTTGGGGGACAATGCAATTGCCTCATGTTTGCCAATATTGAATGGTGAGGCTGACAAGAGAAGAATATATAACAGCAAAAGATGTTTTTCAATACTTGGAGGTAATAAGCAGAACAGGGAACTGTTCATTTGCAAGAGAAGAACTAATTATGCAACAAACACTATGTGTAATTTCCATAGGTAGTTGCAGACATCCAATTATGCCTCTTAAGAAACAGCAGCATATCAACTACACAATTTAGTGTTCAGGTTTTGAGGGCTGTGGATGACTATTAATTTCTGCCCTCAATTCATAGTATTACAAAATTTTATGCATTGCAGTTATTTCTGCTCAGCAGATTGTCTCCAGTTTATTCATTATTCAACAACATTGACCATGCTCAGAGGATCTAACAAAAAATTGCTGCACCCTTTTTTGCCAGTAGCATTGACTCCACTGTTGGAGAACATTTTGGGAATTTTTTCTACTCTGCAGACAAATTTCGAACATTGATCTTTTTGAGCAGCAGAAGTCCAGTGAGAAAGAAAAAGTCCAGAGTAGAAATTAGACCAGGATGTGTCACTCATGTGAAATGGAGCTCTAAACCACTGAGGAGATCACTTCTTCTAAACTGTCTTTTCCCTTCCCCAATTTGTGCCTGCCCTCCTTTCATTGTAACTTCTTTAGGGAACACTAGTCTGTTAGTTATAGTAATCCTACTTCCAGTTATGGTTCTGGAGGTTGGTGTTAAAGACAGAATGAAGGTGCTACAGAAGTCCAAAATGTATTATATAAGTTTACTTTAAAAGCATTAATAAAAAATATGCTTTCTCAGAGTCCAACCATTTCCTGAACAATTGGAATCAGTTAAATGAATGTCTTACCTCACTCTCCTGTCTCTTTCTGTCTCTACCTTCTTGTGGAGAGAAATAACCAAATTTTCAAATTAAGAATGCTGAATTATAGCAACTTGTAGGTGGCCTAATTTTTACTTATTTCAAATGTTCTATTATTAATGAGAAATCCAGCCTAATTATATTTCCTCATGACTTCAAATTAAAAATGACAGACTTCTGCAGAACATGGAAATATTTTCCAGGTCAGGTAGTAGCATTAGCATGCATATTATTTATTTTTTCTGGCAACTGGCCTTTTCTTTTTAAGCTCCAAAGTGATGTTAATTTAATAATAGAGGATAAAATTCAATGCTGCAAAAGCCTTCCTGTCCCATCAGGGCTTATGCACATTTCCGAACCTGCTCATTCATCTATCTTAAAACCCAGAAATCCCTTAGGTTACAAAAGGAAATGCCTTCTGGATCCTCTGATAGGGGAACATAGGGATTAAACACTTGCATCACTTGTATTTGAAAGTGTTATAATTCACATTTGGCAAATTTTGCGATCAGATTGGTTTTTTGTGCAGGGTGACCTATAACAGGTTTCTGGATGTCCAGCCTTATTATTATTATTATTTTAAAGAAAACCAAAATATTATTTATTTCTAGTGTTATGTTACTTTTTTTCCATTATTAACTCAGATGTCCATGACTTGTTTTCTAGAATGACAACATTTGGGGGGCAGTAAACAAATTAAATCTAAATTAATTTGAATAGTAGTAAACAAGTAAAATATTTGATTCAAACTTAGTTAATTTAATTATTTAGGGCTAATTAAGATCTTTACTTTCCTGGGAAATACTTTTTAACATTTTATTCATTCAAAAGCTACAGAGGAAGTTTAGTGGAAAAGTGCCTTTATTTCAGATCGAACTCCTTCCTCCAGTGAAGAGGAAAGAATATCCAATGTAATATCAAAGCAACAAATCTGAGCCCTCCATCAACCAAACCAATGACATAATTCTTCCTGGAATCTTGCTGTATTTCAGCATGGCACAGTTTTGACCAACTTGAGGTCCTTTCTCAGTACACAATATGACCCTATGGTTACAATGTCAGAGGCTGCAGATGTTCTACTTGTAGTCATGGGCAGCTCAGAGAGCTGAAAGAAAATTCTAAATAATAAGAGAGAAAGTCAGCAGTTACTGTGCCAGAAGATGTGGTAGGTAATACTCTATTTTCTACTTATTTACTGTACAGTTATTCTGTCTTACTTCTGTCCTATGGAGTCATATACTCTAAAATTTCTTCTAACACTATGTCAAAGTGAAGCAATATAATTTTAAAATATTGAACTTACAGGTTAATTAAGTTTGTACATTTTTAAGGACAAGGAATCAGACATCATCAAAAATTCAAATAATCTTTAATTTCTGGATGGAAAAATATACAGTTTCATTATACAATCCAGTACTATTTAATTATATAACACAGTAAAAAAAAAAGCCTGTATTTATTTAGAGTTTTTCAGTAGGAAGACTGCTTCAAATATTTTATACATTCCAATCAACCATCTCTAGAATTTATGTTCACTGAAAAGAAATATGAGCTAAATTTAAAAAGCATTAACAACCTGGAATGGATTTGTTTGGTTTCCCATGCAAGTATTTCCCTCATGTGATTTAAGGAAGTTAAATATATTGTTTACATATGCAGCATCTCTAATACAAATAACTGGATGCTAAATCCTTTCATGTTCTTTCAAAACATATTATATACACCCTCCATTTATTTTGTGATCGAAACCTCAAAGTCATTTAAAGGGTACTGATATTTGTAGCCTCCCCACCAGCTCAGTAAGCCTTATCCTCATTTAGAATGTCCTAAGAGTCCTGCACAAAATTATGTATTTTAGTATGTATAAAGTGGATTCAGGTAGCCAATATATTTGTAACCCTTAAAAAAAGTTTGGGAAACAGATTTTTTTACATGGATTAAGTGAAATTCAAAAATTTGAGTATTGTACATGGAGGTTTTGGTTTAATTTGAATCCAGGAAAAAACTGGGGTCATGTGAAAGAAATGCTATTATGAAGAGTGAGTTTCATCTTTTCTTGAAAACTAACCTGTTCCCTCAAGTCTCAGCAGCCCTCATTCCACATCTCTGCCCTCACTGGATTCCACAGTGTTTTTCTCTCCAATTACCTTTATGAAAACGAGAACTAAAACAAATTTTTAAAACTATGTACAATCATTTCTCCACTTCTCTTGCAGATATTACTTGTTCCCAGGAATATAGGAATTCATTGCCAGGAGCATTTTGAAAGACGTTTTTTAATTTTTTTATATTAAATTCAAAGTCAAATTATAAACCAGACAGAAGTAAGGATATTTACAGCTCTATAATGACACTAAAACACTGTTTATATGCCTGAGAGGTAAGACTGAAAGGCTACAAAATCTCATATTGGGAGTGATAAGTGCAAAATAATTTGGGAAATTTTTTTCTATGAAGTACAACAGAAGATAGAGACAATTTCAAGAAATAGATTGCACATCTTCTCCCTGCTCTGAAGGGATGATTGATAGTGATGATACAATTACTCTAAAAGCAGAGGGCTGTATTTGTTAGCTCATGGGTGAGGACTCAGTCAGCTGAGTCAAACATCATGTCCTCAAAGATTTGTGTCTCCAGAATATCTTATCCTGAAAGACAAAACCTTTTCCTCTTCAGTGTTTTGTGCATGCAAGCTTTTGATTTTTGTCTCCAAGACCAGTAACTTGGACAACAGTATTGCTTTGAATCATCAATACATGGATATATTTAGTGGAAAAGATCACATGAATACTGCCATGCCAAAGAATTCTGTAACTCCTTCAAGAAAAACCTGCCCACTCCTGCCACATACTTTTCCTAAGAGACTTCTTATTTCAATTGTCTAGGAAAACAGGGTATATATTCAATAGTAGGAAAGTTTAATGCCTTTTTGGGAAGAGATATCTGTATTTAAATCTTTATTTTGAAATCTTAGGCAAATATTGAACAAGTTGGGGCGTCTGTTTAAGTAGATTTAAGTGGGAAAGTTTATTATATCTGGCTTAATGCAATCACCTTCAATTTATAAAGAAGATCTTAACATTTAAATCTTTCCCACAGCAGGAAAACTCTACTATAATACCTTGTGTCTGATTTTAAAAGTTCTTTGTTCTAATCCTCTTTTGTTGGGCTTTAAACTGCTCAGTGAAGCCTTTAGGGTTTTCTTAACTATCTACTTGAAGTTCCAAGAATTACTTGATAATCTTTGCTAAAGAAATAATCACAGCACGGAACAAGCTTCTTGGAATGGAAAAAAAAGCAAGGTGAATATTACATTTGGAAAAATAATAAGATATCAACTGAAAGGTCAAGAACACTTTAATAACATAATTCAAAATCCCTTGTATGATTTAAACATCAGTCCAAATCTGAAAACTAATTCTGAGTATGTTCTACCAGACTCTAGAAAATTCAGGCCATGTTGATTAAGTGACTTACATCATCATGTCCAGTAAAGCTGAGAAAATTGAAATACACCTGGCACATGGAAGTGTCTATCTACTGGGAAATACATTCGGTTTAAGGGTATTTGTTCTTCAGGGCAGAGTCTTTTAGAAGACAGGTGGGGTTTATGTTCCCTGGAGTTAAGCCAGTTAACCACACAAGAAGCAGCACAGATCAGTCACTCAGAATGCCTACATCTGGATTCACAGCAGTTTAAAGTGTTTTAAGCCTATCATAAGCCCACTTTTGCAGGAAAAGGATATAACAGTGCCAGATCCAGGTAGATCATCTGCTTTAAGCTGTGGTAAAGAGGAAGAGGAGGAGGAGAAGAATGTGTTGCACTGTGAGGACTGGCACTATGGAGTAAGTGTTGCAACACACAGATGCATTAGAGCCTGCATGTGGTTTAATTCACCTTCAATGCAGATATTTCCACACTGTTGAATTCAGGACATTTTTGGCAACCGTGATCAGTGCTGTGATATTCCAAAAAGTGAAAAAAAGGAGTAAGAATTTTAGCTGTTGTTTCAGCTATTGTGAGTCACTGACTTAAAGGCACTAATTCTAACAAAAGCGAGTTATTTTTCAGATTGATATGTATTACAGGAACAGTGGACAAAATTATAATTCAGTCATCATTATGAACAATAGAAGTACCCATGGGTGGATGTTGAAATACAGTAATTCTTGGAAAAAACAGTGTAGCAAATTATTTACCAGCTCTTTCACCAATCACCACACAAATCAATAATCAACCGCTTACAGATCAGTGTATCTACCTGATGGCAACATGACTATATAGATGTAGCAAAAAGAAATTTATCCTGCAGAATCTATATGAGAATAGACTAAACAGAGAATGCGATACAGTTTTTCAGTCAGTATCTGAGTTTGCCTTGGGGGCAGTTAGGAAATATTGCATAACTGTTATTATTGCAGCTGAGATGCTTTTAAATTCAGCAAGTCTGCAGCAGAAGTTAGAAGGGAAAATTAGCATTCATTGTACCCTACTAGTCAGCATTCTACATGGACCCACTTAAATTTTCTGATGCATTCTGATTATAATAATTCTTTCTTTTATGATATAACTATTGTTTTCAGTAAAATTATTTAAATCAATTGGTTTTAATATACACCCTCGTGTTTTCCTAAAAGAAAAGCTGGCTGATTTTGGTAGCAATCTTTCTCAGTGTCTGTGCTCACCACCAAGATGACACAACATACTTCTGCAAGCCCCCCTGAAAAGCTAGACTATAAAATAATAGAAAGAGAACTCACATTGGCTTTTCTTTTAGGAAAACTATTTAAATTATTTAAATCAATTGTTTTTTTAAATTATTTAAATCAATTGGTTTTAATATACACCCTCGTGTTTTCCTAAAAGAAAAGCCAATGTGAGTTCTCTTTCTATTATTTTATAGTCTAGCTTTTCAGGGGGGCTTGCAGAAGTATTTAGTGTCATCTTGGTGGTGAGCACAGACTCTGAGAAAGATTTCTACCAAAATCAGCCAGCTGGACAGTCTGGGTTGTCAGTGACTATTTCCTTCTCCAGAAGTGGAAGACTTTTAAAGGTAAAGGTGGTGCTTTTTTCATCACCATTTCCTTTAGAGAGTAAAGAATTATTTAGGGTTACTCTTCTGTACTGACAAAGTTAAAAGGGTGGCCAGAGTTGTAGATCAGGCTGCCTTAGATATGTTTGGGGTAAGATTTTCCAGCTTTGGTGGAGGGTGGCAGAAGGAGCAGCAGACTGTGAGAAGGATGGGGGTAGCAGGGTGAGGAGCAGGAACAGCTGCACTGTCTGCTGGACTGCAGGACATGGGAAAGGGGAGGCAGGAGCCGCTGTCCTCAGCCACACACTGGGGCCTCACTGCACAGCCGACATTTACACAATGTGTGTTTCCACCCCTGGAAATGGGAGGCTGCTGTAAAGAGCAGTGTGCCTTGAAACCAAGGAGCACCTGAGGACTCTCGTTTACAGCATTGCAAGAGTTTCGTTTCATTCACTGCTACTATGAGAGGGTCCTCTTGTATTTCAGAGAAATGAATCAGAGCAAGTCTGGGCTGAGGTTCCTAGAAACTGTTTCTCTGGGTGTTACTTTTGGGAAGGGCTATAAAAATACTTCAATATCCACTGTAGTTGTTGGCAGTGTCAACAGGGTCAGAAGCAAAATATTTATTTTTCCTGTATAGGCCTTTGAACACAGTTTCTACCTCTTTTGAATGGTCTCTATTTATTTCCATGATAGGTTAGAGATTTAATTCAGCATAGGAAAAAGATTGGATAGAGGAATATACATGTTCTGTCCTCCAAAGTTCCCATTAAATGATATACACAGTTCTCTTGGAACAGTCTTAAATCTAGATCTGAACTAATCTCAAAACATTACCTTCCAGGAAAGAATAAATTTTGTTATCTATATATAATTCTTATGCAATATTGTTTCCTTTTTTTTCAGAAAAAATGAGAGGCAGCAATCAAGGTACCAGCCAGAAGAAAAGAACACAAGCTGCAGATTTCTTCAGCAATATTTATAGTTGGCACATTTAAAAAATTTCTTAGTTGAAAGAAAATCTTCCTCATTATTCAAAACTTCTGAATATAGAGTCCTGTTTTGTTATAGTAGAAAGCTCTGCTAATTTTCTTAGAGTTTTTTTTTTTTTCCTTCAAACTACAAGAAAAGATGAAGTAGTTACTGGTAATTTAAATGAATTTTCCAACATCATTTAATCTGAAATTTTATGGTATTTTTACACAACTCTGCCCATAGCCAGTACTAAATAGCAATTTTCCATCTGGGTAGAGTGACATGTCATCCAGATGGTACTGGTGTTTACTCTAAGTCTCTCTAAACATCTGTCTTGCAGAGAAATTAAAGTATTCTTTCTGCTCTGAACAGAAATTACTTCTGAATTTTCTGTAGTGTGAAAACATTATTTTCAGATTAGCAGCAGGCAAACAATCCATTATTTCTTTGGGAAAGGTTATGACATATATCTTCAGGGACAGTAAAGCCTCTTAATCCACAGGCAAGTATGTAGCTGTCAAATCCTTCCTTTTTGGTTCTGATCTTCTTGGACACACAAGGCATTGTGCTGTGGAAGCAAATGGTGCCTACAGCAGTGGATACCAAGGGCTTCTACCTTATTTTGCACAGTGAGTCCATGTTGGCTTTGTGGCCATCGTGACAATGTTCCAGACCTGACCTTGCTTCTGCAGACAATGGCTCCTGACTATCAAAGGGCCTGAAAGAGAGGTGTTTGGACTGTGTTGCAAGACAAGTTTCACCATGGCCATGAGCCAGCATAAAGTGCAGATGGGACTGGATTCAACAGGAGGTCCTGTGACGAGCATAGCAAGCTTAATTTTATGTGAATCAGAGCAACAGGAAGGTGGGATGTTCAAAAAAGCTTAAATTTCATTGTATGCAAGCATCTGAGAAAGAGGGAAAACAGAGTTTGGTCTCACTGTGTGAAGGGTTGTGGGCCTGCAAATAAAAACTCACTTCTAAAATGCTTTTCTGTGAAAATTTATGACAACATGTAGCTGGATCCCTATTAGTTGTAGTTTGCTACTTACTTGTGGAAATGATTAACATGGATAATGAGCAGGTTTCTCATCTAATAGTATCTGTATCCTGTTGGCTAGATAGCTAGTTTTATCTTTTGCAAAGGAGTGTTACAGGATTCCTTAAAGTTATACAGAGACTAAGCCCAACACAATGAGAATCAGACCACGTCTCTGAAATAATACTCCTGTTATGCCCATGGAATCAGAAGCAGAAGTGTATTTCAGAGAAATTACCAGTGAAACCACTAAACTGAACTGTCTTGAATAAAACTCTGGACTTCTACTGCTAGCTTAGTTACTCCCATGTTGTGTGAGCCTGTTGCAAGGTATTTCCTCCTCCTCCTCCTTGTTCCCACTGTGAGCTATCTAGGCACTGTTTCCTGCTGGATGTTAATTTTCTTTTTTTATCTTTTCTTCTTTGCCTCTGTTTCACAAGTTCTTTTACTCAGAGTTTGGATTAAAAGGCAGAAGATGCTAGGTTGTTCTTCGGACTTAGCTGTTTATTATTTTCTTATCTATAGCACAGCTGCACGGGACATGCCTCTTAGTTAACAAGGTGGAAAACGGCTCCAAGTTCTAACTTCCAAAGTCTTTTAAGGTCCAAATCACCCAGTTGTGGAATGCTAAGTAATTTATTTTTACTTATACTTCAATAACTAACTATTCATGATGCACACTGCAGGTTTTTTGACCCAGTACCAGAACGTTCAGAATTGTGAAGCAGAAGGAGAAAAGAGGAAGAAAAAATCCACACCCCAAATCCTCCATATTTTTACACATATATACAATATATCCCAGAAACCTAAATTTTCTAAACCCAGGGTCCCAACAGTTGGACACTTGTGTAACAACTAACATAACAGGGTCCAACAAGCACAACTGCAACAAAATTAATAAGTAGTAATACATCTAGTCCCAGGTTTCGCCCTTACAGGATTGTTTGCTAAGCAGAATTTTATAGTATTAGTCATTCCCTTAATCATTATTTAGCCAAGGTGTGCATCTATAAGTCTTTTGTTATTCCCTAATAAATTAATTTCTCTAGTCCCTTCATCCTTTTTATTGCATTTCTCCCAAGGAAAAAGCTGGAGAGGGCCTAATAGTAAAATAACCCTATACTTTCCATAATTCTAAACAGCAGGAAAAGATTTATTTTATTAATAGCTAATATGTGATACCAATGGTCAAACAGGTTTTGCTTGCTGCATTTCTAACCATTCCTCACTTTTCCTTATACCTCCTTCTTACACATTTCTATTACTTTCCAGGACCTGGAATAAAAGTTTCCAGTCTCAAAAAAGTTTTGTATGTGCCTCACCTGGCTCTCTACTGCTGTGTAAACTTTGGCCAGCACTACCTTTGGTTGCTCTGACCCTTGAGTACGTAGTATATGGATTTGCATGTCTAAACCTGCAAATAATTTGACAGAAATAAGCTTTATATGAACTCCATGTTCATACAAACATATGAAGGGTAGTTGCCAGCACTTAGGCCAGGTAGAAAGGAGTATGTATGAAAATATATAAAACACTACCAGTTTGAATAAACAGATTACTAAAAAATTAAGCATTCTATATTTTTCCTTAAGGAAGAACTGAGAATGCAAGACACAATTTTACACACTACTTGAGAAGATTAACTGGATGAATTTGGGACTTGACATGTACATCATTCATCTTACATTCATCTCACTTATCTTTCATCTTTAATGGTATTTACTGTTATATAAATATATAATCCATTAATTATATTATAGAAATTATTAGTAGTATAAAGATAATGTTGAAATGAACTGAAAAATCTTGCACAGCAACCAAAGTTCTATCTACATATTCTCAGTCTTACACATCATTTTTGCACCAAACTTGTAATATGACTGTTAGACTCTCGAGAGCCAAGGCTAACAAATATAGAACAGTTAAACTACATTTGAGAATTTTCAGTAAGTAAAATGCTTATTTTGCAGTGACAACAGTTACATTTCTTTAGATACAGGAAAATTTTGAAGGTATCCATATCCTGAGAATGGTAGTTAGTTCCTCACATGAGTAAGATAGTGTTCCTATCTGAGTAAATGCCTGCTGATGGAAAGCTCTGTGAACAGGCTTTGAAGAGTAAATTATTTTCATGTTAACTGCTAGAAAGGTGGGGGGAAAATATCACTTTGCTTTGAAAAGGATAATGCTAAAGCTGTCAAGGGAACAAATAGACTGGTATTGCATAAAGTACAGTGAACAAAGGCAGAGATATTGAGATCTCTAAACAGCAGAGAAGAGATAAAAGTACTCCAGACAGTTGGTGTAAAGTGTTAATTGCCTGTGTCTCTCTGAGACTGTAGGAGTACACTCTGCTGCATGGCCAAATTCTTATGTAAAGTAATTAAAGACAAATTTTGGCCAAACTCTTTGACATACATACCACAACTCTTGAGGATGTTTCTCTAACTACTCAAGATTTCTAGTTTGATTTTATTATTGTGGTAGATGAAGTTTTGAAAGCATGAATGCAATCCTCAAGGGCTTCTTATTGTTTTCTTATTGCATGTAAGTCCTCTTCAGAATCAGAGCCAAAGTATTTAGTATTTTGCAGTACATAGACCTCATAATATAACGATAGTGTGTATTAGAAAGTAGGTAAATGGCTTTCAGATACAGACATAATGCCTGTAAATATAAAAGAGGAAATTATAATTTTCCAAAAATTATAGTTATATTTGACCTGTAAGTCAAAATGCAATTACAAACTTTTTATTGTTTCCTTTAACACAGAAAACTTGTCTCCACACAGTACGAATTATTGGACTCTTACAGGAAGTTATTGCAAAAAGACTCTGAGACAAGACTCAATAGATGAACTTTTCTATAGTATGACAAATATGCTAAAATAGTGCCTTACAAATGTGCTACAGAATTGAAGTGTTAGGTGTAATCTTCCTTATGTAATCACTAAGTAGGATCACCATGAAATATTAATGTATTATTCAATAAAATAAATCTAGATAAGGTCAAACACCTTAGGTGTTATCTCTTCAGTTATAATTGCTGCTACAACATGACTTTATGAACAGCATGGCACATCCTGCATTTTAGCAGTGAAAAGACTTTTGCAAGTAACAAGCTGTTTGAAGATAACAGTAAATAAAGCAAAAGTGTTAAGTAGGACCGAATTCTGATGGATGTGGTCATAAGGCTGCATCTAGAGTCTCTTCCTGGGGCCTATTGTCCCATACTGCTACTTTTATGTAAGTTACATGTTGCAAAGAGACCAGAAATTGATAAACTCTTGGCAACTTAGGATCCTTCATCCTTTGTTAGCTCCTTAGTAGGACATTATACTGCTTTCCTGAGGCTGCCACTCAGAAATGGTTATCTAAAGAGGAGCACCTGGCTATGTCACCTTGAGTAGGACCAGCAACAAAATGGCCTTGCTGTGATGTCATTTGTCATGTTTGTCCTGTAGTTTCTCATCCTCTTTTTGATTAGCCTGATCTCAGGCTAGAGCCTAATACATTTTACAAGATTGTAAGGGCAATGTCAGTGCAATTGAAAGCACAACCCTGCTTGCAATTCTCTTGCAGTCAGTTGCAAGTACTACAGATGCCAGCCATGAAAAGTTAGACTGGTTATGAGATGCACAACATTAAATAAATTGACTGCAAAAGTTCGTAAATATTAGTGCTCAGAGAATACATTTAGTCTTACATCAACAGAGAGGTGGTCAAACATTTATCAATTAGGATATTTTTAAGAGGAAAAAAAGAATTCATAGAGGGACTAGAAACAGGCAGTGAATAATGAGAGCTGTGGATTCAAAATGTTCTTTATTATTTTCTGTCTATTGACATTCCTTGACCAAAGTAGAATGTGATAAAAGCCTTCCACTGATTTCTCATTCTTTTATCACTTTAAATGTATTAGGATGTGATGAGCTGTTATCAGTAAGCAAGCCACTGAAATGTAATTTTCAGTACAAGGTTATTCGCAAATGTACATTCAAAGTTATACAAAATATTATGTACCAATCATTTAAGGGTATTCACCTCAGAAAATCCATGTATTGATTTGAAGCTTCATTGACTTCAAGAACAGGCTTGATAAAGGCTTGATCTTGCAAGGAGCAACACTGAGATCCATCCAGGTACAGTGGTCTGAACACTCAATTCATTGAACTTCCTAAGAAAGTAGGATTTTCTGTTCTTTGTACATCATCTACCAGAGATTAAAGTTAGCAGTATTGTACTGTAAAGAATCATCATTATCAATTGCAATGTCTTGTCAATCTTGAATAGAACAACTTACTCATTCTAACTGGCTGTTAGAAAAACAAAAACAAACCAGGAAAAAAAAAAAGGTTTCACAGCATTAAAAATTTCCTGAAATTATTTAAATAATATTATTTCATTTATAAGATGTAATATTGGAATGGGCTGCAGTCTGAAGACAAAAGTAAAGTTTGAGTTTTTAATCTATCTGACCTAATTAGTCAGAGTTTCCACTAAGCTCCTCAATTGAAAAGACTCATTGCCTATTTTAGAAGAATGAATGTGTCTTGATTACATTGTGTTTCCTAAATATTTCATTAATGCTGAGTTGGAACACTTGTGTTCAGAAGAAATTAGGATCTAAATTCTTATCTTCTGCAGTAGAGGAAAAAATGAGGAAGACTAGCTTACCTAAGCAATCAGGATGGTTACTACAGTTAATGATCTCCTTTGGAGGAGAGAGAAAGATCTGCCTGACTCTTTCACGGGGATGCATCAACCTCCTTCAGTGCCACTGGTAACAAAAACTCTGTGACACCTCTGAAGATCCTGATGAAAATTGATGTAACCATATTTGAATGGCTAATCAATTTTCTCCCATTCTCTGTGTATTACAATGGGAAATTATTTTCCCCTTCAGGCTCAGTTCTATTTTGTCATCTCTTTAAAAGACACAACTGACATCTAATAGAGAGAACAAAGCTTCTCCTAAGAAGAAGAAAATTCCTCCTGTAATTTGAGACTCTCTCCCCTCAAGATTACAAGTTTTTTAGAACAGCAACTGACAAGTTGAAAAGATTGTGTAATTCTAGTCTAACAGAGCCCTGTAGAGCTTCAGACAGCCTTAGAAACACATAGGTTTCACCTTTCATAAATAATTCAGTATTGTCAGACGAGACTTTCGGGCATTGGAAGTTTAATAAGATGTGAAACTGTTTGTATATTTTTAAGTTTCTATTATGGTCCTGAGTGTGAGTTTGGCCCAAGTCAAAATGCTCTCTCAAACATTTAAATTGGAATAATGGATTTATGTAGACCAGAATACATTCCTCATAGGTAATTTCATGTTTCTTGTTTTGAATGGTAAAAGATTTTAGTACTGTGTAATGATTAAGTATAGACTGTCTTCTGCCAGCTGTCTTCAGTGCCAGAGGTCTGTCACCAGTGTTCCACTAAACCTGCTCCACAAAGAGATCCCATTTGATTGTCTGTGGTTGCTTGCCCTCTTCCTCTACTCCCACAACTCTTCTTGTTCCCAAAAATTTGTTTCAATAAACCTGTTTTCCTGTTCATCATTGAGACACTTTAGGAATTCCAGGAAAATCTTCTTATAATTAAAAAGAAATGTAATATGAAAATAAAGGTTCATCAAGCATCTTTAACAAGAAGTATGACCTTGGCTCATATGGAGAATGCCCAGAAAAGGGCAACGACCTGGTGAAGGACCTAGAGAGTGAGTCATATGAGGTCTGACTGAGAGAGTTGGGGGTTGTTTAGCTTGGACACAAGGAGGCTCAGGGCAACTTTATTGCTCTCTTCAGCTCCTCAAAAACAGGCTGTAGTCAGGTGGGGATCAGTCTCTTCTGTCTGGCAACTAGCAATAAGACAAGAGGATATGGCCTCAACCCACACCAGGGGAGGTTCAGGTTGGACATCAGGAAAAATTTCTTCACTGAAAAGGTTGTCAAGCACTGGAATGGGCTGCCCAGGGAAGTAGTGGAGTCACTGTCCCTGGAGGTCTTTAAGAAATGACTAGATGTGGCACTTAATGCTGTGGTTTAGTCTAACTTGATGATTGGCCAGAAGTTGTTTTCAATAATCATGGAGTTTTTTCAACCTTAACAATTCCATGATTCCTTGTGCTGCTGCTTGCTGAGCGTTTGGAAGATTTACCAAAGAAGTATTGCTATATTATTGCTGTCAGAGAGCTGGGGGTGGACAACTCACTGTGCCACGACCTTCCTAGAGAGAGCATCCTGCAAAGAACAGCTCTTCCAGGGGCGGCTGCAGGGCCTCCCTGGGCAGCAGGAGATTCCAGCAAGGGATTTCAGCATGTGTAGCGATTTCTCAGCTGCAAGTGATTCCAGCTCTTTGTGAATTCACCTAACGTGAACTCGGGGCAGAGAGACAGGAACCTCGTATGGCAATTGCACAGAGGCAGCTTTTATTGTCCAGCCCCTGTGAAGGGAAGGCCAAGGACAAGTCTCCCTGCTAAAGGGCAGAAACGGGGGCTTTTTATGGGAAAGGCAGGGGGTGGGGTAGAAACCAACCAGCCAACTGGGTATAGGCTGTTAACATACAGAAACAAGGCATGCTGGGGATGATTCACTTTCTCACCACGACCTGAGAAAGGTTGCTTATCTCTGGGGAGAATCTTTTTGGCCTCAGGCCTCCCTCCTCCAAGGTCTCACAGCCCTCCTCACTATATAATTATCTTCTTGTACTCTTTCTGAACCATGGGCAATGGTTAGAGGAACCTGATTGTGCCTGTACTGCTGCTCTACTGTTCTTATAAAAACCAGAAAAATACTTGTGGGAGAGATGTTGTTCTTTCTCATCGAGAGGCATAGGAATTTTTATTACATGCTAGCTTCATAAAGGGTAGCAAATTTTGTAATCTACTGTATGAAAATCCATCTTGCTGATTAGCATGATTATTGTGTGATTTTTCCTGCAGTAATTATTTGTCATTAATGAAAGAAGAGAGCAGGAAATATTCATATCCTGTTGTACAATAGATTAATTTGCAAAATCTCTTAACAAAGAGTTACAGTAATATAAAATATCACTCCGAAATATTATGAGATTAAATACTGATGTTTTCCTTTTAAAACACTTTTTAAAGACAATTCCAGGAGATGTATCAATATACATACACATTAAAATAGCCATGCACTGCCTGATTTTAGAATGTAATAAAAATTACTACTAAATATGGTTTCCTAGTGTCACATAAGATTGGTTAGAGAAAATGCAGACTGAGTATCAAACCCACATCTATTCCAGATTGTATGGCTGTGAGCTAGTATAAGTTATATGTATAAAACTAGTATGTATAAATATACATATACTTACATGAACTGTGTTAGAAAAGTATGTGGGATTGATAGATCCGTAGGATGTTGTATCTGGCTATTATTGTAATGGGACTAAAATTTTACTCCTTGTTTATTTTTTTTTATTGCAGTCCAGCTATTAAGTTCCAGATATTATTCCCATGATTGAAATCAAGAGAATACTTTTACATAACCTTGAATCACAGTCTTCACTGTTTATTTTGTCCAGCATAACTGTTTCCAAGCCATTCATTGTTGCATAGTTGTTGCAGTGAGCTATCAGGCAGAAGTTTCCTTGGTGCCAGGACCTCGTGCTAGCCCGGGATGGAAGGCATCGTAGCACATAGTAATTTAATGTTTTAAACTATAAGGTTGACACAAATAATTTGGCTTTTCAAAATAATCTAAATATAATTTAAATTTGATTTTTGGTGCATTTTAATCAACACTTGCACATATTGGCAGATCTACTTTTGAAGTAGCATTTTATGCAATGGCCCAGTGAGTTTTGCTTGCCTTTTGTTTTCTTTTTACAGGAACAGAGGGTCAACCAGGATATTAAAAAAATATTCATCTTCTACACACCGTGTAAAAGGCTGCACTCTCTTTGATCATTTACAACATGCTGAATTGTATATGGAACCCAAACTTACTTTTTAATCTAAATGAAGCAAATTATGCATCTGATTTAAAGTTTTAGTTGACAATGGTACCGTTCATTAACTAACATTTTTGATACTGTCCATACAGACACCATATGACAGATTTCATTTGGAAGATAATGTATATGGTGAGACTTTAAAGATGTTTCCTGCCACTGTAATATCTTTTTCATTATATTTTTTCATATTTCTGGCTAGACTGTATAAAAATAAATTTTCTCAGCATATAGCTAGGACACAGACATATTTATACAAATAAATTTCCCTATTATCATAGGTTGGTTATGCATAGATAAAGAACTAGATATGTCTCTGAACTAGATAAGTTAATACCATTTTTCTGGATAAGAAACTTACATTACAGAATACATACAAATCTTTCCACAGCAGGTAGATTCTTCTTGAATATAAATCACAGAAATCTACAGCAGTCATTAATTACTACCAGGAAAAGAGAGTTCATACTAGGAATCTAGCCATCTGTAGTGGTGTCAATCTGCAGCTCAAACGTGGATTTAACAAAAAAAAATCTCCCATTTCACTCACTAGTTTTGAATGCCTTTTTAATCTCAGAACCCTCACTTTTTGTTGTGGACACAAATTTAAATCCATGAGGAAGTTTTTCCAAGAAATCATATCAACTGAATTAACATTTCTCATCTTGTAGATCTATTTCTATCTTCAATGACTTTCTCTGTTCTGATGATAATACTGAAGAATACTTCCAGAAGAGAAAATATCTGTTTGAGCATAGAACTGTTGATTGAGCTCAGAACAGAATTGTTTATTACTGTCACATAATTTCATCTTGTCAAGGGTACCCCAGAGCTGCAGTCTTCAAATTGGGGTGCCTGCACCCCACAGGTGCATAGTCCATTGAGGACAGGGAAGAAAATGGTTTTAGTATCATTAATAAATAAAAAATTAAATATATTTCATCCTTACCTTATCTCTTTTTTTTTCTCCTAATTTCCATGAGGTTTATGTATTTTATAAAGGACATATAAAATATCACAGTAAAAAATGTATGTACTCTATACATCAATGCATATAAAATTGACAGTGTGTGCTTAAAACTTTTTTACTGATAGGGTTGTATAATCAAAAAATTTGGAGACCATTGCCCTAGAGGGCCCCTGTGTGATCACAGAACTGCACAAAATCTATAAGCCAGGCACACAACAAGCTGTAGTTTCCTCTACAGGTCTCTCTACTCCAACAGCAATAGTAACTGGATTGGGCTGCTGACAAACCACTCTGGTTTATTCCACCCCCTTCCTAACGGGATTGTCCTAAAGCCTTCAGAATATATACCATACTAAAATTTTCAGAATCTTAGTCTTGAATGTATAACAAATGGTTTGGCATTGTTTATCTAGTTTTATGAATGTTCTGTAACAGGTCTTCTCTGTTTCTGTACCTATTTTTTTCCTCCTTCCTTTTCAGCTTGTTCGTCATGACTGTTTCTGTACCCACACAGTTCTTTTATACTCTTTACCTTCCTCTTGTCCTGTGTTTCTCCCTTTATTACAACCTCTTACTTCCACCTCCTTCCTCTATGTGACTGCTTCACCACAGAGCAACTTTCACATCAATTAAGTAATTACAAACTGTTCCCTAAGACAGAAACAAGAGTAAACAAGAAAGGGAGAATATAACAAATGCAACTTTCCTATTATTGTAACTCCCGTGTTTGCAATCACTTATGTTGTCAGCTCTAAGTTTAAACTATAAACTCCTCAAGGCAGAAACCATTTTTCACTTTCACCGACAGTTATGCCATCTTATTGCACTATATAAATATTGGTGCACATTTTTAAACACAATTAATAACTTTGTATGTCACAATGTTCTTCTGTCCAACTAAAGACTGTATAAAGGTTTATGAATTTTATATGGCAGGTACTGTGCACTTCCTAAAATGGCATTTCTTTAGTGACAAAGTACTGGGTAACTAAGGTAATTAATCATGCTAGAAAATTTGAGTTAATAGCAACATCAATCATGTGCATTTAGCATATGAAAATCTCACTGGTATCACTGCCAGGAAGAACAAAGGAAAAAAAACAGAGAATCATAGAATCATGGAGTGGTTTGGATTGGAAGAGACCTTAAAGACCATCTAGTTCTCATCCCCCTGTTGTGGCCAGGAAACCTTTCATTAGACCAGGTTACTCAGGGGCCATCCAGTCTGGTCTTGAACACCTCTAGGAATGGGGAGTCCACAGAGTCTCTGGGCAACATGTTCCAATACCTCACCACCCTTAGAGAATTGCTTCCTAATATCCAGTTTAAACCTGTTCTCCTTCAGGTTAAGGCCATTCCCCTTCTCTTACACATTCTCATGAAAAATCCCTCTCCAGACTTCTTGTAAGCCACCTTTATGTACTGGAGGGCTGCTATAATTTCTCATCAGAGCCTTCTCTTCTCTATGCCGAACAGCCCCAGATCTCTGACTCTGTTTTTGTAGGAGGGATACTCCAGCCCTTTTATCAGTTTCATGGCCCTCCTCTGGACTTGCTCCAACAGGTCCACATCTTTCTTGTGTTGGGGACACCAGACCTGGACACAGCACTCCAGGTGCAGTCTCACAAGAATACAGTAGAGGGGGGAGAATCACCTCCTTTGACTTAGTGGTCATGCCTGTTTTGATGCAGCCCAGGATGTGTTTAGATTTCTGGGCTGCAAACATGCACTGCCAATTCACATTGAGCTTTTTATCTGCAAACACTCTCAAGTCTTTCTTCCCAGGGCTAGTCTCAATCCATTCTCTTGACAGAGTGTACTTGTGCTTGGGATTGTCCCAGCCCAGGTGCGGGACATTGCACTTGGCCTTGTTGAACTTCATGAGGTTCTCATAGGTCCAACTCTCAAGCCTGTCAAGGTCCCCTCTGGATGCATCCCTTCCCTCCAGCATGTTAACCACACCACACAGCTTGGTCTCCTTGATTAACTTGAGGGTCCACTCGACCCCACCGTCCATTTCATGGATAAAGATGTTAAAAAGTACCAATCCCAATACCCGCCCCTGAGGAATGCCACCCATCACTGCTTTCCACTTGGGCACTGAGGCAATGACCACAACTTTCTTAGTGTGACTGTCTAGAATATCTTATTCACCTAGTGGTCCATTCATCAAATCTTACATGTCTCCAGTTTAGAGACAAAGATGTCATGTGGGACAGTGTCAAAGGCTTTGCACAAGAAACAGGAAAGGAACCACTCTGTTAGGTGCTGCCTGACCCAGAAGCATAACAAAGGTTTGGCAGCAGCAGTTCCAGTAAAAAGGTTGAGCAGGTGGTTCCAGCAGGGTCACAGTTAAACACACATGTACAATATGAAAAATCAGATGATCAGCCATATCATCTAGCACAGACAGGAAACACAGCACCTGGGCAAACATGGGCAGCAATAGGGACTTCCACCAGTTCCCCTCTACCATCCATCAGGATAAAAAACAGTTAGTGGAAATATTTAAATATATATGATATGGATCCCTCCAGTAACTGGCCTAGACTGACTGCACTGGAACTGGCCCTTGGATCCCATTCGGTCTAGGAGGAGCTAGACATAGGAACACCAAGGCCTGCAGCCTCACTTCAGCTGCTAATGCAGACTTACATACACACACACACATACACTGTGGGTTCAGATGCTGGTCAGTAACCAGTCTTATCTAGTAACTTTATCCAGTAATTTGCCCTGAGATCTTCTAATTTCCTGTTGAACTGAACTGACGTGCAGACTGAACCCTAGAAGCCATGGTCAGCCCAGCACCTGGCATTGTCCTCCTGGTCCCTCCAGTAATCATCTGGCAGATTCAATGGTTTCTCCAGTGTCCAGAGTCCAATTCTGGCCATTTCTATATGTGTTGCCCAGGCTACTTGCCTTACTTACTGAACAGTTCTTAAAGTTCATGAAAAAACACACACTGACCAGTTTAACTGCACACTGTGAATACACTTCAGTCTTTGAGCAGGAATAAATGAGGAGGAACAAACACAAATCAGAAAAATGGTTGCAAGAATGTCACATGCTGGTGGTTCCCTCAGATTAAGACAATCCCAGTATATTTACCTGCAACTGCTTAGGGCCACCAGACTGAAAGGCAAAACATGGTGGTTAATTCTCACTGCTCACAGATTTAAAAAGCTGGGAAGACTGTCAGCTCATAGAGAACAAAAAAGCTATTGAAAAGCAGCACAAGACAATACAAGGAAATATGAGGGTGACAAGACCCTTTACCTTCTGTGTCATCACAAGGAATTCTGCTCACATCTCCTCAATCCAAATGCCTTGGATACCAAACAGTCTACTTGGACACAGAGGTTTTAATGGGTTTTAATAAGTGAGAGATACCAACTGAGTGTGAATGGATGAAACAGGTTTTGTTTTAAAATTAAATCACCTTTCCCTGTAGTATCTCAGGATAAGCATTGCTACATTTGTGTTGCTACAGCATTGCAGTATTTCCTACAGGCTGGCTGCGATGTCATCTGGCTTGGGCTCTCAGCTGCTGTGAATCCTCATTACTAGGCACACTAGGAACAACCTCAAGGATTTAAATGCTGAGTTTCAATTAATGAATTTCATTAGGCACTTGACAAATAAATGTTTTGTGTGGCAACATGTCATGCTATCACAATGAATCTGCTTGTGGATCTGGCTGTGTTTTTGTTACAATTCATTTACTAGGAGAGATCTGTTCTGGAAACCTTGCCTAATGTTCAAAACAGAACTTGTTGGCACATTTAATAGGCAATAATCACTTTTGTATTTGACTGCTAAAGGCTTCACAGAACTCTTAAATAATCTCACAATAAATTCCAAATTTACATACAGACATAAATACATATATATATATGTATATGTGCATAATTAAATTTGAAAATTCCTCACCCATACAGCATCTGCCTTTTTCTGTATTCAGAGGTTGTATTATTTTCATTCTACCATTCCATGATAAATAAACAAGCACAGATTCTGAGTCTTATGAAAGACAAATTATTATAAAACAAAGAGAAATTTGGTTTGAGGAAGAACAACAGGATTTGGTCAAATTGTTGGAGCTGAATTTAATGAAGTGCGATTACTTACTGAGCAGCCAGAGTGTGTGGGTGAATGAGGCTGTGTGTGGGAAGGTCTGAATATGTGTATGCATTGCTATTTGTAACCACCCTTCATGCAGCAGGTGGTACATTCTGCTTCCCTAACAAGAAACAGTTAACTCCACTACAAATAAGTGCAATTTTCCTTTTCCTTTTCTCATTTATTTTGATATGCAGTGTTGGTTTATAATGTACAGCTGTAATAACAACAGCTAAAAATATTTTAGAGAACTAGGCAAGAACTAGGCAGTAATACAGGTGACTGCTAAAGTTACAGTGATGAAGCACTGAAAAAGCCTAAAAGCTGTATCTCCCTTACTACCAGAAACATATTAACACAGAAACAGCAGAGCAAGCTGAAGGTGGGAATTTGTGTACAAAAAATGCTTTGTAATGCAATGTAAAAATTTATATTGCCTTTTCCCTCCCTCGCAGGAATGTTTTCCTCATAAATAGAATAATACTGTATAACTCAGACTGCCTTGCTGGCTCCACACATGACTTTCTAATGAATGGAATACTTTCTGCAGAGAAATTGTAAAGCGTGTGTGAAGATCAAGGGTTTAGGGTGCTCTTTTTGGAAGTGAAAAGCCTAGGTTACATACAACAATGTTAGTAAAAGCTCGAGCCTTAGGTCCTTAGGTCACCTACTTTCACACTTACTGACTTACTGCCCTAACGTTCAAAAAGAGATACTCAGTTCTGGGGAAGATGAGAGAGAACTACAGGGTTTTTTTTCACACTTTTCCTACTGCACATATTTGTAATCTCCCTGCTCAACATGTTTGGCTCTGCACATCCCACTCTGTGCAGTTTATACAGCTATGAAAACACAATTTGTTCTGATCTTTTCCAAAACAAGTTTGCCTATCCCTCCTTCTAATAAGTGCTCATTCCCTCAGTCTTCACTTTCAACAAGACAAGGTCTTATGGAGAAATAGGCAATGCATTTCTACCTGCACATTTTCACAACTACAGATCACATAGCCCAAGCAGTTCCTCCTATATATGCAGACCTAGTCTTCTTATTAAAAAAAAAATATATATTTTTCTTCCATGTTTATATTTTAAAGAGACTCGAAGAAATGTTTATATGTGCCTGCTTCCTTTGAGCCAAAGCCAAACAATATTCATATTTTCAACTATGAGTCAGAGCAGCTCTCTTCAGTTTCAGGTCAATTGATTTTTATTGTGCATTTCATTTCCCCTCTAAGAGGAAGCTCCAAGTTCTTTTCAGTATATACTCTTATATACTCATATTCACCACATACACATATATACTTCTTTTACAGTATGACTTGTCAACTTCTCACTCCACTCAAACCAATGACAAGAATCTACTGAATTTAAGTCCAGAATTTCATCCACAGTTACAGAAAATAAAGCTCTTTCCAGCCTGCAGTTCTGGAAAGGAACAACCTCTTTTAGCAACAAACATGACTAGAGTTCTGTACTTTATTTGTGAGACAGAATTAAAGGCATTTTCTTGCCATCTGGAGGAAACATTCTGTTACCATGGGTTTGTTTTGAAAATTCAAGTTTGCATCCTGGATGCATAAGCAGAACAAATTTGGTTTTCAGACACAATGGCTTTATTCGAGTATTTGACAGAGCCAAGTGTAACATGATGCTCTATTCACTGCTTAAATTTCTTGGTAGGTAGGTTTGTGTACCAATATTGGGAACAATCCAGGTTGTTTTCGTTTTCAAAGTCCTCACAAAACTGCTGAAGGAGGGATGTGGTCATTTTCTGTTTAGAATCTTTTGCACTGATTCTCTTCTTAATAACAGATCTCTTTTCCAGATTTTACCAGCTGTTGCTTTAACAGAAGATAAACAAAACAACTTGAAAACACATTCAGGAAGATGTAATAACCATGTATGGGTTCTGGAAAAAAAGAAAAATCTCCCTGTTAGGATATCATGAGACTGTGGTTTAGAAAAAGGGTGAGGTAAATGGATTTTTCTTGTGTATCAAAGCTCCCCTACAACTCCTACAATAAAATCAATAAATGCACAAAAGATAACTGAATGAAGCTCTGGGTTTAAAATTGAATAAAATAACAGTGACAAGTTAATATAGAGAAAGTGATGATCCAATTTTAGTAAGTCAGCCAGCAACTCCAAATTAAACCTGGAAAGTGAAAGAAATAACATCAGGTTCTTAGGATAGGCTAAGCAAACTGCTGCACGCAGAGCTCAGAGTCTTCTTCTTACACCAGAAGCCTCATCTTGTGCGAGCATGAAGCAGTCCTCAGCTTCTGTTCTCTGTCTTTTCTCAAGTGGATGACTTCACTTAAGTCCCAATATAAGGTGCAGTACCATGAAACACCACAGGTCTTACTGGTAACCAAACTGTTATTCTCTTTTCCTCTGTGGATATTACAAAGGGCTTTTAATGGACTGAAAAGCTAGAAGCTTTCAATCAAGTGAAAGAGAATTTATCATTTCTTCTTTATAATTACAGTAGACTTCACCCATTCTTTCCAGAGGTTTACTCTCAGGAACACAGGTGAAACTTAATTCAAGTGGAATATTTTGTTCTTAGAATTTGTTACATTATATCTGACCATATGACTTCACATTTCAGCCAGCAGTCAGATACCTGAATATCTTTGACAATTGTACTCAAAAAAAGAAAGTATTTTTTAAACCATTGATTATTTGTAACTTCCTACGCTCCCACTCCATCCCCTTTACTATTCGGACAGATCCTCTGTGTTAGAGTGCTCTTTGGGGAAGTTTGTGCTTACAACTTTAATACACAAAGGAGAAATGAGATTCATGTTCCCTGTGATATCAGTAGAGATAGTTTGGATGTACTCTCTATCTTGTACATTTTATTTTGCAAGGGAAAACTATTCTGGCTCAGTTTTTCAAAAACACCGGGAAAAAAACATTTCCAGAAGTAGACACCTATACTGAAGGTCCATAAATTAAACACATTAGGTTAATCTAATGCTCTGAAACATGTCTTCTGGTCTTTTAGGGCACAACTATCTTAATTTTATATCTACCTTTCATACTACATACCAAGTGCTAGTCATGCAGGTCACTGTACATTTTCGGCAAAAAATAGGTAGGCATGTTGCAGAATGTGCCCTCTGGCTATGGGACCTGGCATGGGACTAAGATTAGAACCTAGGTCTTGCTACTGGGAAAAGGCTTTTCTTACCTGGCTTCCTGAAAGTCTTTACTTGAATAATTAATAATCTGAAAAAACAACTAGAGGGCTACTGAAGTAAAGCTGTGGAAAAAGCCTCTGAAGAGCCTAGCTGCAAGAGAAAGAAAGATTTAAAGGAAACTGCTGTAATTCAAGGAAGTTATGGTAAAAGGAAAACCTGAGGTAGAGAGTGTAAGAAACACTGACTAATGACTGGCATCATTCTGGAATATTCTATGCTTTAACATCATTTTGATTTTTGTTTTTAATTATTTTCTTTCTTCTCTGGCATATAACCCATTTATCAATTTTCTTTTTATAAAAGGCATGCACCAGAGCTGGGCAGACATCCCATTTCAGCAGCAGCAGTCATTCTCACTGACAGTGCTATTAGATATTTCCCACTACAACTAGGTGTTCAGCTCTCTATATGTAATCCCCATAAACCAGAGTGCCGCTCTGGACCTCCAACTGACTCTTCATTATGATCTCTCTCTGACTCACTTTTTTCCTAGGTTTCATATTGTATGCCCAATCTACATTCTTTACTCCAGATATATTTCTTATCTTAGATGGATGGAGGCAGAAACATATGGACTGGGCCCAGTTTGAAAGGTGATCCAACTTTCTACCTTAGTGATCTGTATTCTTCATTATAATAACCACTCCATTAATCTTTGTCAACACTAAATTTTATCAGTAATGATTTTATGTCTTCTATGTAACTGAAAAACTTTAAATACTGTATAACCAAGAATAGATCACCATGGGCTCCAATAAAATCAGAAGAGTTGACAGTTCTTTATTCAGAATGACATTCTGAGAAATAGAGTTTTAAATCCATTAAAAGTATTTTTTTTGTATGGGATTTCTGATGTAAAATTCAGTAAAGCCAAAATGTGAGACAGGAACTTTCACCTTTATCAATAAAATTTGTGGGGTTTTTCTTAAATTCCATCATATAAATTTGATAAAATATTTGTTCATAAGCATATGGTGATGTTATTTTTTAAATTACTCTCCTTTAATAGCAGTGTGTAATGACTCTTCTGTGTTAAACGATGAGAACTTGATTAACTGAGAACTAAATGCCAGTCTTTAAGGCTGCCTATTCAAGTCCCTTTCTAGGGATTTAGATGCTCTTCCTGGGCATTTGGATTGTGCTGAAAGCTAACTTGAGAGATACCTAAATTCCTTAGAAGTCTAAGTTTACCAGTAAAGATATCCCAGGTGCTGAACACATACTGCTGACCTCATGCAAAGCCATAAATGGCACAGCAGAAGTGAATAATTCCTTGTATATGTCAGGAATATTCACAAATGCTCTGTTTCAATGTTTATCTCATCTCTTATGTTTGTTTTAGATTTTTCAAAAATGTGGTTAATGGTTCTGACCTCCCATATAGGCAGAGTTCTCTTTAACATGACAGCCCAGTACTTAGAGCAACTAGACCCTGAACCAGGACACTGATTCAGAGAGTCCCTTGTGAAACAGTCCTTAATAACAAAGGGATCAAGGAAGGCTGGATATACTTAAAGAC
Source organism: Lanius collurio (assembly GCA_020086605.1). Lineage (NCBI taxonomy): Eukaryota > Metazoa > Chordata > Aves > Passeriformes > Laniidae > Lanius > Lanius collurio. The sequence goes on from JACBWW010000003.1 coordinate 41,151,683, forward strand.
AGAAATCTTAAAGGTGAAGGAACAGGCTGTCCCTCTTTGTCAAGACAAGCCAGCAGGGAAGAAGGTCTGGTTGAACAGGGACCTTTTGCAGGAACTCAGGGGGGAAAAAATGGGTTTATGAACTTTGGAAGAAAGGGCAGACAACTCAGGAAGGGTAAAAAGGTATCCTTAGGTTGTAGAGACAGAAAATTAGAAAGTGAAAGCTCAGCTGGAACTCAATCTCGCCAAAGCTGTAAAATATAATAAAAAGTGTTTTTATAAATATATTAACAACAAAAGGAGGGCTGAGGAAAATCTCCATCCTTTATTGGATATGGAGGGGAACATGGTGGATGAGGAAAAGGCTAAGGTACTTAATTACTTCTTTGCCTCAGTCTTTTACAGAAAGACCAGGGCAACCAGCCCTGGCAGACCATGACAAGGAGCAGAATAGAGCCCCTGCAATCCAGGAGGAAGCAGTTAGAGGCCTAGTGACCCACTGAGACACCCATAAGAATATGGGGGCAGATGGGATTCATCCAAAGGTACTGAGGGAGCTGGCAGAAGAACTCGCCATATTGCTGTTCATCATTTGTCATCAATCCTGATTAACTGGGAAGGCCCAGATGAGTGGAGGTTAGTCAATGTGATGTCTGCATATATGAAGATTTGAAGAAGGATCTGGGGAACTACAGGCCTGTTGATACTTTATTGATCTCTACAAATACCTGGTTGTAGCAAGGTGGGGGTTGGCATCTTCTCCCAGGCAACCAGTGACCGGGTGAGAGCCTCAGCTGCACCAGGGGAGGTTCAGGCTAGACATCAGGAAGAATTTCTTCACTGAAAGGGTTGTCAAGCATTAGAATGAGCTGCCATGGGGTTGGTGGAGTCACCTTCCCTGGAAGTATTTGGGAAATATCTGAACATGGTACTTAGTGCAATGGCTTATTTGATATGATGGTGGTGGGTCAAAAGTTAGACCGGATGATCTTGGAGGTCTTTTCCAACCTTAATGATTCTATGACTCTGTGACCCATTTTTCCATTTAAATATAAGAGGGAGTCCAAAACTCCCCATCACAGCCCTTGTGTTATTCAGGTCACCCAATGCAAAACAAAACCTTACTTTGCCCCTTAGTTAGATTCAAAGCTCCAGAGATATCTGTGACGAGATGGGCCCTAGAGGCTGAGTCCTCTTTTGCAGATAGGTGCTTGTGTGCCTGCCTTCTACAAAAACAGTTGGGATATCTTTCCTTAAGTGTTTGTAATAGGGGTTGTTTTGAACCTTCATTTCTCTTTCTTTTCTCTCACCCCTTTGAAGCAGACCCTCACCACTCTGTTGAACATGTGAACAGACAGACATGTTCCACTCAACCCATATTTTGATGTTCAACTTTTCATTTTTCTTAACCACAAAGGTAGAATAAAGGTGTGCAAGGATTTTAAAAAACATTTCTGTTTAAATGAAGAAGAAAACACATTTGCAAATGCGGGCTTGGCTATACCACCTGAAAAATTCAGCTTAGAACAGATGAGGGCACAGTCTCAGCATCAGACAGTCCTTCACTGTAACACACTCTGGGGGCTCTGGGGTGTGCAAGTGTGCCGTGTCTCTTAATAGGAGACTCATAAATGACTTACAAATGAGGCTACTTAAGAAAAACAAATGTAAGTAACTTGCTTAACAATAACATCACAAAGATCTATACATTACTTTAGATTATGTTGCTGTACAGGTAGATGCTAGCTGTGCACACAGATATGATCTGGTAAAAGTATTTTTTTCACTTTTTAAGATGGGAAATATATATATTTATATGATTCTTGCCCAGATGTTTCAATTTATTTTATATTTCATGGTCTTGGCCTTGCCATGATTTTCCTTTCTTTCTGGATCTGTCCCTCTGTTAAGCTGCCAGAGGAATGCAGCTGACATCTAAATAGTTTCCTTGATATATCTTAAATATTCTGATTCACCACTTGCTGTTTCACCTGATGGGACCAATCTACCCTTTTGATGTGCATTGTAACACTTCTCTCAACTAACCCCTATCCACTGGAAGTTTGACTGCCTGCTAAGGCAGTGCTTCCTGATGGCCTCTCTTGGGTAATACACAGCTACAGTAAGTTTGATCTGTTTTCTTTCACATCTGTCTTTCTGATCACTACAATACTATTTCTGATTTAAAAAACAATTGTCATCACAAGGAGCAGCAAGCAAAGCATCCTGTCTCTCTTTAGCATTCTTTTTTCTGAGACAGAACTTGGCTCCTGTACTAAGACTAGTTTGAATAGCAAGGTCATACAATGTGACTTTCCCATTTAAACAATATTAGGCAGTAATTTTTCAATTCATACTATTCTATAGTGCTCTGCTCTTACTACATTACAGAGATGAGAATGGAACCCAAAAATAAAAAATAAAACAAAACAAACCAAACAAACAAAACAAAACAAAAAAAAAAAAAAAAAAAAAAAACCAAAAAAAAACAAGCCAAAAGAGCGTTTTATATACATTTATACATTCAAATTCTGGAGGGGAAAAACAGTAATTTAAAGTTGATTCTGGGCACCTTCTTCTTTTTCACTCCCTTACAGTACACTGCTGAATCTTTGACAAGTTTCTTTGCTTGTCATACAAAGACAGCAGTTCCTCTAGCCTTAAACATGGTAACTATTAAAAATCAAACACACAATCACTTACATGCCCCAGCCAATAAACACAACACATAAACAAATTAAAGCAGATTTGTTTAATCTTAACATATTAAATATTTTTTTTTTCATAAATTGTTCTTTCCTCTCCCTAAAAGATCTAGTTTATAAAGTAATATATGAGCATTCATCCTACAATTTGGTTAAGAACTCGGAGAACAAGGCAGATTCAATAAGCAAATCTTCCTTTTTCTTTCTATTTGGCAAAATGGAATGTGGGGATGCTATCTTGTAAGCTGACATTAATATCCATCTAGAATAAGCTGGTCAGGTAGGCTGTGTAGAGGATCAGGCTTCTTGTAAGGGCAATGGAAATAAATGGGATCATTCATTCTGTTATGAAATAAATACCTAAAATAAATAGCATTCTTCTTTTATATAGGAAGTCTGTCCATATAGAGGATGCTCTTATCTCCATTTCTCCATGTGTCTGCTTCAAAACAAGAAGTCTGGAAAGAATCTATATAGCTACTTTAAACTTTTGCACCAAAATGTGCTAAATTAAATTAATGTATTTATTCCAAAGAATAAATCCAAGGATAATCCAAGCAAACAAATATAAAAGTTTTTACCAGTCACTTCAATAAAAACGAATGCTAAGGCATAAGCATCACCAGCTACAGTAAGGTTTTGCAATGGAAAAGTACAACTATTTTTGGGTTTGCCATCCCTTCTTGTAACATCTTGTCGTGGATTGCAGTGTATTCTATTACCATTCTCATCAGCTGTTGAAACCAGGTGGGGCAGTGTTTCCTGTCTTCCTCCCTCTGGATTATCTTTTGTTAATGAGGCCATCAATGCCCTGCCCATGACTCATAGATAACTCCCTCTGGACTATCTTCTGTTAATGGCCCATCAATGCCTTGCCTCACGTCTCATCATCCCATTGTGAGATGCTCCACCCAGAAGGAGGAACCAAGCATTCCATCCTGGATATAACCTGAGGCTCCAGACACCACAGACACCCTTTCCACTGGATTCCCAGAGGACAGGAACTACACAGCCACCACTGGACCTTCTGAGGAAGAGCAGACCCTTCTACAGGATCACTGCTTCAACAGAACCACATCCACCACTTCGGGAGGACTGCAGCCACCACTGCATCGGACTGCTACTGCTACCCTGACTAGCAGGGTGTCAGGTTGTATCTGTCAGTTTAACACAGTGTTTTCTGCCTTTATTTCCTTATTAAATTGTTATTCTGACTTGGTGCCTCCTGATGGTTTGTTTTCAAACTAGAACACATCTCTAAGAGCATCATGTCTAGTCCCAGCCAGAAGCTCTATAAATAGTTCCTAAACTCAAAGTCTGAAGGTTATGGGATGTCAGAAACCTCTACTTCTCCCTGTCATGTCATTCAAGCAGTTATGCTCTAGAGTTACTTGCTAAAGCAGGCTCTGCAGACAAGGCAACACTTAATGGACAGAAGCATTATTATGGGCTGATTAAGGCTTTATAATTAACACCTGTGTGACTCTTTAAAATTCTTCTGTGGCATCTAAATGTGGGGACCTACTCAGGTGGAACAATTCACTGCATCCAAGGCATCTAATCTGGAAAGATATTTTATAGCTGGGGAGAGAGATGCACTTTCAGAGGAGTATTCAGGTCCTCTGATTCATACCGCTAGTGGGGGTCTCTGTCCATTTCAGCTTGGTATTTTTCAGTTGTTTTCTCACTAAGAGGAGAGGGGGAGGAATTCAGAGTTTGTAATGGATATCAGTCTGTCAGTACTTTGAACATTTTCCCTTTCATGTGCAATCCCTTGTTTCTTTGTTTTGTGCATTTAAAATGTTTTTTCTTTTGTGTGCATTGGTGAAAAGATATATAGCCATTTTAAAAAGCATTATTAATGTGACTTCCCTTGTCTGAATGATAACTGGTTTAGAGCAAAGGCTGAGAAAGTTGGGATTGTTCAGCTTGGAGAAGAGAGAACTCTGGGGAGACCTTAATGTGACTTTACAGCACTTAAAGGGGACTGCTAAGAAAGATGGACAGAAACTTCTGGTAGGCTCAGTTGAGAAAATACAAGTAGTAATGGTTTTACACAACAAAAGAGTAGGTTCATATTAGCTATAAGGAAGAAATTCTTTACTATAAGGGTAGTGAGACATTGGAACAAGTTGCCCAGGGAGGAAGTAGATGCCCCATCTCTGATAACATTAAAGACTGCATTGTATGAGGCTCTGAGCAACCTGATCTAGTGGAAGATGCCCCTGCTCATTACAGGAGATGTTGTGCTTGGTGACTTTTATTGGTCCCTTTCAATCCAAACTATTCTATGATAGATATCAAGCCAAATACTCTTGTCAGTGCTGCCTGGTTACAGCTTGTTCCCTTTGTCCCCTGGGGCAGTGTCTTCTGCAAGTTATCATTACCACTAGCTCTCTGTAGAACCTCACATTCTTCAATTACATACCAAAAATGTAATTCATTAATTTGATTGATGTGAATACTCAGAATATTGGTCAAGGAATTGATTGGATCCTCAATATTTGCAAAGTATTTGAAGAGAATTTCTATTTCCTTCTTCCTAAAGTCTTTATACTGTCACTTGTCATTTATTTATGCATGGTAATGTATTCATTCTCACAGGAGCTTCTACCATATGTTCAACCACTGCTAAAGGTAAACTTTAAAAAGGCAGGAGTTTTGAAGTGATTGATCTTTCAGAAACAGAAAATAAACAGGAACTGAACAGGTGCCCCAGATACATTGCCTATAATTCTGCTAAATCAAACTTTTTGTGTTGTGTAGGTGTCTGGTGATGCCCACCACAGTGATTCACCTCCCTTTATTTTATATTCTAATGGTTTTCCAGGTTTTCTCCAGTGAGAGGAAAGCAAACATCACTGATGTATATTACATATCTGCACCTTCCAGAATGAAAGGAGCTTTAGTTTTAGTAGACAGCTAAGAACCCATAAAAATGAGTTGTCCTACTTTTCTCAGACTCAAAGCAAATTGACATGGCGGTTGGATTTCCTGTCGTTTGTTTAACAAACAAATGAAACAAAGAAAACATTAATCAGCAGGAAGATGACAGAAAACAGTTTCAAGCTGATGGCAGTTGTTCTTAGTCCCCCATCACTTTAAATAACTTTAAATGAGATGCTGTTATGACATTTTTCTATTTAGCTAAAAATAAAAAAGGAATTTTGGAATTATATTCTGTTTCTACACTTTTCTAACTAAAGTGGGTTTGTACAGCATGGATGGCAGTTTGATAATGGCTTGTTTATTATAGTGCCTGCCTAATTTGGTGGTCTGGTTTAGCCAGTTGTCATAGCAGATCAGTATGATGAAGGAAGATGAATAGGATGGTGTTCAGATTACATTTGTTAGAATAGCAAAACAATATCTACCTTTAGCAATAGCTAGGCTCACTTTTTCACTGGACATTATGAGGTAAAGTTATTTAAGGAAATAATCATTGCTCCAGTAACTTATATTAATCTATTTTTTTTTGTTTATGTGAAATCACCATAATAAATTTGTTTACTTAAACTAGTTATACATACATATACGTACTAAGCTTGAATTTCAACCAACTACTTTCATGCCATAATGTGTCTGTAAAAGAGCCTTTGTTCACTCTGCAGAAGTTTTAAAATGAAAATGAAATTACTAAGAGAGACAAAAAATGGAAGAGAAAACATGATTCATGAGTTGTGTTAGATCATCATAAATTACTAATAACTCCCTATCCCCCAGAACTCAGACCCTGTTATGTCATTAGCATTTAAACCATCTGGACTTCTTGATATAATTCAGAAAAACAGAGCTTGTTCAGACTTAAACTTCAGATGCAATGTCAACATCCTAAATATTTTTACTTAATTGTTGTACAGTGGTGGAAAAAAACTCCATAGCTTTAGGAGACTTGCCCTGGTTGCAGAAAAGGGGCCGAGTTTAGAGCCATATAGGCATGGTGAGGTTGCTACTCTATACCACTGACATCTTCGCTGGAGGCCATGGTTCCAGGAAGAGAAAAAAGAAAAGCACCCCTGTAACTACATTATTTTCTCTCTCTCTGCTCATCAGGGAGGTGTAGGGACCAGCCCTGCAGACCTTGTACTTGCACACCAGCAGCCATCCCCTTCCCATAGCTCCAAGACAAATCACTGAGATGTAGTGCTGAAAAAGCAGCACCAGTGCAGGAGGTGGCTGCAGGGAACGGAGCTGCAGAGGGGAGCTTGAGGGCAGCCGAGTCTGACCTGAGCCAAAAGGAACCAAGATAAGCTGGAAGGAACCGAGACAAAGGGAGCCAAGTGGAACCAGGCAGAGCAGTCAAAAGTAGCAACACAGAATCAAGTTCAGCATCCCATGTGGCACATACTATTTTTTAATTAATATTGCTGCTGTTACTCTTTGGCTTTTATTTCATTGCTGTTTGCTTTCACTAAAATATTATCTCAACCCATAGTCTCTGCTGTCGTCCCTCTCCTGCTGAAGGGGGTAAGGGGAGTGGCTTATTTGGAGTTTAATTTCTAGCTGGTTTTAAGTAACCACAATCCTGAACTCCTTTTCAATGTCATTTATCATTGCATCTGAAATAAAAAATTGTCACTCACAGGCTTTTATGGACATATTTAGTTCCTTAATATAGACCATTTAAAAGAAGTAGAAGACATTTTCATTGAGTGACTTCTCATTTGGCAGTATCTTGAGTATCATCTCTTTAGGAAACAAAACTTTTGCTGCATATTTTTTCCTTGCTGGAAGTAGAGTTCATCATTTATATGACAGTTTTCCTAAACCAAAGTAGTCTGCAGCATAGCTTTAGTGTTTTTCATGCCTACTCATTCAATTAAACCTTCCAGCATTGAACTAACAGAGCAGGGAAAAAAATTATATTACTATAACTAATTATTTGAAAAGAAGGGAATGAACTGAGACTGTAGATATGCCAACATTAAAAAAAATTAAACGAGGATATACAATCCTAAGACCTTTATTGTAATATCTCTCCAAACCACTTTCAGAGTGTCTACATCTACCTGAAACACCTCAAGGTATTTGAACAGATTCAGAATTGCACAAATCCATCTTTAGGATTTTAATAAAGTCATATGCCCTTGAGCAAAATTCTCCATCCAAAATATAGGAAAAGGTGTCCCAAATAGTCATAAGGATGGGTGAGATTTTCAGTTTACAGACATTTATGTTGGAATTAGTCTCCACCTTTATGTTACAGAATCTTCTGTATCAAGTTATCTTAAAATGATGAATTGCATGAAAATATAATTTTAATTCTTTTAACTTTACTTCTGTCATGGAAGCTTCAGTTTATAAATTCAGCTCTGAAACACAGACTGAGAAATATCCTTTTCTAGCCACAAAATTATTCTTTTCAGAGGAAGAACAGTGGTGCATTCATACGCACAACTGACATCTCATCACATAATGACCCAAGGCCTGAAAAAAACCTGAAAATAAAGACTGTGTTTACTGATAATAGATTCATTAGCATCTCTATCCCACTGCCAACAGGCACAGGAAAAAGTTTTTTGGCTACATGTGCTGGCTACTCCTAGTGTTGATGGAAGAACTGAAACATCTTTCAAGAGCATCCAAGTGAAAGGAGATCTTTGTTCGGTGTTCCAGTGGGACTGAAAACACACATTCTGAAACTCAAAGGTGTATGCTCTAGGAAGACTTAGATGATGTTTGTTAACAGATGAGGTTCCAACAGGGGAAGTTAGACTCAATGTGTCACTGTCAAATTTACGATGAGTTCTAGAGACTCAGAGTACTTATAGGTTCCAAGAAATCCCAAAGTAATGCAAAATATCAAGGAAAATTATTTTGCATGTACTTTATAAAAGCAGATTCATTGACTGCATAATTTTGTTTGAATAAAATGTTTGAATTGAAGTTTAAACTTAGCTAGGAACAGAAAATATTTCCATGGTGTAGCTAGCAAGACACTGAAAAAAAGTATATATATGGAAATCATTCAGTTATTCTATTAGGCCCTAAGCATAGATATTACATATTACTGTTTTAAATAGAAATAAAATATTTCTTCCAAATTTATTTCTTATGTTCTATTTTAAAAATTATAATGCTATGAGTGATTGAGGAAAGAAGTGGGTTCAAATTTGATTTCATGTCAGTTGTAAGAGATATCAGCTCTTGGGGTCCTGACATTGCCAAAAGGTCAGGGGACAAGACATGAACTTTAGTGTACCGATATGTGTGAAGGGGACTTCCAAAACTGCCTGAGAGTGCATTTCACCCCAGAAAGAACATGGTAGCAAGGATGATGATGAAGGTTAAACAGTAACCAGGGAATTATCAAATAACTTTTGAAGAATAAGCAGAGCCAGCTCTAAAAGAAGAAATGTAAAAATTTTATTGGTGAGAGGACATATTTTGGAGAGAAAGATCAGCAATAATTCAGGCATGACCCTGTGGCACTGGGGCTCTGCATGAACTTGGCATCATGGCCGTTCATGGACACCCCCAGCAGTGGAAAAAAGTGCAACATTTTGAAGACTGGAGTCCAGGACTACTTTCATCTCATCTGTCTCTCACAAACAGCCTCGTTTTGCTTTTCATAGCTTTCACTCCCATGGTTAAGTAGACAGTTGTGTATAGAAAACAAAGTTGAACTTCTTACATCAGTCCATCCAGAAAGAGTAGAAGTAAGAAAAAAGCAAATGAAGACAGCTGTCCACTCTGCCTCTAGTTATCTTTTTTTTCCATCTAATAAAGTATGCAGCACATCCTTGAGATGCAGATGAGAGAGAAGTTGACAAATAGGAGAGTCCTTCTACTGATAATTGTTCTATTTTGCATATCTCTCAAGTGAGAGAGATTGCTATGCTATTCGATGCTCTTAGTGATGTTTAGAAACATTTAGCAATTTTAAATTTGTAGTTTGCAGATATAGTGAAGAAAAAAAAAAACATTCTTGAAGCATTAGGGATGCTAACATAATCGACTTGAAGAAACAAGATAACTTTTGCTTGGTACATAATAATCTTAGAAGAAATATTTGCCTTACCTCAATTTTATGAATCATATTTTAATTCACATAAAGTGCTCTGCTAAAAGATCTTGGTGACTATGAGAGGATCATTGCTCTTAGTACATCACAAATTATTGTTGATCTCTCCCTTTCTACTACTATTAACTAATTTAGGCAAGTGAGCCCAAACTCAGGAGCCCATCTACCTTTAAGAAAGTATTTAAACATATACATGTAAGCCTAATCTCCCTGCTGAATAGGTTTTAATTCTCCTGCTTAAATATCTCATAAATTTGGAGCTGTAATGGCTCAGTATATGCTTGAAATTTCTCTCTCCATGAGTACATGTGAACAGTTCAACTGCTACTTTATTGCATCACTCTTAAAACACATGGAATCATACCCTTACAGATTTTAACTGATTCAGACATTTACAACATTTGGATATAATTGGTATTCCTGGAACCTTTGTTGGAATCATTACACAGACCTTGGTTCGCCAACAAAGCTTTGAAATGCAGGAAGTTTGCAAAGAAAGTCCCTACATTTTCTTTGCTAAGTTCTCCTGTAGATGTGTATATTTAGGAAATAGTCTCTATTTAAACTGCAAAGACTTACACATGCAGTTCATAGATGTAGTGGAATATGTGGAAGTAAGGATGCGCAGTTTGTGAGGATGTCTTATTTGTGGGTACTTGTTGTGGTTTGACACGGAAGGGGTTTCTTGCAAAAGGTCCTTCTGGTTCTGATCAGAACCAATCAATTGTCTGGCTTGATTATTGGCAAGTTTTAAGCCACTTAGGAGTTTGACACGCCTCTGCGAATCACATTTTAAGATAGACAGAGCCCGGGAAAGCTCTCTGGACTTCCAGCCATCAAGGAGGCAACTTGGGCCTCCAGGCCCTGCTCGGCCTGGCCCGACCCGGGACGCAGCCGCCCCCTCCTTGGCCCTGTTCCATCTGGGCCCCCCAGCCCTGCCCCATGCAGGTAGAGCTGGGCTGGCAGCGGCCCCCCTTCACCGCCACGGCAGAGCTCAGCTCCAACTGCCCCAGCAGAGATCATGGGACCAAGAGAGATAAGAGAAGTTCCAGCTGGGCGGGTGGGATTAACCCTGTTAGTGCTGTTAAGATTTCTTCAGAACAGATGGGCCTGAAAATGCTGATCCTCTCCCAGAGAGAAAGCAGAAAGAACATGAAGAGACACCCTAAGGTGTAAGTCAGTAAAGATGGAAGGGCTGAAACCCTGAGGGAAAAGAAAGAGGAGATGCTTCAAACCTGGAAGCTGAAATTCTGTTGCAGAACCCTTTGGGGATGAACTGGACTATTGGAGTCCCTGCTGTAATTTCATAGAGCATCGGAGGGGGGTAGAGCAATTGGGAGCTAAGGTGCCTCTGCATTTTCTCTCTTTATTCCTTTGGCTCCAGAGTGTTTGGACTCAGTTTTACCTTCACCTGGAGGGGTGTGCAATACACCCAAAGTTGATTCTGCCTAGTAGGTGGGGAGGGGTCCCACCTTCTGGTATGGACTGACACTTAGAATCTTTGGCTGCCTAGTGGGTGGGGGGCATGGTCCCTCCCTTTGATGTGGACTGATCCACTGATTGAACCGACCGTACAAAGGAACCAGGAGGGGTCAGTGCGAAGATGACCCCAGTTCCTAGAGATGAAGATTGCTCCTAGAGATGAGTAAAGAAGACCTTGCTCCTGAATGGCTCAGCCTTAAATTGACACCCCGTGTTAGCTCAAATTGAAATCCTCGAAAAGCAGCTGTGGGAAAGTGGTGATTCGAGGTTAGGGACTCTTTTTCCTCACTGCAAGCAGAAACCTCCCGGGCAGCTGTTTTGCTGTGATATTGAACCCATAAGAGAGTTGTCTCTAGTGGGCATGTCTCCATAAGGTCAGCAAGAAAGACTCAGAGACTCCTATCTCTTTATGTGAACTGAAAAGATTATAAGGTAGTAAACTGACTGAAATCTTAAGGCTTGTTTCTACATTATCCAGCATGGAGAAAGTGTGGGGAGGAAAAGTGTTGTAAAGGTTTAATCTGATTCTAACTTTTGTTTCCTTCTTTTAGGTCTGCTAATAAACTTCTTAGAGTCTTTTAAGTTAGAGCCTGTTTTGTTTTCTCCTAATTCTTATGTCACAGAGGTAAAATAAGTAAGTAAGAGATGATCTGAACCAAACCACTACAGTACTCAACACAAAAGACTAGGAAAAGAGACAGGAGAAGTAATAAATTAAACACCCAGATGCACTTACTCTAATGAGCCATGGATAACAGAAACAATATCAAAGACCAGAGATTTCAGGTGCTTGATTGAGGCATGGACAGAACTATGCAAAGCCTTGAGAAGATTCATCCAGATGTTTTGTAACTGATAAGAAGTGGGAAGCACTGTTATCATGGCATTTATGATAAAGAAGAAATTTATTATGCCATTTTCAAAGGGGTTTGTGAGATAGTGAAGTTTGTAAGAGGATGCTTAGAACAACCTAAGAAGGTAGTACATGAACAAGTTGTTGGTCTGGCACACCCAGTTGCATGAGCCCTGGCTATTATCACCAGAGTTTACTGAGTCTTCTTATTAAACTCCTCTCTTATTAAACTCCTCTCCTCTTTTCTATGTTTTGTCCTTTTCATAATTTTTCTACATGAGTGGGCTCTGGGTATCTATACATATGTAAGACTTGCCAGTGGTCATGAAGTTGGACTAACTGGTCAGCAAGAAGAGTGGCCTAAGTGGCTGCTATTGAAGAGCCAGTGTGCAGATCAAAGGGGCTTACAGGAAGGAGGTCTGACAGCTGGAGAACTGGGGCCTGGGGCTGGCTACTGGATAGGCTGATGGTCTAAGGCCAGAGGGAGGCATCCATTTACGTGTCCATGATGCTACCAAATTGCAATCTTCACTAGCCAGTGAGCTAGATGATATGGCCTGGTAGCTGGTTATTGTACAGGCCATAGGTCTGGGGCTGGATACTGGTCATACTGGGAGCATCTACTGGGGCATTCTAGGACAGGGACAGTCACCAGAATGTTCCATTTGTGAGTGCATGAGTATAGGCTCTGTTAGTAAGCCTTGAAACTAATGAGCCTGCAGTAAAGAATGGGATCATAGAATCACAAATTCATAGAATGGTTTGGCTTGTAAGTTATCTGGTACAATGCCTGTGCAATGAACAGGGACATTTTCATCTGGATTGGGTTTCTCGGAGTCCCGTGCAACCTGACCTTGAAAGGTTCCAGGGATGGGGCATCTAACACCTCTCTGAGCAACCTTTTTTCAGTCTCTCACTACCCACACAATGAAGACTTTCTTGGTCCTTAAGTTCACTGGATTTCCCATCCCTTTAGTTCATGGTCCTAAGGAAGCCTCATGAATTTCACCTTGCATACAGAGGAAGGGAGCTGCAGGCACTGGGTTCCTAAGCCTTACCTGACTCCTTGCAAGAGCCCCAGCCCCATCAAGTCCCTACATGCCTCCAGCACAAAACTGTGTGGAGAACAAAAGCAATCAATATGACAAAGAGAGAGAAGATGGCCACCAAAGTGAAGAATCAAGGTTCTAATGCCCCATTTCCAACAGTAATGGGAAGTTAATTAGGTGAAAACTCTTGCTAAGGAGCCTTCAACCCCATCATCTGCTACACAGAAGGCCAAACAACTTCTGGTTCCTGTGAATTTGATCTGGAAGCAGGCACAATTTTTCCTTGACCAGCAAACTGACAGCTGATTGGATCTGAGCCACATTAAACAAACCCAACATACTCAACTGACACCACTAAAAACAAAAATGTATTTTTTACTATGTCCTGTACCTAGTACAGGATAGCCTAACATGGCTATCCTCTATATCACTTAAAGAAGGTGAAATGCATTTCTGATACAGAATTTTCCAAGTACCAGGGAAAAGATTCTTTCTTGTCCACAAAAATGCCCAGAGGAAAATCTAAACTATGGAATCAATTTAGCCTTGTACAGATACAGTGCAATATGTTTCCTACTATATATCAAAAATTCATGGCCAAGTGTTATTTATAAAGAACCCATTTCTTTTTATCTTTCCAGCATACTGAAGGGAGAAAAAATGGTGACAGAAGGGAAATAATGTTAGTGCTATTTCTTTTGTCAGCTAGTTTTTTTTTCTGATTCTATTTGGATTTTTGCTGGTTTTCTATTTTGTATCTATATAACTAATATGTAGGTTGAGGACAAAAATTACTTTTCCTTAGCCCCTTTCAAAACACTGGCAAATATATGAATCATCAGAACAGACTATAGTTTTCAGGGAGGGAAAGACTTTCATTGACAAATTTAATTCTCTTAGGACTAAAAATGTCACTCACATCTTGGATCTATCTTGTAATTTCCTTTTCTATTTGTTTTATCCAAAATTGTTAAAGAACTGAACAGCTGTTAACTATGGAGGCAAGTACTGCAGAAGCCACAGTACAAAATTACAAGGCAAAATTTGCCTGTGTTACCTTGCTTGTTCTCAAGGGGCAGAAAGATACCGCATGGTGGTCAAAGCTTATCAGCATTATTAAATCTACTAAGGGGTACCAAATCCGTTAAAATCAAGGGAATTTTGCTTTTAAACTTATTTATAAAGTGATAGTCTTTGAGGAAGTCATCTGGCAAAGTCTTACTTAATCAGTCACATACTACAGTATTTCTCTTTAATCATTTTCTTACACCTTAGGAAAAGTATATTTCCCTCTATTGATAAGCTATGAGAAATAACTCATTCATTGCAAACTGTACCTCAGGTACATTGGTTTTTTTCTTAACCTTCCTGCTTGCATACAAATATATATATATATATTTAATCCCAGAATCACAGAATCCTGTCAGGCCTGCTCTCAATCTCTTCCTCCCAGCCTGTGTTGATACCACTACTCCAACCCAGGTGCAGCACCTTGCATTTGGCCCTGTTGAACCTCATGAATTTCCCATGGGACCACTTTTTGAGCTTGTCCAGATCCCTCTTGGTGGCATCCCATCCTTCAGGTGTGTCAACTGCACCACTCAGCTTGGTGTCATCTGCAAATTTACTTAGTTTGCCTTGTCCATGCCATTCATGAAGATATTAAATAACAGTTGTCCCATTACAGACTCCTGAGGGACGCCACTTTTCACTTAGACTCAACATGACTCCAAGGCATGTACATAATGCCTTTTTTACAGAGGAGATGAGCACACAGAATTATACGGATTAACTTACTGTGTTAGAGAGAAAAAAGATAAATTTAAACTATTCCAAAGATGAATATTTAGTTTTTAATAAAGAGGTACTCTGCTGGCTTCAGTGTGCCAAGTCAGTCCTTTCCTGAGTCACAATTAGTACCAACACACAGAGAGCATACACAATACAAATCTTGACAATGTAAAGGTCTGTGAAAAGGAGACTGTCATAACATGACACACAGAAATACTTGTCTCAGTTTAGGCTTTCATCTGTGTAAAATTCAATTACTAATGGTGAGCATTACTGTTATAATAACTTTCAAAAACATATTTTCATGATCATTACCCCAAAACTCATCATCCCCCAAGTGGCTGATTATCATTGTATCTGGATTCAATGAAGAGGCAGAAGAGAATTACATGCACTTATCCCATTTAAATATTGACATTAAGTACATCTACTTATGTATGGGTTGATATGAAATACACGGTTCAGTAAATGGAGATCCTTAACATTTCCATTTGAATTTTCAGTTACCCAAAACAGTGGGAAGCTTGGTAGCACACTCCTCGCTGAGTCAAGTCAATTAGAGCAAATGCTGTTTGTTTACCAACTCAATATGCAAACACATAAATGACAGTATGGGATCTAGTCTAGTATCTTGAGCCACTTCCTCAGAGATACTACTCTAAATTTGCATTATTCTTATGCTTTTCAACACTCCCACATTTTGGCATGTGCTGTCTGGAGGAGTCTTTGTGCCTATGGTGGTGGTTTGTATTGAATTACTCCAAAGAGATTTGGTTTCTTTGCATTATCAATTAATTTGTTGAATAGATGTTAAGTTTTAGTGTCTATAATAATTTATAACAAGCAGAGGAGCACCTAACCTGTATGCTGTGTAAAGAATCTACTTTGGCTAGCTTAAAGCCTACCACCTGCTAGTTTCATTTTAATCACTAACAGGGTAAGTAAGTCAGTGGAAAATTGCTTGCTATGCACTTATTCATTTAACTCAGTTTTTCACACCATTTCTGTTTCCCTTAAGCTACCATGTTGGAAAAGTCTTCCTATACATAGTAATTTTTTGTAGAATAGAAACAACCTTGATAACTTTGCTCATCTTTGTAGCCTTTATCCAAACACAGATACATTATAGAATATTATTATTTTGCTACTATATAAATTTTGACATTAAAGTGGAGGAATAGAGGCAGAATTTCAAATAGAATTTGAGAGGCAGGTATGTAATGAATTTATACAGCAGTAAAATGATTTTTCAGTTTGGCTTTTTTTTTTTTTTTTGTTCTCTATTCCATTTCTGACAACTTCAAAAGTCTCATTCACTTTTCTTCACTGCCACAGTTTATACTTGGCTCAGAAAACATTATTATATATACAAACTTTGGGGTTTTTATGTATGTCTCCCTTGTACATAATTTAGTTTATATACCATTTCATTTACAAGTCCCTTACTATTATGCAGATTTTATTTTTATAATTATTAGCACTCATTCTTTGTCTTTATTACTATTAATATCATCAGCAAATTTTGTCATACACTCTTTTTCCAAATAATTTATGAGTATAGTGAATAAAAATCTCTGTCAGTCTTTTATTTATGTCTTTTTATTGTAGAAACTAGGTAATAATGCTTTCTTTTGTTTCTTGTACCTTAATAACTTACTCATCCATCTGAGAACCTTAACTCTTTTGCCGTCACAACTAAATTTCTTTAAGATTGTTTGGAGAAGGATCTTACTAAATGCCTTTTAGAAATCCAGAAAAGTGTATCAACTTGGTTAGCAGTATTTACATTTTTCAGGAACTCTAATAAATTATTCTGCTACTAAAGTAATTCTGATTCAACTCTCATTTATTATATTTATCCCTGTGTTTACAAGTCCCTCTCCTAATGTAATTTTGCTCACTAGAGCAGTTTATTTGGCTGCAGTTTTTCAGATTTTGTACAAAGCTCTCTAAAGAATCACTTCCACTTTAACCATCTTCCAGTCATGAGGCAGTTTTAGGAAGATATGAATCAACAAAATTCATAAATCAGTTAATTTTTTTTCAGATCCTTCAAAACACTTAAGCAAATGACAGCAGAAATTCAATACTTATGATCCCATCAACTACTCTGTAACATCTTATATTGACATTTCAGATTGAGACAATACTGTGACAATCACATCCAGGAAGGCAGTTTTACCTCTCCATGTTCTTCCATGCTTAAGGCAGATATAGAATTTTGCTTGTCCACAGAAGTGAAACAGTGCCCAGTATACCATCAAATAAAGTGAAATAAACTTAAAGAATAGTCACAGGAGTATCATTGTCTAGCAGTCAGACACCCACACAGCTGCTTACTCACAGCCTCTTCCCCACAGCACAGGGGCAGAAGATAGACTGGAAAACTTCATGGATTGAGATAAAGACAGGAAGACCACTTAGCAATAATTGTCATCAGCAAACAGAGTCTGAAGAGAAATGAATTTAATTTATTGACAGTTACAATCAGTTTGGATAGTTAAAAACACAGACAGACTAAAACACCTCACCCTTTCCTATTCACAGGTTCAACTTCATTCTTACGTTCCCGACTCTTCTACATTTCTCCTCCTTGTTCAGGGCAGGTGAATATGGAACAGAGGTTGTGGTCAGTCTGAAACAACTTCTGTCTACAGCCCATTCCTCCTCAGACTTCTTCACTGCTCCAGTGTGGGTCTCTCCAAAAGTTTCAGTCCTTCAGAATGAACCTGCTCCACATTAGATTTCCCCATGAGCACAGTGGTCCACCATACCCATTTGGTCCGCTGTG
This sequence comes from Lanius collurio, assembly GCA_020086605.1. Taxonomy (NCBI): domain Eukaryota; kingdom Metazoa; phylum Chordata; class Aves; order Passeriformes; family Laniidae; genus Lanius; species Lanius collurio. The sequence goes on from JACBWW010000003.1 coordinate 41,169,357, forward strand.
GTCTCTTGCACAGGCTGCTGAGGAATCTCTGCTCCAACACCTAGAGCACCATCTCCCCTTCCTCCTTCTCTGACCCTGGTGATTGCAGGGATGCTTCTTACCTTTTTTAGCTCACTCCTCACTGCATGTGCAGTGTTTTCACCCATTTTCCCAGAAGCACCGCCCACTTTGTTGACAGGCTCAGTTGTGTCCATCACTGGGTCCATTGGATCTGACTGGGAATGACTGTGTGCAGCATGGGGCAGCTCTGACCTCTCCTTCAGAGGCCAGCCTGTAGCTGCTCTGCCAGCACTTGACCACTGGCAGCACACAGAGTGCCTAAATTTCCTGTAAGCCTCCAGAGGTCCCTGGGAAAGGGGATCAGCCAACATGTTCCACTGAGAAAGAACTTGCTGTGCCAGATGCAATATTAAGAATCTGAAGAAACACAGAATTTAGTTGTGGCCCAACTTAAGACATCTACTGCAAAGAGCCTTTGTTTTCATACCAAAGCTAGTGTCTAAATTCCTTCTGCGTTGACTGGAGAGGCAGTTTAGAATCAAATTCACATCAGTTGCCATAATATCTCCTAAATGAAGACTGAAGTAAAAACAATACTGAGAAACACTGAAGAAATAGAGTATCTCAAATCCTTCTTCTCTCTTTGGGTTAAGTACAAGAATGGTAAAAACTCTGAAAACCAAAAATCTAAGTTTTCACTTTTTAAACACAAAGGAAGGAAGACTAAGATAATAAAAGCTATCCAATTTCCTAAGAATAGATAGATTTTCTTGAGCTGAGGAGTGTGGAGTCTATAAGTCTCCACACCCCAGGGACTATGCTTGAATGAGCCAACCATGTGAAGCTTACCAATTTATCAGTTGATGATGACTCAGAGCTCCAGATGTGTTAGAAGAGCAGAGCCATAATTGTACTGTCTTCCTTCTCCAGTGCTTCGTAATATTAAGCTTAAATGTCACTTTGCTCAACAGGCTGACAATTATGAAACACATTTTTTGTGCTCAGTGTATAGAGTGCTTACACTATTGGTGATTCTACTCATCTCAATACAGAATATTGAAACATCTGGCCAGTGGTGATTATATGATTCACCAAAGATCAAAAAAAGCAATGTAACTGTGCTGAGAAATTGAATATTATTACAGTTAGGGTAGTGTTGCTATGACCTAGGCATCTTTATCACTAAAGTAGCCACTAAACTACCAAAGCAGCTGCAAAACTACTTTATGTTCTATGCAGATGGAAAGAATCAGGAACTCCTGAGATTGCCAGGCTGCAATCTGGGGCTAACTGCTGCAATCATCCATGTAAAGACTATGAAGGAAAAGCAACATGGGGGAATAAGATTACCAATGCTAAAATAATTACTTTTATGTATAAAGAAGAAAGCTCTGCACGAACTGTAGAGCTTCTGAGATAAACAGGCACATACGATTGTGTCAGTGTAATTTGGAGAGAGGTGGGAGAAGTGAAGCGGAGGTTTTTGTCCCCCAAGGAACTGTTCCTGCAGCCCACATCAACAGTGGCATACACATTGCACAGTGCCATGTAGCCTGACTCATCAGAAGAATAATTTAAATCTTCAGAACTTTCAAATTCTTGTCTCGCTGAGCCACTTAGGTTCAAGTATTTAATTAACATTTAAATGAGATTACAATTCCCTGTTTGGAGTTACAAAGGTCACTAGGACTTTACAGCATTAGGCAGTGTCCCTTTCATATTAAAGGATTTGAGAAAACATCTCACATGCAGGCATTTCATATTTTCCAGTACTGTTGATCTGGATTGGTTTGCTGCTTCCTCTTTAACTGTTGATTGTTCTTGGGCCTGATAAGTAATACAGCCAGAAAAATATGCATGGTCCAGATTTCACCAAAAGTTAAATAAATAGAAACTCCATTGTCAAAATTAATTTCCATACAGTATAAAGCACAGCTCAGAACTGCTCTTGCTAAATACTCTGGTCCTTTTTGCTTTTCTCATGTGTCACCAGTAATGGTGACAGTGCTTCTGGGATAATGCATTTAAGAAGGAGGGAAAACCCCCTGCAAATGCAGACAGAGAGAGAAGTGATAATATGGGAGAAAAGCAGCTCTAAGTACACCAAGGTCAGTGAAGAAGGAGGGGGAGGAGGGGCTCCAGGCACTGGAACAAAGATTCCCCTGCAGCCCCTGGTGCTGGCCATGGTTTGGCAGCGGTGCTCCTGCAGCCCCTGGAGGTTCATGATGAAGCAGAGATCCACCTGCAGCTTGTAGAGGACTCCATGCAGGCAGATGTACCTGAAAGAGGGTGTGACTCCATGGGAAGCCTGCACTGGAGCAGGCACCTGGCAGGATCTGCGGCCCCATGAGGAGAGGACCATTACTCTTGCAGGAGTTTGGAGCAGGTTTTCAGGCAGGACTTGTTAAAGTTGTTATGCTCGGGGGGTTCTCCCGGCCCATGCTGGTTGGGGTCTGAGGCTCAGACCCAAGAAGCCGTGGCAGGCCCACAGAGGTGATCCCGTGAGGAACCGTCTCCCAGGGGGTCGTGGCTTCTCTCAGCCATCGGCCGGGGTTGCCTGCAGAGATGCCTGGCTCAGCAGCCATCAGCTCTCAGTGATTCAGGGAGTGATTTCAGCTCTGCTCTGCAAGGCAAACACCCCAGGGCCAGGCCCAGATAGAGGAGAGGACTCGGCTGGTGGTTCCGCAGAAGCAGCTTTGTTCTTGCATCTTCCACAAAGGGGTGACCAGAGACGAATCCTCCCCCGACTCAGGGCAGAGGGATCTCTTTTATGGGGTACAGAGGTGGGCGTACAAGGGTAAGAAACCAATGGGTATTAGGGTATTTTACATACAGTTTCCTAGAGGATCTTGGATCTATCTTTTCTAACTAAAAAGGCTCTTTGTTTCCCCAAGAGGGGCCTGGAGGGAGATTGTGCTACCTCCTTATCTCCAGGCCTCCCTGTCAGGGCAGGGGCTTGTCAGACCCCACGTCTGGAGATGTTGCAGTTCCCTTTATCTAAACAAGGGCTTCCTGCCAAGACAGGGGCTTGTCAGACCCTACAACTTGGACCCCATGGGGGACCAAAGCTGGAGCAGCCTGTTCTTGAGGGACTGCACCTTGTGAAAGAGACGCACAAAGGAGCAGTTCATGAAGAACTGCAGCCTGTGGAAAGGACTCACTGCGCAGAAGTTTGTAAAGGACTGTCTCCAATGGGATACTCAGATTTGGTTGTTGCCTAGGCAGTGTCCAGTGGTAGTAAAAAGCTGTAGGAAAGTCAAGGCTGCAAGTTTATGTCACCTATTTAACCACAGAGAAGCATGTATTGAGCTGCTTGTCTGTTTTCCTTTTATTTCCTTTGTATTGTGATTCCTGACAGTGCTGACATACCCTATTTCATTTCATCACGAGTCTCCGAGTTTTGCTGTATCCAGCATTTATTCTACGGTCTGCATCTCTGTTCTCCTGGCTGAGGGGTGAAAGGGATACGACTTACATGTCTTTTGAAGAGAAATAGTCTTAAATTATTTCCTAAATGTATCTGCCTGGTCAATGGAGAGAGGAACCAACTTCTGAAGACCCCTAGCTATGGTACAAAACTATTATACTGAGATAGAGCCCTAATGTGGTTCATTTAGGCACAGGTTAGAAGCTACAAGTTGGCAATTATTCCCTTTGCTAAACTTGTAAGGGGCATTTAAGTTTATGATCTCAAACTGTTATTCTGATAGACTAAGCTGACCTTGGAGAAGGTCAAACTTTACCTCTGAGTTCGCTTCAGTTCTGAAACGAAAGAGTGCCTGACTCATTGACAATTATACCTAAACAGTACTCACAAACTCATAATTCTTCTAACTGAACCTGAACTTCTCATGAACTCTGAGGCTCTATTTCTTTTTGAATTGAAGTATTTTCAGAACATGCCTTATGCCTGAAATTCTTCTACCTGCTGGGATCATATGGAAATGATGAAGCTATCTTACCCAGTATGCCATTGTGATTCCTGGAATAACTGCCTCCCAAAAGTAAACACAGGTTTTGCATCTAAAAGGTCTAGCTAGTGAACCGCAAGAGAAAATCTGCAAAGTATACACAGTGTGGACTGCTGTGGAAACCAGACCTGGGAGAGATTTGACAACAAAGTTATTTGACACTGTGACAGTATTTTGATACTCCATATCTTCCTTGTAAAACTAGTCCTTCACAGATAATATAATACTGAATTGCAAAAGAACAACATGCTCTTCAGGATCTTTTTAAACTGAATCTATTACTTTAATCACAGTATGATCAAAGGCATGCAGTGGGAAGTTGGCCAGTGTGATAGAATAACTTCCTGGTGTAAAAACAAGGGGAGTGCAGCCACACTTGTCGTTTGTCATAGTGAGAATGCTTGACTGATGCTGAAAATCAAAGCAAGAATTATCTATGAACCACAACACAAAAGCACTGCACAGTAAATCTCTCATGTAGCTATTAGACAGCAAGTGAGCAAGTCATGGATAACAAGAAGGCCTCTGCATGTCACTTCAGGGTAATATTTTAAATAGAAGAATCCTGGAGAATTGAAGAAAGATAATCAATATGGTTATTAATGACCGTAATTTCACACAAACATCTGGGAAATTAAGCATGCTCTTTAGGAGTTGTTTCTTGCAGTAACTTGTAAAGAAATGAATAAGTTGCAAGCCAAACTTCATGTCAATACATTGAGTGGTGTGGTAGCAATGACATTTATTTCAGCCTGGAAACTTTTCAGAAATTAAATACTAATATAAAAACATCTAAAAAATATTTTTCAAATACTTTTATTTTTGTTGTTGCATGAAGATTTACCTTTACAGCTAAATACTTGGGTTCTCCTGAATCTGAATATCTCAGATTTAAAATATAAAAATAAATTAAAAACTTTTGGGGGAAGGAGGCACTTAAGTGAAAAAGTCTGCATGTTGCATTTAATATGACACATACCGAAGTAAGAGAATAAGGTTTTGTCAAGTCTTGGGAAAACTCCTTTGCATTCTGAATGTTTGTGTAGTGACTGTTCCCTTTGGATTGAAAGTGACTTGAGTGAACATTGCTTACGCATTGATTACTCTAGCTTTTTATACTCATGAAGTACAGATCAAATGTGCACCTAAAATTTGCATATCTTATGGAAAAAATCTCCTTACCAACACAGACTCATTTTCACCAACACCAGGAGTACACTGCCAATATACTTGGAGAAAAGGCAGTTTGTCTCATGTGTATTGTGGATTTTAGGACTGAATAAAATTCATTAAAGTGCAATTCTTATAACTCATAGTAAATACCCAGAGTTTTCCCACTTGGCTCAGTAAGTATTCAATAAAGTATTCGTTTTTTTTGGTTTTAGTTTCTTTTGAGTGGAAAATGAGCATATTCTATTCTATTGCATGCTGTTATGACCTGAAGAAAGTAACATGTAATATATTCATAAGCTTAAATTCCATTGAGAGCTATTGATGTCCAAATGTTTAGTTGATTGTGTTCAACATTTTTAATAATTCAAATAAGCAACAAGAAAGTGGTTGGCAAGCAGTGATTAAGAATATCTGTTACTCACAGTAATTTTTGTCTAATTAGTAAACATAGTAATTATTTCTTGATTGGAAAGATTTTTAAAGGAGAATACCTGGAAGCTAAATCTTGAATTAACATTAAAAAAAATCTAATTATCTGCCACATTATTGTATGGCAATAGATCTGAAAAATAGCAGCAAATTTCTCATATGTTAACTGTGATTGCTGATGTTTACTCATCAGTTTTCTGCCTGTAGAATCACCTTTACCTATGAAATGAATAGTATTGAGAAGACATGAATAAGCTTGGAAGTTGTTTTAATTTCAGTCTTTTAGAAACAATGTACTTCCATGAACTTAAGGATGATGAGAGAGAGACACTCCCCAAATCCGTCCATGCAGAACTGGTGTTTTTCCTATTAGTCATCTGTAGGTAAGGCCCAGCCAGGGACCTTTCCCTCTCTCATGTCTGAGAAGTGCAGTCAGTGACTTCTGTTTTACACACACACCTCTCATTTAGAATGGAAAAGAGCAAAGCTTCAGGTAGTTTAGGTATTACTAGTCTCTTAGACTTCTGGTCTTCTACTGTGTTTTGATTTCAATAATTTTGTTGTTGTTGTTGTGTTTACTCTTTGCCTATTTTCTTATTTGAATCATTAGTCTCAACTTTTCTTTACATTGAATTTGTCATGGTTTTGTTACATACAACAAAGGAAGGAAGTCAGCCACCTGTTCATCATTTTTTAGTGGCTGTGACAGCAATCTCTCAGACATTACAGAAGTAGGTCCACTCTCACTTACTCCACCTCTTTTCCAACACAAATTAGTTTTTCCTACTCTATCTTGATTAGAAAAATTAACTAATGTTTCTTTTATCTTGCTCGTAGCCACATCCAGATTATCTCTATACATTGTCATTATCTGTTATTAGGCAGTCCTGTTCTGAGGCTAAATTTGACTTTAATGCTATACAATATCTAAAGAACAGCAGTGATAAATCTTATAGCAATATATACCAATTAAACCAAAATGCCTTTATGAAAATTTTTTTCTGTTCTCTTATTTATTGACAGATTTTTTTTTTTTTAATTACAACACAATGAAACAATGGTAAGTACATAAGATGCAATAGTATAAAAAGCCATTTTAACCCTTCCCTTGGTTAAGACACTTACAGCAGACAAGAACTGCCCCACCCCAATTCCCCCCTTCTCAAATGAAAACAAAAAATAAATATAAATTAATAAATATAAAACAAATCACTGCACAGCCCTTAACTCTTTGATTGCCATGGCAAGAACCATAATGATGATTCTAGCATGTGACGTTCGGTGGTTAAAGGTTGCCGCAGCAGTCAAAGGGTTATAGCATTGTAAACATAAGTACTTTGTTGAAAATGTTCAGTCGTGTTAATGGTCTACAGCAATGAGATTATTATCATGACCCCTTGACCTTTAATGACACAACAGTATAAGGAGCTAAAGAGATTAGCTTGGTGAGCTGTTACATAGATTAATTAACCCATTTAGTTTAACAATGCACTATGAGGTCTTGATTTACTAACAAAAGACAACTTGTGTATAATAAAACACTGTTCAATGCATTGATCAATAAAATCAATGAAAAAAAAATCAGTCTAAGCACCACAAAATTTTGCCTGATTATATCTGACAGTCATAATACACTTTAGCACCATTTAGTCAGCCTTGCATTTGCACACAAACAAGCTTTGTGTTTGTCAGTAGAAGCTACCTGAAGGAATAACATATGTCAGTTATAAAAAGGTTACTGTATAGAATGCTGTGTGAGCCAATAAAATAAAATAACAATAATAAAATGAAATTCACTTGCAGAAAGCAAATAAATGCTCCAGTTATTTTGATACTAACATCCTAATAAGCGGAACATGGGCATGAAATGAATATGGAGCTACGCAGAGAAAAGGGAATAAAAATGAGAAATTTGTTTCACACAGGGAAATCATCACATCCATATTCTGACTTATTTGTCAGGCTTTGAAAATTAAATGAACAACTGTTGGGTGATTGAAGATGTAGAGCTTGAAGAGTTGATACTTAACAATATGTGAGTTTTATGGTCATATTATGCATAAAACCACTTTCAGAGATATCCTATCAACTGCACAAACACCCTTGTCTTTGCATGAAAGGTTTATTTCCTCTTTCTCAGACATGGAGGATAAATAAGCAAATCACTGTGCGAGCAGAGTCACAATTGTAGTAGCTTCTAGGAACCATATTGGAACCAGAACAATTTCTGTTGGAATTGAAGGGATGAAGAAACGTCAACGAGAAGGAAAATGGAATCAGCTGAGGAAGAAATCAAGTTCTGATAGATACAAGAATGAAGCACATGGAGAGAAAGCAAGGTGTATGTTATTCATAAAGAGACACAAGGATGTGTATGAAGCAATGTACCCTTCTTGTATATATCCATATCAAACTCTAGCTGACTACAGACTGACAAAACTAGCTGCACATGCTTTAACTGCTAACAATACTACCACAGGACTGGCAAGGAGAAGACATTGCATCCCTCAAAGAGTTTCTGACCATACAGGAACACCTATAACATAAACTAAACCTCAGAAGTCAAACACCTGCACCTTTCTCTGCAAGCTGTGACTGAACTGGGCAATGAATCCAACACTACAGTAGCAGAAAACAGAGAGAGTTCTTTATAAATATGGTATTTGTGATACCGAAAAATTAGGATCAATCAGAAAACAGTGCATAACAGCAAAGCATTCTGCCATGCAACAGTGCTAGCCTATTATGCTACAGCAGTAAGGTAATGGCAATTGATGGATGTGTATGAACTGATTTGTGGTAGAGGAAGGAGTTCAGCCATGAAATTCTTGTCCAAATATCCATGACACAGATTATAGGCATCAGAATACAAAGGAGAAAGAGAACAGGTTAAAAATGAGAACTGGAACCACTGGAAATAACACAGACTGTTGAAATGCAGCTTTCTAGTCTGCTCACCTTTCAGAGAGGTCATAGGCCATGCATACAAATGGTATGCAATGGCTGGCATCAAAAATGGTAGGTCTCTGCTGTTACACTCTTGTACATATGACAAGTCAAGTATTTCCAAGATGCAAATAAAGAATCCATGATGATCAGTGCTGGCCATAGCATGCCTTTTTCATAAAGGACTTAAGGATGGCAATGTCAGTGGATGGTAAAGACTTCAATAATCTGATCTAAATTAGAGCTCAGTGTTGGAGTATTGGACAATTAACAAGATTCAGTGAAAGATACACAGGATATTTGCAGGAGATTTGAGAAGGTAATACATTATCACTGCAATTCCTAGGGACAAAGTGTAAAAAGTTGTATATGATTAAATGGGATAGGAAGCAAAATTGCTTTTTCTTTGCTTCTTTGTATAATGAACAGATCATTTCCCACTTACCTACCCAGAGAATACAAAATTCAATATTGCCTTAATTAGTAAGAAAACATGTCAAGGTGCAGTGAGAAAAGAAGGTGGAGGGGAATCAGAAGTTTGACTGTATTTATCAAATTTACATATAGAAATAGAAATAGCTGATCTATCCAATGGCCATAAAAGCAATTCTTTCATATCACACACTTCAAGACTATCACGGAAATAAAGATACATGGCTGTAATATAAACTAGTAGAGGTTAAAGTCTTCTTTGTCCTTCAGTACTTTATGCAGTGGGGTTCTTAAAATCATCTTAGATCTAATTTCTGAGAACAAACACAAGAATATTTCACTGGGACTAGTTTTTGCACATAGATTCAAGTTAATATTAGTTTGGCTAAATCTATCTCAAAAGATTTTGATTGCACCTGATAAGTAATGTACTATATATATATATATATATATTACTATATATATTTGCAGTCTGTTTAGAGCAACTCTATGGACAAGCTTTTTGACTGACTGCTATCTGGTGGGTTATTACTCTAAGTACAGAATTCAGTGGACTTTCAGGTATACTTTCAGATACCTAACAGGTATCTTTGTTGTTGGAGGCCAGTAATACTTTCCAAGTTATCATCAAGTTCTTGGTAATATCTCTTTCTTATAGTTGATTACATGAAATTTTAGTGGTGGTAGGGATCCTTGTCTCCATGTCTTTTTGAAAAATTGGTGTTGCACCTGCACTTATAAGCCAAAATGTTTTCATTCCTTTTCTTATATTCTTTTGGAAAAAAAAAAATCTGGAAATGTTCTTATGCTGTTTTTCCTGTGTCTGTCTGCAGTCTTTGACAAAAGATCTAGGTGTTTTCCTGTGGGTCCTAGAAGTCATGGAAAGAAAGTTCATGACTAGTTTAAGTTTCCTCTGAGAAAGACTTCAACAGGGTGTTAATTTAAAACTGTATTTGTCATCACTGTGATCCAAGGACTGATATCAGTATGCATTCCTTTGAAGGTGGTAGTGTGTCTAGAAAGGGGAAAAGGGAGGATCATGAACCTTTATCTATCCTGTAAAATGATTTTCAACCAGACACAGTAAGACAATGTGATTTGACAAATGCTATCTGTGTGTTTTAGAGGCATAGTAAAGACAGATGTTATGTATATGTATCTATACCTAATGCATTACATAGAGTAAGAGTTGGGAATAGATTATTTTCATCATCACACATTCCTTCAATTCTGGATTCCTATTCAAGGTTAAATTTTGTTGAGTATAACGATCTCAGTTATTTCGGAAAGCTGTGAGTATTGACAATGGCTATTCTGAAAGGTCTTTTCAATTGTTTCCATGTGCCTGGTGATGCACAGCCAGAATTCATAGCACTTTATCATATGAGGTAAAACACAATCATGTACATACAAGCTGCAGCTATGCCTTGCAGGTATGAATTGTGGTTGTCACAGTCATTTAAAACAGTGTACAGTGCTGTACATTGCTGATGATGCCTTCCATCACAGGTATCATTTCCTAAGTTAAATAATTCTGCTCATATCCAAACAGAAAAACTGCTTGGAGTTGACTTCAACACAGTGCTCCCATAAGATATGAAGCTGATCAGTATGTGAGCACTGGCAGTTTTGTGGCAATGGCCAAGCACAGCATATGTGGTGTGTTCTCTGTTTAGAATCACTGTATGCCCAAACATGAGGCTGTGCATTTACCTGCAATGTATCTGTTGTAAACCAGTACTTTTCAAGCTCTATTTAATATCATCTAACTTTAAACACTGACAAAGTGTATTAGAAACCATCACTCTATACTATGGGAAAACCTATTTTCTCCTCTTTAAAGCTGAAAAATGATAGTAAGGGAATAAAATATTTTATACCGTATAAACACTGATTACCTGCTGACACTAAGTACTCTTGGCTTTGACAAGGCAGATGAATTTATGCACAGCCATGTAGCTATGAATGTGTATGTAAACTGGGTGTTAAACACCAACACATCAGGATGAAAATACAAATTAGAAACATTCTTTTATAACTCAACACACAACCCTGCAAGTGGTGAACCCATATGGACATTCACTGATTGACAGAGTTATACTGTTCTGTTGCCAGTATGTAAGTAACACAATACTTCATTAAAAACTCTTCAAACTCCATTGTTATATTGTTAAGGACTAATCAGGTACTTTAGGAAGTTATTTTATGTCAGCATTTTGTTACTAATCTCAGTTCTCAGAAAGTCGGTTCCCAGAATAATGGATGGGTAAATGGGTTTTCCAAGACTCACGCATGGAATAGAATGATTATCCCACAAGATGGAGACAATATTCAGTATATATTTTACTGAAAGAGCAAAAAAACCAGAAAAAACAACAAAAAGGGCATGAAAGGCTATTAAATTAATTGACTGAATTAAGATATGCTGCTCCAAGAAGATTGAAGTTGTATTTATAAAAGGGACATGATTCAATTTCATATGGTAGAAATTACTATTAACTAAACAGAAAACCTTGGTTTATGTGGTGGCTATAATTATAATCTGTGGACAATGGTATTCTACAGAAGCAAAAGAAACTCAGCTGTTTGACTGGAAAGTGTCATGCCCTCCTCAATGGCTGGCATGAGTAATGATTACTGTTTATGAAGCTTTACTGTGATAGCAAGTAGCACTATGCTGCATGCACATCCAAGTATAGAAAACTGTCTTTAGCATGCTAGTTTACATGACCCTTTCTTCATTTATATCCTCTCTGCATCTAAAACTTATTTCATTTATACTGTTGGTAGACAAGAGCAATACCTAAGGCCATCTTCACAAACTAAACATGCTTTATGGATACCACTCACAGAATGTCCTCTTTCAAAGACAAAATGGCAGATGCAACTCCAAATGTTAATTAACTGACCACAATTTGTAAATTATATGCTAAAACCTATGTATACCTGTTTATAATGCATATGTTTAATGCTATCTACATCCTCCCTTGAAATACATTTTGATATTAGGAACAGATGCTTGCTGTGGTCATGTGCTGATGATCCCTCGAAATATGATCTTCTAATTATTACTGGGCATTCCTACTTACATACATAATCAAACAATGCCACATCATACAAAATCTATGCTGCCTAACATTAGAGGCTACCTTAGACCAAGCATCAAATGGAAACAGTTTGCAACAAGTGATGGTATGCTTTTGATGTTCACCAGATATTTTCAGCATTGATGGCACTGATGGCAATGTCTGTCTCTCTCAGCCTCTGACATCTCAGATGGCAAGCCACAAGAATGGATTAGACAGATTTGACTCACACATTACATATTTTTCATAACGCTAGTGGCAGAAAATTCACTGAATTACATGCGTATATCAGAGATTAATTTTATGAGCACATGGTTCATTTACACCCGATTTTGTAACTGACATATGTTTAAATGGTCATATCTCATGAGAACCACTCTGTTTGTCTGCAGTCTGTGTAGTCTGAGCTGAGGAAGTATGCCTAACATTACAATGCTGGTATATCACAACTATGCCACAGTATTGAATAGCAGGTTATCTGTTCCTTACCTTCCAGACAATATTACTTGATTTACAGCACAGTTGGACACCTAAGTGGCCAGTGACATTTGTTTCCTCAGCTGATAGTAATGACTTCCCTTATGGCTCATAGACCTGCAGTCATCTATCTATACTTCTGGAAAAAGAGGTGTCCAGACACAGTCTTGACAAAAAAGGCAAACCAGGAGCTATTGCTCCGTAATAGTTGCTTCACACCTCCCACTGCCACTGTTCATGGCTTCCTTCACCTCTGCAATAGGTGATAAAACTTAGGCCATGTTGTGAGGAGATATGGGAGCCAGGATGGAGCAAGCCCCTGCAGTCATATCCTTATTCCTCTGCCCAGCCATCTCATGTCTTTCCAAAGTAGGCTGCTAATGGTATGATAACTTGCATTTGTACTTCCTTAAAAATCCACTGCCTGGAACACTCACTGTTCAGTTTATTATGTGTGTTTAAGATTTGTCCTAAAAATGGTTCAAATCCAAAAAAAAAAAAAAAAAAAAAAAAAAAAAGAAAAAAATATATATAGGAAAGTAATGCTTCCATTGTTAATAGGCAGACCGACTTCCTAGACAATCCACTTTTTTCTAACCAACAAGCTAGAATTAGATTCTATATAATTTGGTACCAAAAGCTACATTTAAATGACATTTAGATTGTAAAGTAAGACCCCCCAAAAAGTTCAAAATTCATAAATTAAGCCTTACACTCTGTTCTTAACCCACAGTGCTAATAGTACAGGAGTCTTGATCAAGCAACTGGGGAAGTGAAGTATGCTTCTAAGAAAAAGTGTAAGTCTGCCCCTTATGTTTGGATCTATCAGCTTATGTTATTTTCATTCACAAAATTAGCCTTAAAAATCTTTTTCTTTAATTATCCCCTCCCTTTGTCCCACTTTGAAAGAAGCAAAAGAACAAAAGTTCATAGGAATATATAAAATATGTATTACATTTATTCAGAGACTTGAAAGGGCTCCTTTGGAGCCATTTGAGTCTCTCCATCCCAGCCTATCCAGTAAAGATACAGTTACATATTTTTAAAATGTATTTTTTGATAAAAATTAATTTTGTCTGCAGTTAATAACCTTTTTATAGGTTTAGATATCAAAAGTCCAAAGGAAACACTGCCATAACCTACTCTGGCCCTCTGCATCATACAGACCATAGTACTCTGAAGATACACGACAAGATCAAGTCAGCTTGATAGGCTGTAGCTGATTAACACAATACATACTCAGTTTTGTATTGTTCCACAGTACAGATCATGACAATAGCAATATGGAAATGTTTATTAAAAAAGTTACGGCACATGAGCAGGAACCCAGATTGCAGAACTGAAAGTATTTTCTATTTGCTTTTTCTTAATTCTGATAGTTATAGGCCCTTGTAGAGAAACAACTATCAAAAAAAATAAAATTATAATAGAAATTTTACAAATTTGAGTTCAAAATTAGATCAGGCAACATCACTAATTTACTCAGAACTTCTGTAATTTGAAATTAGCCAGTATGTATTTGAAAATTACAGTGAACACAAATGCTCCTACATCTTTTACTTAAAGCAAACCTTTATGACTGTGTTACAACCTACTGAAAACATGAGTATGTAACAGAAATGTTGACACAATCTTGCTCTACATGACATAAACATGCCAATATGATATTTTTTCTCCCTCTCTCTGTATATAGTATATATGCACTTTTAAGTAAAAGAAAATGGGTTCATCAACTTATCATGTATTCATGTATCTACGATGTACCATATACCAAGCAATAGAATCATCACACTTACCTTCCTGCATAATTACAGTTAAATTCTCCAAACACAAATACTTTTGTTACTTTATCAAAGAACAACAGTCAACATGCTCAGCACTTCATTACTGTCAGGGAAACGGTTGCAGAAGAAGCTGCCATGAAAGATATTTCAAAACTAAAATGAAATCTTCAAGTGAATAAAAAAACTGATGAGATGCTGTTCTGACTTTAAAATAATATAAAGTAAATTCTCCTATTGTAGAGGAAAAACAAATGCAGAACAAGTAGTGCTTTTAGTATTTTCCTCCAACTATCTAAGGGAAAAAATTGGAACAGCAACATCAATCATTTTGTTCTGCTTATAGCAGAATGTAAGTCATATGAGTTTGTTGACAATAAAATTTTCTGAATGGATTAAAATGTGCATGCCTGCATACGTGTGTGTTTGTGTGCTTTTATAAGTATACAAACACACACATCTTAATACATATGACAAAGAGCATAGAATTTCAAATTCATCAAATGAGCTGATCTGCAGCAAAAATTTTGTGCAACTAAATTGTCAATAAATCTATATTTTCAGCAACAACTGACTTGGATTTACTAAATAATGCTATGGGCTGATACTGGTGCGCTTCTAACCTACAGTATGCAGTACTTCTACAAAACATCTCCAAAATGCCATCTGCATTGCATATTTGTTGGAAAACTATATATTTTTCTAATCTTCATTTTTGTTAACCATACATATGTATATCTGTTTATGTCTACGAAGTAAGTTTGCAATGCTTTATAGCATGCCACAAATGTTCATAAGTCTTCAAATCAATATAAAATCATGTAATTGAAAAAAAAAGGCATACTATTCTCCATGCTATGCTCAATATAAATATAAATTCAAGGCAGTCAAGCTATCCATTACCAAAACAATAATAACCATAATATATATGTATATATACCTACACTCTCTAAAAAGTGATCCAGTTATGTGAATTAAGAAACCAGTAAGAAATTGGTTGAACGTAGTATAAAAGTCTCATTTTGTGTAAAAGCCCATACTGGCCATTTCAAGTATTTTAATACTTTCCTATAACCTTTTCATTAATAACTAGATATTTGTAGAAATAATAATTTTATACTAAAAGTTGTATTCAAGTTAAATAAAAATTAACTTTGCTGTAATTCATTTTTAGAGTGTGCATGTATACATAGCAAAATACCTTTCTACAGACCTATCATAAATATTTTAGTCTATGTCATTTCTCTCCTACTAAAACACTTCAATGTTTCTTTTTCTCAAATTTTGGATCATGTCTACCAGGCCTTTCAAGAAATAAAACTCATCTTAGTTCATGTGCAACACCAGATTCCCTTCAGTTTGTGCCAGTTTGAAAGTTAAAGGTCAAAGACATAGGACAGTACACTTTAAGGAAATTCAGACAGTGAAGCTGTTCACAGAAGACAATGTTTAACTTGGTAATGACAGTCAACAGGTCAATAATCAAGTTCAAGGCAAGCTGTTCATTGTTGCAAAAGCTACTCCCCTCAAATCCTGGCTTTCATAAAAAACCAGGTGTCTGACTTTTGGGGTGCATCATTCTGACCATCTTTAATAAGTTCACAGCCCAGTGACTGTAAAGCCTATCACTGCAAGAAGCAGCTCCTAAAATCAATAAAGAGGTCTGTCAGTTGCTGACTTTTCTCTAGGAAAAAATTATTGATACAAACCTGCTCTGCAGGTCACATGAAAATGACAATACTGCTGTTAGCACAAATTACACAGAATGACAAAATATTTTGGTGGTTCCTTGGCTCTGTCAGTGATACCAGGTTTGACTGAAGGCCAGAAATTGTAACCCTTTGAGAACTATGATGAACATGCAAAGGGGTAACACACCAGAGAATACTCATGCACTATCAGTCATCGTCCTAGCTTTCCTTTGAAACTGTAACTCTACCTCCTCAGAGGCAAATTGAATTGTCATGCAACATAGTTTCAAAAGAGAAATTCAAGATGCTTAAGGTAAGAGGCTAAGCTACAAAATTGTTGCCAGCTCAGAAAAATTCTTGGTAAATGGTAGAAATTACTAAAATATGTTTGGTTCCTTTAACAAGAAAGTAGCTGGTAGATATATTTTGTTTTCTATTCATGTTACAAATGCTTTTCTATCAATAATGCAAATAATTAAAAACACTTGCAGTCACAAGAAATCTGTTTTGAAAAACTCATTTTCTTTTAAAACCCGCATTACCCAAACACAATTCTATAATTGAATGATGACCAAGATTAACATCCACCAGACTCTGAAAACTGGATGCAATAGTTCTCAAAAGGTTACACCACCAATATAATGCCAGTGTCAAGTTTTTCAATAGCATGTCTTTTGTTTTAGTTCATTGAAATCCACTTCAGAGACACACTCCTTTTTACCATGCTTTGGAATGAGTGCTCCTGACAGACCTACAAAAGGCCTGGAGCAGTTGGCTTGGTACAGCTTGGGAAAGATAATGTAGGAAAACTAACCAAACATCAAAAAAACCAATAAAAACTTTCTGCTTGAATATAGTATTGAATATGAGTTTAAAACATTGAGGACATAGCCCAGAGCAGCTGTAAAAAACACAAAATGAATGTATTATTAAGGCTGTTACTATATTGCAGATATTTTGGCCCCTTGTTTGTTGGAAAATGGCTGTCCAAACAGTCTGAAGTCCTGCGTGTCATCCGAGTCTCCCACCTGACAAAACTGGAAGTAGGAGTATAGGACTTTATCCGTAGCAGACAGAAATCAATCCTCTTTGGAGACAAAGCTGTTTTGGGTCTTCTCACTTTCCTGAAAGTTCCATTGTTGGTTGTTGTGTTTCTCTAAAAAAATTTACTTTCAGCAAAAAATTTTTCAAAGGGGAACAGGCCTTAAGGGAAAAAATGTAGAAACATTGGAGATGTTTTTATTCCTCTTCATTAGTTAATCCTGATAGTTTATAGGGCATTGAGCGTGCAGAGGAAAGGCCTAGAATTGAATGACAAAGAAAGACAAAGGACTGAAGAAACAGCAGATACTGTGTATCATGGAAACTTCCCAGCTGAGTGAATCGCCACTCATGCGCAGGACAGGCAACCCCCGGGTTTTAAAGATCAGCTTTGTTTCAGACTGACAGATGCCCGCTCCTAGCTAGGAAACTGCATAACAGCTCTTGTGTTGAATCTCAAGTTATCACAAACTCCTGGGAGGGAAAGAAAAAACCAAAACCCTGCATCACACCCACTCTTGCATAGAGCGTTTGCAGTACAGTATGTGGCGGGGTGTTCCTTTCCTTTTGAACTGGAACACAGTGTAAACCAAGACAAGGAGGCACAAGGCCAGGATGCAGGGAATGACGATGGCTATGGCTTTCACAGTGCTGGCTGTGTTGTCCAGTTTGATGACAATGTCAACATCATCTTGAGGGCTGTGTCTGTCTTTATCTCGGTCTGTTGGTCCATCACAGCCCATAAAATCCTTGAGGATGGATCTGGGATATCCAGGTTCCACCCTGAGCATCTGGTTATTGAATTTCCAGTACTCTTTTCCTTTGTAGAAATATGTGAAGCCTGAGGAAGAAAGCTGCAGTTATTCATAGTCATATGAAATCATGTCATCAATATATCATGATGGAAATTACTGCTATCATTTCTTTGGAAATTAAAAAATACAAAAGACATAAGGAATAGAATTCATTTATAGGTCTTTCAAATCTTCTTTACAAATTTTATTTCTTCACTGTCTCTAGAAAATCTAACATTAGGTTTGGGGGTTTTGTTTTGGGTTTTTTGTTTGTTTGTTTGTTGGTTGGTCCTTCACTTGTTCTTTTATTCAGTAAACTGGGATTTTATTTTCTTTCATTACTACAAAAATAATCAAAGAATTACAGAGAATATGGTCTATGACAAACCAAGGTTTAGCCAGTTTGTTCATTCACTGAAAAACCAAGAGTTGGAATCCTCAGGGACAGGACTTTAAAGCATCACGACCTCTTCAAGATGAGAAGTCTACTGAAACAAATTGCAATGCTATGCTATGCTATGTTATGCTATCCAGAAATGAGAAACGACCCACTTCAATCTCACATAGGCTGTACTTCAGGAGACTGGATGAAATAACAGCCTCTCTCTCATGAGAAAACAGGTGTAACCAGATTTAAGTTTTCTTTAAAGACCTGATATTTGTTCATTCAGGCACAATACAATGTTATCATTAAACAGGCTTAAACAGTGAAACAAACCTGACTCTTGCTAAAAATCTGTATTACTTTATTATCCCAGCTGAAAAATGACATTGATCTGGCAAGACACAAATCTTCAGGATGGGTGAACTTTCTCCTACTGTTTATGAACTGAATGGAAACAGCTGAATTTTTCCTCATCTTCACTTTACACATCTCATACATTTCCTGCAGTATTAAAGGCTACTAAGACAGATTGGGCACTATTTGTAGTTACCAATGTTTCCTGAAAAGGCTGGTAACTGGCTATCTGGAGGTAACATTATTAAGCACCTATTAACAGTTACTTTCTTTCAATTCTAAAATAATAAAAAACCCAATATTTGATAGTATATTTTGCAGCTCAAAATGTAAAGGAAGTCTTCATCCTCTATTACCACTTTTCAGAAAAACTTGAGTATTTCAACATTCTTCTACATTAGGTATTTTTTTAATTCTAATAGCCTTCCTAGCAAATGAAATGGTACCATTTTCCTTTTTTCTTTCCTTAATCCCTTGCATTTTTATTACCTGAAAATATGGTAGTATATTTGTAGAAACATCTAATACAGTTTAAAAAAAAAAAAAAATTAAGATTAAAAAAACTACTCATCTGTATCAAAATAGTAGCTAGACTTGTTCAAAAATGCCTTCTAATTGGAATAAAACCTAAGAGAGGACTGGAATTCTTTAAATACGATGAAATTTTAAAATGGAAAGCATTATCAAATGCAAAATTTCAGTATTTTGAACCACAGCTGCCCTATCATTGCATTCCATATAACAACATGCATTTCAGAAAGTACTGCACATCCTGGCCATGGAAAAATATTTGAAGTACAGAAATTTGATATATTATCTCTATCAATACTCTAATACATATACAGAGACCATATACAGATGTGACATCTCTAAATCTATGTATTCATACGTATATGTAGACTACATGTATGCATACATCAGGTACAGGTAAGTCCGAATACAGACTTCAGTTAGTAGTAATTAATATTATGCAGTAAAAGGTCAAATTAAAACTCATAAAATCAAAGCAGCAAAAGCTGCTAGAGATCCAATATTTTTTTTTTTTTCAATTAGAGCACATTTTCCAGTGGAAAATTCTGAACATAGTTTAAAATTTCTGCCATTTTTGCTGAGGTAGGAACGAGGATAATAGTCAGTTACAGCTGAAAGATGGAAGCTACCAGCAGAGAAAGACAGTTCTAAGAGACTGAGTAGTTTTACTGCTTCTCCTGACAGAACAAATGACTTCACACAACTGTTGAAAGTGATTTCATCTAATCTCCTAGATGTGTTAAGCCTGCTTTGAGAGCTGCTGCTTACAATTTTCTAGGTACTAGTCACTGAGTAGTGAGTGCAACACCTGACCCAAACAGCACTGACGGGCTTAGCAGTCACTACTACATCAAATGTACTTAGTGAGTACAAGGCAACAAAAGGCCCATGGACTGATAAAGCAGACTACCTTTTCTCTTCCTTCTACCTAAAAATTGTCCCACCATTCACTTTAGCAGAATTCCTAGTTGGAAAGTTAAATTTTCTGCACTGCTTTTAAGGCAGGGAGAAAGATTTCTCCCATTTGGAGAACTCTGTCTGATCTCAGATTCTGTGTAGCAAAAGAAAGGAAATTCCTTCTCCAACTCCTCCCAAGAGTTTCTACTAAAGTTTTAGAAAACAAATCACAATATGGGAAGTAGCAGGGAGAGTTTCAAAGGTGTTATCTGTACCTTACCAAGCTTTTAGGACACTGAGTCAGGACATTGACTAGAAATTGTTTTTTCTCATCCTTTCTAAGACTCTTATTGCAAGATTACACAAAATATTTGCCATCACTGAAGGAAACCCCTGTATGATCAGAGTTATTGTAGGTGTTCATTTGCATAGTTTGCACAATAGAAAGACAAAGAAAAAAGTATGCTTTAAAATGAAATAGATTCCCTGAAAGACATCCTTTCAGTTGTTTCCTTATGAAGACTTATAGTAAAAGTTCTTCATCAACTCTGCTTCTATCCAAAGAAATAAAAGCAGTTTCTGGCAAAATGCAATCAACTTCTTTCCAAATAAGCTGTGTTTTTTCTTATTTGCATCTGCTTTTGCTTCCTTCTCTCCTCATACAAACAACAGCAAAGTTGTGAACTGTTTCTTAATACATCTATTTTCTTGATTTCAGGGAAAATGTCTTAGTGGTCTTCTTGGGAACTTTATGGAGTCATTTTCAGGCCCTTTTACTCCTCCGGGGCCCTTACAGGCTGAAATGCTCAAAAATTCCCTCTTTCCTTTCACCTCCTCCACAATCTCATGTCATGTTTTACGCACCTCCTCATCCAAAGAGTCCGTCACACTACCAAAATCTGGGGTTAGAAAGAGAAGTGGCTTTCATGTAACCCAAAGTCTTTCCTGCCTTAGGAATGCCTGCTCTGCCTCTGCAGTGCTTTCAAACTCACTGGTCTGGGTGTTACAGTAAGTTAATTTTCATTTTTAATGGGAGGCATGTGGCTCTGAGCTCAGTACAGAATATATATTTATATAAATAAATATACAAAGATATACATGTAAATACATGTATATATATTTCTATAATGTTTGTGACTATTTCCACATATATGTGTATTTAAAAACAGTTAAATATTGAATGTGATGTATGCAGAATATCATCTTGACTGACCTACTTTCCTGTTAAAAGCAAGACAAAAAATCCAATCTAGCCAAAAGGACAAAATACAGACAGGTTTTCTTCTTCTGGATAAAACAGACACAAAGCAAGGAAGCAATTAAATATATTCCTAAAAAAAAATAATAAAAAAAAAAAACCAAACCAAACATTTCCATGGTAAATTACTTAATCAAGTTAGAGGTTGAAATAGGAGACTAAAATGTTTATAAAAGGAAAGAAATATATTTATTTTCTTATTAAAAGGAAATTAAAATTATATGCCAATAGACATATGTCCTGTCTTATGAGGCAAACAGAATAAACCAAGAACCTACTAATAAATAAATCATATATGCCATATAACAATTGTCCAATAATAGGATAGAACAAATGCATATTTTTATTCCAATTAAAGGATCTAAAAACTCTGTGCAAGTGAGGGCTCTGTTTGCAGCCGGCCACCATCCCCTGGGCAGCACTGAATTCTCTTAAGATGGAGGAGATTTTCACTGCTTTCATTTGTTTTGAGGTGTGTCCAACTGAGATTCCAGGCTCTAGGTATGAATGCATCTTGATAAAGGTAATAACACATCATATTAAAATCCCTGTTATCTGCCTTTCTACATCATGGACTTATGACATCTTTGATTTACATAAATTCATTGGGATATTTCTGCTGAGATAAAGATTTTGCGTCCCTTTCCTAGTTTTTGAGAATGAAAGCAGTACCTTCTAAGCTGTTTAAACAGTCAATACCTTGAAAATTCAACAGTGAGATCCTGTATTTATGAAGCTTGTTTTAAGAGGTACAATAATTCAGCAGAGAAAAAAAAATAATTAAGATAGAAGAAAAAAAGAATGGAAAGTAGGGTTTAAAATACTAAATTTGAAAGCTTTTTCTGCCCTGTGTTAAATAGTACATGCAAAGAGCCATTTTCATTAAAGTCAGTTCTATAACAGGAAACATTCTGTTCAGATATCAAGAATTCCTTAACTACTTAACCTGAATAGTCAAGCATCCCCCTACTACTCTATCTTACATAAAGGGTGTAAATAAAGCATTAAAACAAGAATGAGTTTGCATACCATTTTCTTTGTGAACAAAGGCTCCCTGAGGAGATTCCGGGATACCTTTCCAAATTGTGATTGGTTTGGGATAGCCAGGGTCCATGGATCTCATTTCTTCACTGTACCTCCAGTACCTGAAATATTTTTTAAAGGAAAAAAAAAGAGTGTATTTTTAAGATAGCAGATGAGTAACTTTGTATTTTCCCCTTCTAACACTTACTACATTCACTACCCACAAGTGGGAACACTGGATTTCTTCTCTTTGAAAATACTACTAGATTAAAAATAAACCTATTTGCTGTTTCATGTAATTAGATAGAAGATAAAAGATTTTTGTGCTTCAACAACTGAATCAGCATGCTTCTCACTTATAATCACCACAATTTTGATGCCTAGGACATTTGCATAGTGACATAGAAAAATGCAAGAAATGCAAAAATCCAACATACATTAATGTTTTAGATAATATTTTAAAAATGAAAGTGACAGTAGATTCAGATTAAAATACATCCAGCAGTCTTAAGTCGTCATATGCATGCATTACAGGAGCATTTCATTTCATTTCTACTAAATAGATGCAGTGAATTACAAAATTCAACCTGCTTTTGTGCCTTTTTGCCAGCCAGCCCTTCTCAAACTTTAAAAGCTTCAGCATGAAATTCTAGTAATCCTGAACATCTGAGAAGTATTTACATTTGTTATTTATTTACACTTACAGATAATATTGATAATTTCTGTTTCCTTATACTGCTGATTAAATTGCTATGCATATCTTACAAGTTGTTTCTAAGAATACTGCATCTCTAATATCCTCTGTGTATCCTAATATTTTGGTGGGTGATTTCATATTTTGATTGACTCCATTAATTTAGAACACAGTTTTATCACTATCATTGATAATCAGGTTACTGCTAAAAAATTGACCCTGTTTCTCATTTGAATTAATTTGACTTCAGTTTTTAGAAATTCTTGTTATGATCATTCATCATATATTAAAAAATTCTTAAGGGGGTGATATTTTGTCCCAGTGAAGGTACTTAGGCATTCTAATTGATTCACATTTTAATCTTTTTCTAAATGTATAGTGGTCTAAACTCTTCAGTATTTCTCCCTGTGGGCTATTTCTCTGGCTTTAAACTTTCAATGAAATTGAAAGATGGCAGATTTCATGTGGGTTAAGTTTTGGCAAGTGAGATTAAAAAGACATTTGTATTTATTTTTTCTTTCTTATGCTTAAATTATTTTTATAGCCTCAATTCTTAATCTAGTCACATATACATCAGCCACCAGCCAACAAAACAATGCTCTTTATTTGGATATGTAACGTCTTTGAAATTTTACATGCAAAAACAACATGTAGAAATAGTAAACAAAGCTCTAACATTAATACTGTTGGAACCAGTTCTTCCTCATCTTTTAACTCTAAGTTTTTTGGTCCTCAGTTTGGATTTTTTTTACAAATATATTTTATTTTACTGTTCCTCTGTTCCAGAACTCTATTTCCATCCTGCATAATTCCTCTCATTTTCCTTTTTTCTCTTCCAATCTTTTAATCTTTTTGAGCTCCTTCTTTCAATAACCTCTGGTTTTCCACTAGCCCTAAATGACTTTCAAACACATACTTTGTCATTAAAAGTCTTTGAAGACATACTCACTCAGTGCACACTCAGAAATCACAAAACTGCTGGGTTTTCATCATTGATGAGAAATCCTATTAGGGAAGGACTGATCATAACACCACCTCAACAGTCTGTGCTGGAATAATGAACATGTCTACAGGGTAAGGAAAAGCCTAGTCTTGATTCCACTTGGCATGCCAAACGTTCACAAACAAACTCCCTAAAAATGCTTTTGAGCTCTAAGAACTACATAAATTTGTTACTGTATCTCAAAGACTGACAAAGTAACAGAGGGAAAAAAAAATGAAAGTCTGCTTCATAGCTTTAGAAAAAGGGAATTTGGAAAATATTTGCTAAAATATGTTCTATATCTAAGCCTATACATGTAATGATATCCTGAGACATCAGATGATTAACTTTTATGAAGAAAAAACATTGATTTCAACTCTAAAGGGCATAAAACCAGTCAGACTAGACAGGGGCATAAAAAAGGACATGTGAAGAAGTTCATCAAACCTATTATCTTCTAGTCCCAAATGACTCACTTCTGGTAGGAGAGGAATAACAGAGGGACTAATGTTTTTTGTAGTCAATTTTTCCCCTTTTTGGGTTTCATATAACTATTTGGAACAATTATCATTAGTGTTGAAATAGATAATATCAAATATCAACAATAACGTTCCATATATGAACTGCTTTAGAAATTTGACTATTTACTAGTTTGACATTTAAATCTTTTTACTGGTTTGGTTAATAGGATTTTCTTGTTTGCTTATTTTTTTGTTTGGCCATTCCTATTATTTTTATTTTATAGCCAATATTTGATGTCGTAAGCAATGCACATTGAGAAACTTACTGTTATAAGGGTTTATTCCTACTGATGGTCAATATCCTGTAATGGCTCAATTATCTCTGCAAGGCTCATGTTCAATCTTCTTCTAACATACTGTATTGCATTTATATCCTGCTGAGTTTCATTGTGCTTGTTAGCTCTAAGTAGCAACTTTTCTGCCAGCACGTGTTTTCTCTGCTAGTTCTCCTTGTGCTCTGTTACTACCAACCATGTTTTAGGAAAGTCCTGACTATAAGTAACTGCCTATGCATAGAAATATAAAAGGACACTGCTGAATAAAGTCTAAAGGAAGTACAAGTCACAAAAGATTTCTACTGTAAGTCTTTTTACAACAGGTATGTGGAGGTGGAAAATTATTACCTGAAAATGAATTTGAATTTTTAAAAAAATCTACTCAACCATAGGAAGAAAATTATTTAGGCATCTTCTGCTCACTATGAAAACTGATTTCTTGAAATGATACTTAGTTTTAAAACATTACAAAATTTTATTTAGATATCTACTTCTCTCACCATGAGTGTTGGAGAACTATATTTTTTTAAATAATAAAAAAAGCTTCAACAATAAAATTTGTTGCAGCAATCTGTATTGCAATTTTTACAGTACTGCTAAAAAATTAACAACTGTAGTATGCTAAACATATTCTATGATGTGCATTAAATTGATTTCTTTAGTGATCCATGAATACTATTAGTGTCTGAGAACATTAAGTACCACCCAGTAACAAAAGCAGTCATACTTTTAATAATACTAATAGAAACATTACAGTTATTAATTTAGAATAATTTGTCTCTAAGCAGACAAAATTTGCACAGTGATACATCAATCAACAAATACTGTATCATACTGAAAAATCTGTAAAATCCATCATTCAGATAACTTGCAGTGTTTCAGAAAGTAGTGAATTCTCTTGAAATGTCTATAAAGCAGACAAATATTCTTTTCCTTTTTTTTATTGTTAGATAAATAAAGATACAGACACTAAGTGACTAAGTACAAATATTTTAGGAATAGAAAAACCCTCAAATTTTACATTTTTTTTTCTTTGTTTGTTTTATTTTCTTGGGGGGTTGTGTTGGGTTTTCTTTCATTATTAATCATAAATATGTGTTCCTGTAAGATTTATTTAGAAGTAATTCAAAGAAAATGCTCAAATTCTTCTCTAGCTCTCAGGTTTAGCTCTTAATTCCCTTTTTTTACCTCATGAAATAGTAGAAAAGAAGTCATTTTCACTGACCTTAAAAGCTTTGGATCATGCCTTGCCTGCTTATGTGCTGGGGTTAGAAATGTAGATAGAAAGAAAGAGGTAAGAGTGTACATAAACACATCACTTTGAATATTTAAGTTTAAATTTGTGACTTGCCTGTTGACTTCTAAAACATAACTCTTCTACTGGATATACATATACTCATTCCAGGATATTCACACACATATAATTTAGGTTATGAGACATGTGAAAGCAGTACAGCCATCTATGAAGGAGGAGTTAATTCCTTTCACAGAATATGAGCTGTTTAAGTGTCTTCACATTTTCTTTTGAGAAACAGAGAAAAAGTTTAACATGTTTAGCTGATATCGATTGAATTGTTCTCCCACAGAAATCCTATACCAACCTATCTCCTTTGAAGAAGTAGGTTTTTCCAACATCTTCCCACCAAATTGCTGAATCAATGCCATGGGAAGGAATTCCACTTCCAAGTGTTATCAAATCATGAGGATAACCTGGCTGAAGAGTAGTGTCCTTGAAAACCCAGAACTTGTTACCTGTACAAAAGCATATATATACACATATATACATGTGTTAGTCATCAGTACTCTCAGTATGAATATTAATACACTCCTATGAAAGACCCCCAAAGGTCTATAGTAGTGGTTCTTCCCAACACAGTGAAATGAAAAATGTTCTATCACTGCAGATAATGCAAAATTTAATAGGCCTTATGGATACCTTGCATTTATAAAGTACTTTTCTTCAAATAAGTCCACAGAATATTTTGATACCAACTATGTAGTGATCAAAAGTAGAATGAAAATGAAATCATCTTAAGTGGCTGTGTGGTTGATAATGCAAGACATTTACAGAAAAACTGTAAATGAAACAGTTTTATGTTTCATGAGGAAAGAGCGAATTTTATAAGAAAATAAGGTAAGAAAAGCAAAAAAAAAAAATAGAAATGACAATCCTCATAGAGACCATAGAATTTTACCACTCTGTATTTCTCCTCAAGAAGTTAAATTACTTATGAAGGATGTATGATTATTTCAGAAATAACCATAGATTTTAATCTTTTAACATATATTCTTTAGTGTGGCCTAAAGAAAACAAACTGAGAATTTGAAGTCCCAGAGGTGAAAACCTTTTGCCGCTGAAACTAAATGGGGGATTGGCAATGGCAGTAAGGCTTTACGCTTTGTCTGTAGGTGACAAATATTCAAAACCACCCAAATGACTTATTGCATGCTAAAAATACAAGGTAGTTGTATGACTCTAGTTGATGTTAGCACAGTGCCTACACAAATCTCAGATCACCCAGGTTACTCAGGTTACTGTCTTAAATATGAATGATAACTTAGGGCTTCCTGAGCTGCAATGCTGAGTGGCTGAAACCCCCACTGCTAGAGGGATAACTGCATTTACTAGATAAATACACTGTATACGTAGGGATCCATGCCAACAGAAATGGCAGCTGCACCAGTGTTTTACAGCACAGATGCCCCCTGTACCAGTCTGTGGGAAAGGATGCTTCCTGTGCTCTCTCTTCCAGCTGGATAGCTTACCTCACCAGCCCACAAGTTTCCAAGCTTTAGATTTTCCTCTATATTCCTGGCCAAGCTCTTCTTCACTGAACACTTCCATGATTATCTCACCTACTTCATCATCTCATATTAAGCCCATAGTCCAATATTTTCCCCAATAATTATGTTGTCCTTCTAGGAACTTCTCAACATACTGAGCCACCTGTACTAGTCTTGCAACTATCTTCTCCGTTTTTCATTTTTGCTTTTTTCTAATTCTTCTTCAAAACTTACTTCTCACCTGCGTCTTTACAGCAGAGATTCCTCTTTCAAACACAGTCAGATTTGGCTGAAAAATGAGAATAAAGATCGCCACGTAATCCCTAGAAATGGGGAAGGGGGAGTATAACTTCCATTTATGTACTTATCTGATAAGCTTGTTTTGATGCCTGTCTTCTCTTTGAGTTATGTCACCTAGACCACAGGGACACTCTTCTCAAGCTAGACTATAGGCTCCATTGTGTAAGAACCATGTGTTTATTTTCACTTCAAAGCAAGACCATCATAATTTTTTCCAAAAAGCATTGCTAGTTTTAGTAATAATTACACTGAAGGAGAAGATACTCTTTGACATCACTTCCGAGATAAATCACAGAAAAATCTAGACAAGATCCATGAACATATATATTGAATTGACCTTATTGGCTACTTCAATTTGGTCTCTCCTTTATGAATGACAATGATATTTAAAATATAAGGGGAAAAGTTTGAAAACATATTTTGCTCAAACACATTTGGAAAGAGGATGTAAGAGATAAAATCATGGCTGTTCACATTAGTTTTTGTACTTACCTTTAAGGTTAGACAGTCTGTTACACAGATTTAGGAGGTTAAGGTACTGTGTTGTATAAATATTTTATAAGGACATATAATATTACCCCAAAGACCTAGGATCAGGTGTATGCCAGAATCATCAAGAGGGAAAATCCAGAGAGCTGTTTTGCAGTTGGTTTGATATTTTAATTATCCCTCAGTGGTATTAAATGTTTGTTTAAAAGACGGGGTTTTTTAATGTCTCTGTTTGTACTGTGGCGATTTTAAGCATGTTTTCATTTTTTTCAGAGTTTTAATTAGGAGAGAGGGTATAGTTTCCATGTCTCCCATGCTGGGTTTCCAGAGTTAATTTTTTATCAGCTTCTTTACAGCTGCTTGTCACCCAATTCCAAGCACAGACACTACAGTTTGCTCAACAGATCTATCTTCTCTCCGCTCCCAGTTGAAGGACAAAAGGACTAAAGAATGAGCACGTACAAAGCCATTTGAAGTACTGAAAATAAAAGAGACACAAGAGATCTATGAAGAACAGCCATGGAAAGCTGAGTTCTCTGTTGACCTGGGATTAAGGTCGCTGCTAACCTGAGATTTATCTTTACTGAGATGCCTTATAAAAATTCCCTTATAGGGTTTGATAATGACAGAAGTGAGCATCTTCAATCATTCTCTGCCTCTCCTCCTATGTGGCTTATCTTTTGCCAATTCACATGACTGGATGCAGAAGGCTTCAGATGTTAATGGCAGTTTCAAACGCAATGATAAGAGAAGTCATGCGCTTTGGACCTTACTAGTTGGTACTTAGGGTGTGAACAACAGATGGCATCCAGTGACTGATCCTGAGCCAGCTCATTTCTGTTTCAGAAGATCATTCAAAATGACAGCTGTTGCACAGCATTGAGAGGCATATGCTGTGATGTATGTAATGCCAATACTTTTCTCTGTGCCTCACAAGGAATAGAAGTCAAAGCAGTTGTTATGAATAGATCATTATCAGCCATACCCAAGGAGGCAAAAATTAACTATTAAAAAGATCAGGTCATATCAAAATAAACAATGGTTATGCACAGACCATAATAAGTGACAGCACAACTGAGCTAGGTACTTTTTGCCTATTCAGATATACTGAAGTAAAAGGAAAGTGTAGATGTGGGAACAGACTTAAGAAACTGAATTCTTCACATAATTTCTTACTAAGAAGCAAATTATTCTTAGAAAACAGAGAAAAGGTAAATTTAACCATATTTTAAAGAGACAGTGGAACATTGAGAGCTCTAACATATGTGAGAAAGTCCTATTGATGCTAACTAGAGGGAATTTTATTTAACATTTGCTTTAGAAGACATGTTTAGTCTGCTATAACTGTGTTGATTGTTAATGAGAAGTACTGTATATAAGAAATCCAAATGTTCCATCTGGCTGACAGTTTTTACTTCAGTTTTTTGTTTAGTTGGTTTTTTTAGAAGGTTTTAGGAGATTTGTTGTTGATCTTGTTGTTTTGGTTTTTTTTCTGTCAGCTGGAGGAAAGTGGGTGACTATTGATCAGAGAATTGATCTGATCAACAGAATATTGATCAAAACCTGATGGCAGGTGAAGTTAAAGCTGAAAACCAGCTCAAAAGATGCCCAACTGGGATGAGAATGAGTTAATTTTATTTCTAAAACCTTTAAGTAAATTTAAAGGTAGTACAAACTAATGCTAAAGTCAGTATGCTTCCATGTAGCTCATATTCCACTTCCACTTATAAATGGTCAATAAGACTTCATTAATTGTGATCATAATGGAAAGAACTATGACCAAACTAGTCATATTTTTATTCTTCTTATAGATAACTAATGCTTTTTCGGAGTCATAACCTAAGCCCTTGGCAGAAACAACCACCGTGTTTATTTTAAAAAGTTGTTTATTTAATGTCTCATTGGTAGGTTTGTTATTCTCACAGAGAATACAGCACCACATGTTTCATGAAGTCTGAAACTTCAGAATGTTTAATGTCTCTGCTTTTATTCCCTAATGTAAGGTCTAATATAATAAGAAGCAGATTGCTAAGGTCAGAAGCTGAGAGTGAAGCAAGTGACAAAAAAGCTAAAATGTCTTAATTATTGCAATAATGCTTTGTTAAATATCATCACTGTAGGGAAACAGCTGAGAAGGATGAACCATGCAATTATTTGAAACCTCTCAACACCTATCTCTCAACATTCTATAAAAAGTACTGGAAATAAAGGACATCTGTATTGCTATGCTTTACTTAAAATAACAATATTTTTGATGTTCTTCAGACTGTTAAACTACCTACTGATTATTGCAAACAAATATGCAGTTTTTAGTAACTGTAGTTCTTTCTTTATAGAATCTGAATTCTGAATAATTGTGCTTCTGGGCTGCCAGCAACCAAGATTTTTGTCCATATTATTTGCAGTTATGGTATATGGGTAGTGCAAGAAGTGTGTGGCATATAAACACTGTCTTAGAGTGGTGAGATTAATTCCCAAATTTTTACAGAATTACATGTAATTGAAATCAGTTAAAGTTTTTATATCTAATCCTCAATGTTTTTTGTTTTGTTTTTTTTTTTTTTTTTTCCATTCAACATTCCTCTTAATTTCGGTCTTTCAAGCCTGTATCTAGTCTTTTTACTAGTACCCTAAAATTACTATTCATGGTTCCCTTTTCTCCATTCCCTATTTCCCACATCAAGTTTCTGTCATTTCTCTGTTCCATGATCTGACACTATAGTAAATCTATTTTTCAATATAAAACTGCCAGGCCATGGGGTAAGTGCAGTTGAATGTTATGATGGAGGCAGTGGTAGTGTGAGTTTTACAGCAGCCTTTCTATTGCTACATTTGGTTTACCATAACATTCAACAGTGCAGATGGCTTGACAATTTCATTTTTAACACTATATAAATTCCCAAAGGTACACAGAATGAATTTTACTATTCACGTTTTCTCATTTAAAAAAAAAAAAAAAAAAAAAAAAAGAAAATAAAAAGGTATCTTTCTTATGCCATCTTCTTATTATCATTCAGCACGGACACTGGCAATGAATAATAACAAGAATGCAAACATCTGGTTTTTACAAGCAGCTATCCACCAGATTACTGTGTACTTTATGAGTATGGTCTGGTCTAGCGGGGGCTGACGAGTCCATCTGGCAGGGAACAGGAAGAGCATCTCGGCAAGCTGGTAAAGAGGGCTTTTACCTAAAGTTGCTTGTGGAGGGGGAACCTCAATCCATCCCATTCCTACCAGTTTGATGCCAGTGACAGCAAGAGATGTCCAGAGCCTGGAGAGAGATCACAGGTCAGCAGGAGAGCACCTGAAACAGCACAAAGGAATTCCAGCCACTGCAGCCAGCAAGTTGATTTCATTGGGGGCACCAAATTAAATGCCTCTATGCAAATACATATTAAGGGGAATAAGCAACAGGAGTTGGAGATGTGCTTGGAAATTTGTGCATACCTGCAGGGCTGTGATCTTACTGGCATTACAGAGACATGGTGAGATGGATTCTATGAACAGAATGTTAGAATGGAAGGCTACTGGCTCTTTATGAAAGACGGGTAGGGAAGAGGGCATGGGGGTGTTGCCCTCTGTGTCAACGACTGGCTCCATGGAGTGCATGGAGCTGTGCTGGGATGGATGAGGAGTTTATCACAGAATCACAGAATCAGCTAGGTTGGAAAAGACGTGGGAGACCATCAAGGTTAACCGCTGAACTAACACCATCTTACCAACTAAACCATGGCCACATCCAGTCTTTTACTAAACAACTCCAGGGACAGTGACTCCACCACCTCCCTGGGCAGCACATTCCAGTGCCCAACCACTCTTTGTGTGAAGATGTGTTTTTTCCTAATGTCTAGCCTGTATATTTGTAGTATATTATGGGTCAGCACTAAAGGAAGGGCAGGAATAGGCAGCACTATAATGTGGGTCAGAGGAGTGCATAGTGATATTAATGCAGTAAAAGTTCTCTGCTGGCACTTCATATTTTCTATTTCATTCTCTGAATAATGGATGTGGATATTGGCTTAGGTATGTGCTTTGTTAACACATCTGTATTCTAGACTTCAGATTTAAAGTTCCTTCTAGAACTTACTTGTTTGGACCAATTTTAGACTGGTAAAGCATACTACCTGGATAACACATTCTACTTTATGATCATCTTAGCAACAATCAACTTGTCTATTTCTAGCATCTTTGGGAGGAGGGCATGTACTCTTTTCCCAGGAAATTTTGTGAAGGAATAGAAGATACGAGATAATGATTGTTTACCTACAGTCTATTTATATAGATTTCTGTAAACATGTTCCTCAAGGCAGTTGAGATCCTTAGAACAGGAATTTTCAAGAGCACCCACACAGAAGACTCAGCTGAAATTTTTGATTCTGCAGCAGTGGAAAAACATGAATTACACTTATAGACAAACACCAACAGTTAGATATCAAGTCATGAAGAAGTGGCAGAGAAGCAAAACTTTTTTTAAAAATTGCACAAGGAAATACAAAGGCTTTTGACCTAGGTAAATAAAGGGATAATAAAAACGTAATTGGAAAAATATTGGAAAGAACTTTGAAAAGAAGTCATACGGAAAAATACTTGCAGCAGAAAATCCAAGTATCATATGATATCAGCTAGAAGGCACAAAACTAACTGGTCTGAAGTCAGATAGCATAAGGTGGGGATGATGAGAAAGGAAAACACAATTCTGACTTCTATGAGCACAATCCTGCTGCTCCTGCCTGCTTTAATTAATCTTGATTTAATTTCCTGGACAGAAAATAGAGAAGTACCCACCTCCTTCTGTTGTTTGTTACCTATAACACACAGACTACAGAATCAACCCATTCCTCTAAGACCTAATAGGAGCCAGTCAGCACTGGGTGAAGAGTCAAATAATGATAAAACATATTTCAAGGTCACTGGGAAGGAAAAGAAAGCAGCTGTAAGAGTAAGCTTGATAATTTCTGTCTGGAGTTCAGTAATGGATCCCAGTATTATCAGGGCAGAATCTGGAATGCACATGGTAGCTACTTTGCTCTTTGTAGAAGCGGTGCAAAGGAATAGCTATAGAATAGTATTTTTATCCTTCCATTTCCCATGGACCTAAAAATCAAGCAGTGGGACAGAGATTTGGAGGTACCTTGATCATAATTCCCAACCATATCAACTTCCCAGAGTTAATGACTTGAGGTTTATTTTATGGAAACAGAAGTAAAAGCATTTGCCGCATGGAAGTCATATAAATAGAAAATGTACTATATGGAATGTAATTTTCCTTATGATTCACACAAAAAGTACAATTTCACTATTAGCAAAACATAAACTTCATCTTCATTGTACTGTTATGAAGTGTTTCTGCATGTTATTAAATATTTTTAATTTAGCATTCTCAAGATCCTGTTTCCGTAGTGAAGGAAATATTACCTCTAACTCCCTGTAAATGAGTCAATATAATTTTTTACATAACAACTTAAAAAATTTACCTGTTTTGTAATGAGTTAAAAAAATTAATTATTCACAACATTAACAAACCAAATAGCTGAATAATTTTTCACGTATTTTTTATCTATTCAGTTTCTTCTCCTGAATGATTATTTTATAAAACATACTTTATGTAACTTGCAGACTTTTGTCACTAAGCATGCATTTATTAAACACATAAGATCATTTTATCATTAAAACTAAATTAGGCACAGGTTCAAGAACTTTA
Source organism: Lanius collurio (assembly GCA_020086605.1). Classification (NCBI taxonomy): domain Eukaryota; kingdom Metazoa; phylum Chordata; class Aves; order Passeriformes; family Laniidae; genus Lanius; species Lanius collurio. The sequence continues at coordinate 41,203,375 of JACBWW010000003.1, forward strand.
ATTTTGAAGAAGAGCTGATGTCTGGAGTGAAATTTAAAAAGAATTATTGGCAACAATTCAATTTATACCACCTATTTTCTGGATTTTATGTTTCTTTAAAAATACTAAATAGACATCCATGGAAAAGATTATTTCTCCCCACATGAAACTCCTAACATCACAGTTCTTAGATGAAACAAATACAGTGCAGTATAGCAAGGTATATATAGCAGAGATGTCATTTAAATATATCAGAAATTCATTTGTAAAAAGGTAGAAGAGTAAAGAAAATGACAAAAAAAAAAAAAATGGAAATGTGTTCACTGTGTTTTCCTAAAGCACATTTTTCAAAAATTATTTCATGACAGATCATTTCTAGGTCTTAGATTTATACTTCCAAATTTTTATGGACTATGTAAGAGCAAATGACCTGATACCGTGAAGGGTAATCATAAATTAAAAATGTAGCCACCAAACAAGAAAATCTTAACTTATATACTCTTCATTCAGCTACCAATTTGCAACAAGATTTACAAATTAGTAGTAAAAATAAACCAGATGTGTTTCAAGAAATCATCACAGTCAAAAGTATTACACTAAATTTTACTTTTGTTCTTTCTTACCTTTAAAGAAGACAAAATTCCCCTCACTGTTTTCATAAACTGCATCGATGCTGGGAGGCAGTCCCCTCCAGAAGTAGGTAATCTGCATGGGGTATCCATCCATCACCCTGTTGTTTCTGACTCGCCAAAACCACTGATCCTGGAAACCAAACATACACTTACTACATTGATATGTGTTCACTTGCTGTCTTGAAAGTACTGAACAGCCTATCCCAGCGTTGTCAGAGCAGGCCTTTTGCTGTTTGGGTAAGCACATGGTGTTTGCACTCATGTCACATTACAAATGTTTCAGAACTGGTTCTCTCTGAGTTGGGAATAAGCCACACATGTGAACCGTGTGTTTGGAGCAGACAGCTCTCAGTGGAACACACGGTGTGCTGTATGAGATGATGTAACTTTCTCAACTTCATTCCTATAAGGGGCCCTATTTACAATTTGTGGTCTGATCACAAGTGCCTTTAGACTGAACCATATGCTTTAGTGAATGCACAATATAATGAGACTACAGACAGGCTTTGAAGCTTAATTAATTCTGCAGGCCACTTTTTCTTTAGTGGCTGCTAACAGTGAAAGGTTGTTAGATACAGTGTTACATTACTACATAGTCCAGTAAGATTTGATGACAATTTTGCTGTAGTGAAGTTTAGCAGTCTTTCCAAGCGACATTAAATAGAATGGTCAATATTACAGCCATATATATATTTATTTATAATAGGTGCTAAATCCAGCTAAATACAATACATGGCAGATTAAATGGGTATCAGTAAAGATATCATTGCTGTACCTCTTCAGTTCTTCTAACATCTGTTTCAGTTCATTTAATATTTAGAAATGAAAGACAGGGTAAGCCAGTATTTAACTTCTTACACATTTGAACATTTTTCAGCAGTAGTATTATATCAAAAAACTCCCCTTAATAATAAAGAAAGTGATGTTCTGTCAGATATCTGTCACAGTTTTACATGGCAGCTCTTCCTCTGTGTAAGAAACACAGAATTCACACGGCAACAAAACCTGTAAAGTCATCAAGTCAACAAATATCTGTGGAGGTGCCTTCCCCTGAAATCCCCGGGGGAGGGACCCTGCAGGGTACGGGTCTGCCTCTGTCCCTGCTCCCATGTCACATGTGCCCCATACCTGTTCCTGGTTGGGTGGCTGGGGGGTGCCCGGGGCCTGGGAAGAGAGCAGGGTCCCATGGCCGGAGTCTGCCTGGGAACTCCAGCCATGTGGCTGAAGGAATAAAATAATCCCTGAACATCTAAAGAAATATTGCTTCATCTTTCCTTCCAAGTCCATCGCTGTCTTATATATTGTTGTAAGGATTCCCCTCATTATAACAAATGGTGGAGAAATGATGGCAAATGATCCCTGGAGAAGATAATTCGTGATTAACTCTCGATATCTCTTCTTGCTTTGTTTTGATGTCCCATCTCTGAACAATGGAGGACTCATGGAAGGACTCATGGCTGTCTGAACCGCAAAGAGACATTTACCTTAAACTTAAAAAGGTTCTTAACAGCAATATGTAGATTTTAGCTTAATTCAAACTCACAAAGAGCTAAGAGACTTTCTGGCATGGCTGTTTAAAAACTTCTTCTATGTTTCTTGAGATTTGATTCTTAGCAAGGACTTTTGGAAGAATGTTTGAACACAGTTAATTTCCGAATCAAAAAACGTGCTGATGCAGCACTATTTCTGTGAATATTACCTGATTTCAGAGTGTGTTGAACAATATCGCTGTGTCCTGCTGCTGTTTCAGCAGCAACCATGTGGTCGAGCAGCGCATGCATTGCAGGGGGCTCCTCCGCCACCCCAGAGACCGCGCGGCCCCGGCTGCAGGTGCCCGGTGCATTGCGGGTGGCGGCGAGGGAGCTCCAGTGCATGGGAGAGCCAGTGAGGCCAGGCACGGCGGGAGTGGAGCTGGTGGAGAGAGCAGAGGAGGCAGGAGTGGAGCCAGGAGCGACGCGGCAGCGCGGGCCCTGCAGTGTTTGCCCTGAGGCAGCGGTGAGGGCGGTGGCAGCCGAGGCGTGACCCAGCGATGGCTGCCCTGCACCGCGTGGTGAGCGATGGTTCGAGCCCTGCACCAAGAAAGGCAGCGACGATTGTGGCAGTCGCTATGGCGACCATGGTGAGCCACACAGAGCAGAGACAGAGGGGTGTGGGGGCAAGAAGGGAGCCGTGCTAGCCGACGGCCACACAGCCTACGACAGCAGCAGCAGCAGTGACAGTGCCGGCGGTACAAAGCCGCGCACACGCAAACGCCTCACAGGGGGGGTGGCCATGCAGCCGTGCGAACGCCCGGAAAGCACGGAGCAGCTGAGCGGAGCTCCAGAGGAGAAGTGAACACAGCACCAAATGGTGGTGCAAAGGTGGCTGAAGGCGGAGCAGCCGGCGGTGGCAGCGTGCAGCAGCACGGCCAGACCGGACCCGCGTGGTCCCACACGCGATCCTGAGGAGTCAAGACCCCATGACAGGAACGCACTGGAGGCCCCGGCCCTGGCAGTCCTGGCTGCGGCAGCTCCGACGCGAGAGCGAGAAAAACTAAAAGTGAAAGCAAGAACAAAGGAACTTGGAAAAATGAAAAGGTTATCACATCTAGGGTTTTTGGAACTGTAAAGAGGTATAATGTAAAGAAAAGTTACCCTTTCTTGTTGAAAAACGATACTGGAGAAAGTATTTTTGTCCATCAATCTGCTATTACTTTATTACATAAAGAAATGTTCCAAGCTTAGAAGAAGGAGAAAGAGTAGAATTTAAAATTGTGCAAGGAAGGAAGGGCCCACAGGCCTCATATGTTACAGGCCCTGGGGGTGTCCCTGTCAAAGGCAGTAGATATGCTAGACAATATCCCCATAATTCCTATCCTTTCTCCTATCCCACCTTCCTCTTTTATGCCATGTCCCTTTATCCTCCATATATGCCCAGCCCAAATTTCCCTTTCTGGCTCCCCTCACAAAACCAGTCTTTTTCACTTGCCATGAATCCCTTTGCAATGCCGATGGGGGGGATGGAAAGGAGGGAGGGAAGAAATTAACTGTCATTTTCTAAGATTCCAACAGGCACAAAAAGGAAAATCCCTTCCTCAGTTTCCATCTGAAGCATGCTCAAGTCCTGTCTCCCTTCTGATGCTCCAAAGAAAATCTGTTTGGACATCTGGGGACTCAAGATAGTGGCTTCCTTTCCTTTGAAAATGTTTTGTTGTTTATCCAACTGTATTTTCCAATGTTCTTTATTTAATAAGAAAGGGTGAATTGTAGAGGTGCCTTCTCCTAAAATCCCTGGTGGAGGGACTCTCCACGGTACGGGTCTGTCCCTGTCCCTGCTCCCATGTCACGTGTGCCCCATGCCTGTTCCTGTTTGGGGGGCTGGAGAGTACCTAGGGCCCGGGAAGAGAGCAGGGTCCTGTGACTGGGGTCTGCCTGGGAACTCCAGCCATGTGGCTGGAGGAATAAAATAATCCCTGAACATCTAAAGAAATATCACTTCATCTTTTCTTCCAAGTTCATCGCTGTCTTATATATTGTTGTAAGGATTCCTCACTACAACAAATATCTTCTTGAGAATGAGTTATATATCAGACTTAGTGATTTTTGGAGTATATTTCCATGATTTCATTTTGATAACAAGACCAATAAAATTATATTTTGCAGATTTGGTATTAAGTTGTATGTTACACTGTACTTCATACCTCATGATGCTGACTTGCAGTATAATAGTTAGAATATTCTTATCTATTATTTGCTCAAATTTCTTAGCAAAGCAATAATTTTTCCTGCTATACTATTAAAATCCTAACAATAATACAATTATGTCAAAATGGAGTGTTTGATTCATTCAGCATATCCCCATGAATTTGTTTTTAAATCTGTTTATATGTATACACAGATGTATATAGGCCATTGCCTTTAATTTCTAAATATTCCATTCTGAATCATAATTGTGAATATAACATGCCATGTTATCTCTTCTCCCGATGGATTCTTGTAGACTTCTTATTTTCCTGATCTATTTTCAACATATTTACCTGTCCTTGAAATAATGATGAACAATGGTGTATTGCTCATCAGTAAAGATCCTACAGGTTTCCACAAAACTAAAATTTTGAAAATGTATCATTTTAGCCTTTTTATGGTCTTATTTAAACAGACAGAGGCTTGTATATGATTTGTCAATAGATGTTATTTCAGGGAATCAGCAAATATCTGGAAATGTCTGAGAGCAGGACTGAAATTTCGGACCATTTATAAGATTGGGGAAGGTAGGTGTGGGAAGAGGCTGATAGAATAATTTGTTTATGTAAATTTAATTTTCCTGGCTGACTTTCCTATGTATGTGCTGAATTCAATGGCTACAGACTGACAGAATTCATCTTCTGGAACTCAAGAAACACAGCATGTAGCTGTAAAGTATGCCAAGAACGTTCTAAGTATCAGATGGGATAGGCTCTGCTTATAGAAAGAATGCATCATTTCAGCACATACATGTAAATGTAATTATTTTATCTTAAAGTTATACTTATCAGCAATTTTATCATCTGCATTTTGATAAACATGTACAATTACTGAAAGTATGTTGTTACAACAGTTTAGCTATTACTGAAATTCAAAAAAGCCATAGTCCTAGAGAAAGCATAGGCACTCTAATAAAGCTCTTTCACACTTTTAATAAATAGCTTGAAACGATTTCTCTGGCAAAACACTTCTCAGTGTATCTGTTTATGTTGAACAAACACAGTTTTATGTCTCTTGAGAAATGGTGTGTATTGAGAAACTCTTTGCCTTTCCCATGATCTTGGTTAAGTATACTTTTTATTATTTCGTTTCCCCAAACCACATTAACTACAGCAGGCAGGTTGAACACATGACTTGTCACATGCACTCTAATGCAAAGCCTGACAAATGCATATATGAAATGCATAGATTTTACTGTCGTTCCCTGATGGCTAGTAAATGCCTCTTTGTAAGCATCTGTACATACCCAATTGTTTCAAAAACATGGATTACTCCTGTGCAGCCGAGATCTGGCATAATAATGGATCGTTAAATATTATGACTATAGACATAGCAAGTAAATTAAACTCAGACAATGATTCCTAGTTCAAAAAGCAAAACTGCAACAAACAAAAATCAACATTTAATTAATATAGAGCAATATATCTAAAACCCAGAAAATGGTCATTGGGTGAGAAGGACTGTAAGCTGTTTCAGAAACTCAATGGATAAAGAGTAACGGTCAAATGAAGAAGAAGTAGCAGTCACTCAAGTTGAATGTTTTGACTTTTTTTTAGAATATGAGCTATTTCTGAGAAAAAAATACAAGAAAGCTTTTTAGAGAAAACAAACTAAACAAAGCTCATATATAAATCATTTGGCACTGTCAGTAAATGCTTTAGGCATTTTTTTCCTATGCATTTAAAGGGACGAATAAAATAGTATATTGTGTATGATTATAGAATATGCCTTCCTCATAAAACCATTTCTTTATTAACAACTCAGAGGATCTAGAACGGAGGAGAGTATTACAGTAAAAAAAACCTGTATCATAATGCACAATTTTCATAATTTGTTGGTAGATACAGGCTCCTCTGAAATTTAGAATATACAATTTCACCGTTTTTAGTGATGATTGTGTTAAATTGTTCTTTATGTTTCATTCTATGAATGTTTAAATCTGTACTCCTATGAATAATTAATTTCCATTTCAGTATTTCTTATTAACTTAAATATTTTTCAGATTCCTTAAGGGACACAATTGATGTCTATGGCAATTAAAAACAATCTCCAGGTATTTTGGTTCATCCATAATACACAAATTAGAGGAGCTTTTAGTGCAAAATTAATGGAGCTTTCTTGTCTAAGCACATCATTTTCTCTTATGTCTCTGGACCAACAACCATTGTCAACATTAAAACATTAATTTGCTACAAACTGTCTAGAGCTCTGACTTTTATTTTATACCTAATGAACTCTATCTACAATACTGTAATGACATGGTACACTCTGACTCAAGCTCAAATGATACCCAGTAACAACAGAAAGACTGGTCAGTGTGCTAGGTGTTCTGAAAAACCTCCAACAAGCTAAAAAGGAGGAAAAAGTCAGAAAACTTTGAAGTGGTACCTTTTGTAACTACTTGGAGATGAAGGCAGGTGAAGATTTAAGGCAGACAAGCGCAAAACAAGGAAAGATTGCAACTGTAAATTATTTTATTTTGACTATGATTATAAAAATCTGTGTGCGAACCCCCAGTAAGTTGTGAAATACCTTTGCATTGTACAGCAAAAATCTCTGTGAATTTCTGCCTGATTTGATGTTTAAGTGTGTATATATATATATAGTGTTGTTAGGGGTATTCCCTTAACATGATGGAGTGACTTTCAAAATCCAATAGCTACAGCTGATAGAGAGAGAAGTTTTACTATTTCAAGATTCCACAGAATTAGTGTTTGGCTTATTTAATTTGAAAAAAGAAAAAGTCAAATAAGCATAATACTTCTGCCCTAAATAAGTGTCAATCAAATCAAATACTAAATATCAATCAACACTATAGCTAAATATTACTGACAAAATATGTCAAGGTACCACATTGGGTCTTGTGTTCTCCCACAAGTATACCCTGATCATGTGCAAAAGCAAGCCTGTGTCAATGGAAGATTAAACATAGCCAGCAGCTAAGCAAAACAGCAGCAACAGACTGACACATGCAGACTAATGAGTATCCTTCTACTTTTTGTTTCATCTGAGCATTGCAGAAAAAAAAAAAAAAAAAAAAGGAAAAAAAAAAAGCCAGTGACAAATAATATACTAATGTATTTAATAACTTTAAATTCCTCTCTTAGAGAGGAAAAAGAATTCCAGTTACATACAGAGAAATTTACCAAAGGACAGAGCCTGCCAAAACTGCATTTCAAGACTATGATCAAGGAGACAATAAAGTTCCCCTACTATACACCTTTACGAGATATTAAGAAACTGAATTTGGGAAATGCAAGGTATATTTATCGTAACTAAACCAAAATAAATTTGGAATATCCTTTTAAAAATCTTGATCTAATCCCAAAAGGCACTTTTCCACATCTACTTCCTCAGGTCATGAATTTCATCTGGGAATCTCAATGTTGGTAATAACATGGAATTAAAGCCTTTGTGGCTACTCATTTGGGGAATTCCACTTTTTCTTTAGTAACATCAATTTTCAACATTCTGAATTTGGAATTTACAGAATTTAAGCCAAAGGACATTACTGCACAGAATAGGGAAAAAAAAAAAAAGACCCAAAAACTTTGGATCAACTTTCTGGGACATAATTTTCATGGAGCAGAAAATAGATATACAGTCCAGGGGATTTCAGTACAGAAAAATCATTACCCCAATTCAGCTATGAGAAGGATCCTGAAATTATTTTTTGCAGAAAACAATTGGCTGTATTGAGACCAGAATCAGACATTAAATAGATGCTACCAATCTAGCTCATTTTAGGAAACAATTAACTAAATGAACTATTCTGTACACATAGAGAATACTTTAGCTCAGCTCATTATTAAGACAGTCACATTAAGAACAAACAAAGCTCCTTTAAAACTACAAAGGATTGTTATCTGTTCATTAACAGATGGATGTACAATGCATGACTTATTTGAACTTATAGAAATAATTCATCTTTCCTCATGTGTTTGGGACAACAGCACGGTTACACAGTTAGAACAGGGCATAAATGTGGTCTGAGAGTCACTGTGAGAAGTCAGAGCATTTAACAGCACTCAAAAAATCTCAGCACTGCCTTTGCTGAGATCCTGAACCTCCTGATGGCATCCTCACTGGAAATGAGACCAACACATTGGATTCAAAACAAAGATATGCAAAGAAGTCATCAAATGCTTGTTCTGTTTCTTCCTTACTTTCTCAAGTAAGGAATTTACTTCCTTGATGCCAATTATTAAGCCCTGTTACTATTTACCATTAGTACCTAACCAGACACTGGAGAACTCCTGTAGACAAATTAAAACCATTGTTTGTTGAGAATTTATTTTTTCCTTAACAACATGCTAAGGCCAACTAACACCATGAACAAAATAATTAACTACTGTGACTCGGCATAGGAGCAAGTGAAAAACTGGCAAACATGTCCCATTGTCGAATATGGGAAGTCCAAAACTGAGCCTGTTTTAAAGTATCTGTCTTCAGCTAAGCTGTATTTACTGGTGTAAATACATTTTCAAGTGGAAATATTATGCAGTGATTTTATGTAGGAAATCTTTGTTAAGGAGTATGTCAAGCATTTTTTTCTACTATCTGTTCTTATCTCCTGTTCTGTATTACTAACACAAGACAATGAAGTCAAGTAATTTATTAAGGGTCAAAAATGGCCTTACGTTAAAACTTGTCTTCTCAGCATCTTATTCTGAGTCCTAACTATAGGCCTGAATAGTCTCTTTCACTCACTTGAGATATGTGCAAAACTGCTTTACATTGCTCATGCTGAAATCTATAGCTAAGCTTTAAGAAATAAAAAGAGCTAAAGCAACACAGAAATTAGACTTCAAAGATCAGGGAAAACATGAAAGTAATCCATTTATTTTTCAGAAAGGACTCAAAAGCTTATGGCATTTCACATGCCCTCTGACTCTCTTCACAAGAGAAACCTCTTTTCCTGCCTCATTTGTAAACTGCTGTACAGACCTCCTTCACGGACTACATATACAACAAAATTGCAATATGCATTCTTGCTTAACTTAAATCTGGTTTATGCACTGCCAGGACAACAGGATGTAGCAAGAGGAACTGTGACTGAAGCTGAAGTAAAAATACCTCCTTTACCCTCAACATCAAATTCTAAAGTATGGGTGATTCCATCCTGAATTTTTGTAGTGATTTCAATAAGCTGAATTTGAGTATTTCCACTTCTAGTTCTGTACAGTGATGGAAACAGGATGTAGAGGTTCTCTTCCTTTATTTTTTCTTTTAATTTCTTCCTTTCTCTCTAATCTTCCTTGTTTTACTCTTTCTCTAATGCATACTTCAGTCATTTGTTCCGAGGGCTGGTGCCCAAGCACTGCCAGAGGTAGATGCAGGGCTGACCTGTGCTGGAGTACTGCAGGGAATGATTGAGCTCCTCAGCCAACCTGCTGCCTGCGTGGTAATACATTTAAGAAAGATCAAAAGCGTTGCTTCCCACTCAAGTTTTTCTCATATTCAAAACAGTTTCATGATCAGTAGCAGATTTGAGAAATTTTTCATATTATTTCCAATATAAAAATACTGAACATTTGATAAATTACACAAGAATTCTGCAGTTCTTCAACAGACTTTGAAGAGCGCCTATTCATTTTTAAACTTGATTCTTCAAATCACTCCTTTGTGCTAAATTTTTCTCATTTGAAAGACAATATTCATTGTTCTTCTATTTGAAGTGGTGTTATTTTGTCTACCATCATAAATGTAAAAAGAAGATAAAATTATTCATATTTTTAGAATTGTAGAATCATAGGAACTGTAAGGTTGGAAAAGATCTCTAAGATCTAAGATTATTTAAGTCCAACCTGTGACTGAATACCACTGTGCCCACCAAATCATGCCATGATTGTATCTGTGAAGTTTATTTTGGTTGTCATATGTTGAAGTTTTTCTAATTATCATGCATATTACAAGGCAAATATGTAAAAAGTACACAATATTGTGAAATTACATTACTTCTTCCTAAACAACACATAAAAAAGTATTGAGCCAAGTACCATGTGCAATTTGGACATTTGTTGTGCAGAAATTATTTTGGATAGTGTATCCAAACACTTTATGCAATTCCTTCAATATTGAATGTATAAGACACACAAAGAAAAGCATCTCTAAAAAATAGGCCCTAGGCTATTAAAAATAGGATTTAAAAAATGCTCAAAGGCCCATATTTTTCTTTTTTTTTTTTTGATAAAGAGTTTGATAGAGTAAACTGACTGAGAAAGTACCTCTTTCAATGAAGGTAGTGAATGTAGCCTTCTTGCAGAGGCATCCACAGCCACGGCTGTAGTTCCTGTTTGGAAAACATCTTGATTGAAATCCTGGCCCTTTTCTGTTGATGTTCAGCTAAGTGCAGAAAATAACTGCAGTAACTATCTAACTTACTTTCATCTATGTTGCAAAGGATTGTTGTTGCCCTGTCCAATTTCTAGTGTAGATGAAAACTGATTTTTTAAAAAATATATTCTCAACATTTCAAATAAAGAAATTTATATTACTGCATATAGAAAAAAATAATTCTAAAACAAACATCTCTTAAAACTGTTCTTAATATTTGGTGTTCTGTCAAAGTAATTAAGACTACTTTGATGTACATTTATATATATATACAATATTTTTAATAATGTATCCTCATTTTGTTACAGCTCTGTTTTCATTAGTAAATTTTTCTTTGATTATATTATTTATTTTAATTCTTTCAGTCTTATTCAGATATTTTGTTTAATCATTTCTTCAGAATCAAATTGTATGTGAACTTTTTATCATTTTTTTTGATGCATATCCATCTGTCATCTCTATTTTTCCTGTGTGGACAGTACCAATGGCATTTTAGAATTTCTTTTCTTTGTATACATTAACCTTTCAAAAATATTCTAAAATAATCAAAAGCTGTAAGTTTTTAGAAAACACTTTCAGTTCAAGGAAAATCTGTTCTGCAGAATCCATGTAAACAAAACATGCCATGGAGTTTTTGGCTAACACCAGTGGCTGGGTAACACTAGATCTCGCACTATATATGAAACTCAGCAAATTCAGAGACCTCTAACACCACCATGGATTGATCTGGGCCTTATGTGGATGGTTTCCATGCACTGTATCACCACCATACACTTTCAAAGAGCACTTGGCTCCTCCTGGAAAATCTTCCACATGAGAACTTGTCCACCGCATCTCGTCAGATTACGAGTATCACGGTAACAGACCTCGCACTATGATACAGCTGGAGATGATATTGCATTTCTGATCTGTCTCACAATACATATATTAATGGTGACAACTCAGGTAATCGATGTTTTATACTTACCAACTGAACATATAAATTTTTTAAAAATAATAACAAAAATAGATAAACGAAACCAATCTCAATTCAGATGGGTTTCTGTATTCCTCACTGAATTGAGCATTTCAATTCATTCTGATTTTGTCCAAATAACTAAACTGACTGAGATATTATAAAATGTTCCCATTGCCACATGGTTACGATTCAATATGAAGAAACAAATAGATAGACATAAAAGAAGCAAAATAAAGACCTGTAACGACATCAAATCTAGGCTTGCAGCCAGGAATCTCTGGAATGTTCAAATACCCCCTAATGCTCTTTAGATATCAGCACATGTCCATGAAGTACTGAACACAAAATGTTTTATCCACATGATAAACATTAGGCCTTTACAGAGCAGTTAAATATTTATTTCCTCAGTAGTGATTGCACTTTGAGACTACAAAACCACATGTAAATTTTCTTGGACCCAATTCTGTTGCCCCCCCCCCCACATGGAGTTAACATAAAAGCAATGACTTCCATTAATTCATGGAGCAGTGGTGTGTTCTGCACCATGGAAAAATAAGAAAATTGGGCATTTTTTATTACCAAAAAAAATACTAAATTTCTTGGTTAGAATTGAAAAACTTTCTCCTGGTACTGAGAAAAGAAATGTTCTGTTGAAGTATTCTACACGTAAACTGTAAATATTCTAACAAAGATGAGTCAAATACATAAAAAAAAAAAAATCACAATTTCATTAGTATATGCATCTGCCTATGTAATATGCTACAGAGAAGGGATCCTTGATACAACATCTTTAAAATCAGGCAGGTATATAGAATGGACTAAACAACAGAAAGGGGTGAAAATATTTAGCTGCATTATGATATGAGGCAAAGATATTTGCTTTGTAGTAGTTATTCTTTTCTCTTTAGAAATAATAGTGGCAAACACCAAGCTGCAATGTAGATTGGCTCTCTCAGAGGCCGGCATTTATACAGGTAATGCCAACACACGATCATGGTTCTTGGAAATATCATGAGATGTGTGATGAACATAATGTTCAAATGAGCTAAATCTCCTTTTGCACTCACCAACACCTACTTTTTGATATTTCTCTTCCAATTTCTCTTCCCCTTTTGATGCACTCTTTGGGAAGCTAGATAACCCATTATTTTCTATGACACTTTGCTAGCTTAAATCTGACAAACATATGAGCCTCTAATCTATTTGAAAACTCAGTAACACTAATTGTACAACTCTCTCCATTCCCCAAATAATCTTTGACATTATATGTCACACTCTTCATTCTCTTCACTTTTCTTCTATCCTTTTGCAGCCTCTTTTACTTTTTAATAAAAAAAAAAAAAAATCAGTAACTGTGGAGTACTTTTTTTCTTTTAATGAAATTATTAAAAAGATTTGAAAACATGTGAATTTTTCTAGGAATAGACAGAATATGAGCATAACAGCATTTTCAAAATTATTTTCCCAGCTGCACAATATTTCCTATCACAAAACTATATTGCCTTTCCAATAAAAGCACAGATTTTAGAACAGAAATCTCCTTCTTGAAGAAGACCAAGTGAACCACCTAGGATCCTATAGAAAAATTAAGGATTTTTTTCCACAGCTGTTCATAGTTTATTTTTGCTATCCATCTTGGCACACGAGAGGAGAATAAAGAATAATGGGGTTTGTATGCTTATATTTTTTCGGTAACTTCACATATAAACCTGTGAAAATGGTCCAGGACAGACTTGTCTTTCTCCAAGCAAAACAGACCAACCAATGCAATGAAATCAGAATAATTTTGGGGTATTTTTCTACTTGTGTACCCTTATCCCTTTATCACTTCGAATATGATGCTTCACCGTCCACCTGAGTGGTGAGTAGATTATTTTAAAAACTACTACAAATACGTCTGAATCATCAGGTTTTTTTTAATGACTCAAGCACTCCCTGAAAATCAAAAAGGTCAGAGTAGAGAAAACTAAACTACCTTTCTTAATTTTTACCCCTGAAACATATGGGGAACTAAATGAACAGGGAATGGAGGCTACAGGACTTGATAAACAAAAGTTACAGATAATCTAAGAGAAGGTATGACCTTTTTCACTGAAATTTCTAGATGCAGGCAGCAAAAACACTGAAAGAAGTCAAATGGAGAAATTATGAATAAGCCAAAGACATAAATACTTATTTCTAGTTTCATTAACCCAGGTAGATATTCTTGGCAAAGCATGAAGATTAGAGAACTCCAAACAGAGTAGAGAAGGATTCACCTGGTAAAAAAATATTATGCACCTACATGAGTAAGTTTGTGGCCTGTGAACTATGGCATGTCTATGAGATCACTTAGCATAATTTTCAGCTAAAGGAAGCTTCTAAGTCTATTTTCAATGTGGAAATACTATAGAAGTCATTATCATTCACTCTAGCTGGCCAAAAGCTTTTGAAGATGAGGCAGTAACAAACTATATCCACCAGGATTATCCAAAAACAACCATCAAAAGTCTATCATTGATATTGTAGGAACACAGAAGTTAGTACTCTGAACATTTTTTTCTAGATGTAATAAGAGATTTAATTTCCTTTAAGCTGTGACCTTTTTACTAGAAAGAATTGTGGTATTTTATGTTTATATTATTTATATGACTGATCATTATATCATCTGTATTTTCATATTTCTGTCACATCCACACATTCATATGCAGATATGTTTCTTTCCATATGCAAATGAACGCCACAGCCCATGGCAGAGAAGCTGGGAATAGATGACCTTTGAAGGTCCCTTCCAACCCAAACCATTCTGATTTTATGATTCTGTAACTAAAAACAGGAAAACATTTACAAGAAAGTAAGATGAAAAAACTAAAACATTTAATGAATAAATGAAATATGCAGCAAATGGAACAGAGAAATTACAGTTGTAAAGAAAGAGGAATGTCAGTGAGTGAGGACAAAACATAAACTGATGGAAACCACAATATACACATCATGCACACAAACAGAAATACAACACGTGAAGTCAGCTGTGTCACTAATTCTCACATTGACATTTATTATGTCTCTGAAAAACTAAAATAATCATGTGCCTCTCTTGAATCTTCACAATTCATGAAAACAAATTTCATGGTTCTGCACACATATGAAATTCAATGTGATCCTATGTGCAGATGCAGTATGTGCTCATCCTACCACTTATCCTGCAGGTCTCTCTGCCTTCTCTACACTGCACATTGCATGAAATCTCTGAGACCAGAAGAATTTGGAATACCTTGATGAGTCATGGCAGAACGATAGGTGGAAGCAAGAAAGAGTAAGTAATTAAAATATTTCCTCCTGATTGCAGTAGTTTAGGACAGTTCATACATAAACAAGATACTGAAGCTGTTCTAACCAGGATGAAGTTCTCATGACAATATCTCACTCTTTTAATACACTCTTTGTAGGGAAAATGGAAGAGGTTCTATCCTGCTCATTTCAGGGTCATACCACCTCGGTCTATATATGCATACTTATAACAAGTGGACACTCAAGGTGAGGCCATCCCTGTGAGAGCAGAATGGAACAATCCCTCCCTTGCCCAGCTGGCAATGCTGTGCCTGATGCCCCCCAGGACATGGTTGGCCCTCCTGGCTGTCAGGGCAGTGCTGACCCACATTTAGCTTTCCATCAACCAGGACCCCCAGGTCTCTTTCCATGGTGCTGCTCTTCAGCATCATGTTCCCAAATCAATATTTACATTCTGGATTGCCCTGTCCCAGGTGCAGAATCCTGCATTTTCTCTTGTTGAACTTCATATAGTTGGTGATCACCCAGACCTCTAATTTTTTCAGGTCTCTGCAGGGCTTCTCTGTCCTGAATGGAGTAGTCAGTTCCTCCCAGTTTAGTGTCATTGACAAACACAGTATCCCTTCAAGTTCTGTGTCCAAGTTTTTTGTGAAAGTGTAGAAGAGAACTAGCTCTAAGATGGAGTCATGTGAACCCCACTAGGGACTGGCCACCAGATGTAACCCCATTTACTACAGTCTCTTTTTGGGGTCCTCCACATTTCTGGGCAGCTTCAATCCCAAGAGTTCTCACTAGCACTCAGCTCATCAAGTTCTGGCATGCCATCCTACTACTTATCACTGGCATTTGCTTATCACTGGTTTTGTCCCTATTCCCTTTCCAATCTAGTTTAAAGCTCTGTCAATGAGCCCTGGTCGCTCCTGTGCTAAATTCCTTTCTCTCCTTTCAAAAATGTGCTCTATGTCCTGTAAGTGCAAGTATGAGAGTTATTTTGGATTCAAGCTGCTGGAAGGTAAGAGGCTAATATATGCTTTTTGACCACACTTTATTGGTTGTATTCTCTGATATTATGCTGATGACAAAAATAAAAAAATCCAGGTGCCAAATCTGACTTTGAATGGTATAGGGCAAGGCTAAGTAAATCTTCTCTCTGGTAGGATTAAGAAAAAGACTGTAGACGATCCCACAGTAATCAGTGCGTGAACAGTGACATTTCTGGAGTGTCTCAGCTTTGAGGTTGACAGCAGTGGACAATGACAAAACCAGGCCATTAAGAGTGAAACATCCAGAAAAGAGCAGACAACAATAACATCTGTCATGACAACACAAATATGAAAATAACAGATATTGATTGTCTTGCTCACTGTCTCTGTCACTCAGATACAGGGATTAGATCATAAAGAAAGTGAAGGAACATCTAACAGTGAATGCGTAATATCGTAAACCACATCTGATTACAGATAAGCTGGGAATGTAAAATTTAAAGCAGTAAATGACTGTGGGTGTTATAAAGGGCTGGCCAGACATCACTCCAACACATCATCAAAGGCTCCATTGTGATAAGATTGAGGAGAAATGCTGGTGCAGTCTTAGGCACAAAGGGAAAGGATTGAACTCTGGCATTACTAAGTATAACCTTTGACCTAATACAACCTTCTCCTGGGTAAGGATATTTTCACTAGATATATATGTCAAATCATGAATCAAAATTGTCCCTGTGTCATTTTGATTTATTAAGGAAACTTAGCATAACAAAATTTGATTTTGTATAAAAAAGCAGTTTTTGATTTAATATACTTGGTATTTCAAGCTTATCTGTTGTTTCTTTCTTGATTTTACTTAGTATATATTACTCATAATACATAGTCCCCCATTATACCACAGGTAATCAAAACCAAGTGAAATCATCAGTGTGTTATAGTCAGTGGAGTTTTTTCCTATTACTTTCAAGTGGGCCAAGTTTTCACTCAATAGGCAAGGAAAGCAATACTTTAAAAAATATTCAAGCTATAGCTTATTAAATAAGAAGGAAAAGCAGCATTTAAGTATATATCTGTTATAAATTTTTGATATTTTTCAACAGATTGTCAATAGTGTGAATAGAGTTCCACTAAGTTGTTGAAAAAATAAACATACATGTTGCTTTACATTATTTAAGATCTCGACTATTTAGTAATGCAGTGTTTTTCATAGGAAATGGCTAATTCAGAGAAATCAAATGAGATTAGTTTATTTGCATTTAAACCCCTGCCAAATTTTACACTGTGGACCCTCAACCTCCTGAAAGGGAAAAAAAAGTATCAAAGAAATTAAAAGCACACAAATATGGCTAGAATACAAAGCTTTGGCTGTAAACCAAGGTTAAGTAAGAATAAGCAAATAATACCACTGCTTGAAAAAGCTTACATTACAAGCCATTCCATCAAATTGTTTTCCAAAATGTTTACCTAAATTAGTTGAAAGGCCACAACTTTATACAACAAGAAATTTTAATTAAGCCTTATGCTTGAAGTATTTCTGCAATTACTCCCTTTGGTTCCATTAGGATGTAACCTCAATTAAAATGTATTGTTAGTATTACAAGATAACACTTGCTGGTGGCACAAAACTGAAGATATTGCCTCCATGTAATTTTAGATTATTCCTTGCTGAGAGTTTTTGCTATTATTTTTTGTCAATAATGCTTTTTTCTATTCTCTTGCCAATGAAATATTATTAATGAGAACACCCAAACACTGAGCCTCTGAAAACAGACAGCTTCTAGAAAATTAAATACCTTTTGCACCCTAGAATTCAGTGAAAGCTTTTTGTTATTCATTTTTACTGTATAAAAATAACAAGTGAAAAATTAATAGGGTCACAGGATTCTTTGACTTTAGGAAACAAATATTGTAACTGTGAGGGGAAAAATCCCTAGGATTTCATCTTTTCACTTTAATTGACATCATTAGTCCTTTCTCAAGTGATAACATTCTTTGAGGTCATTTATTTTCCCCACTTCAATTCTCTGTCTACTGTTGTACTATGCACAGAAAATAAATTTACCACATTAGGGTCTTCACACGTGCATTTGTTTATCTGTATTTCTTATGTCTTTCTCTTATTTAATAAATAGTGTTATGCAGAGCAGGAATTGTTCAGTATTCCTTACATTTGGTAGTACATAAAATTTGTGATTGAAAACACAATTTTTAATGGTCAAGTAGATTTTAGAACAAACTCTTGTCATACAGGGAGGAAAAAAGGTATAGTTATTTTCAACAACTAATAAAAATAGCAATTTCAAATGCACAAGTAACACCACATAAGCACATTGTCATTTATCAAAGGATTATATTTTTGTAGTGAGAAACAGTAACAATTCTATTTGTTTATTCAACTAACAAGTACTTTCTTAGAATATATAAAAATTTTATACACTTTATCCTTTTGCATGAAGCTAGTACCAGAGAGCTTCAGATTCTCCCAATTCCAGTCTTTTTTAGAAAATGCTTCTAAAGAATGACTAATTCTTTGAATTGTGGCCAAGTTTGCAAATATTTAGTATCATTTTTCAGTATTTATTAGATTAAAACTAAATCAGAAGTAAGATTTTGTTTAGATTCACATTTAACTGCCCAAACCTTTTAAAGATTGTCCCAAAACCTGCTGCCACATTTGTAAAATAATTCATACAATTCACTCTGGTATTCCTGTTAAATGCAGACTGTCCAACTGTCTGTAAAAACCTTTGAAGAGTCTGAAGTGCTCCTTTTTATCTGTGAGGACTCTGGGTTAGGGAGTACACCTCGTGGGTATTAATGGCTCATCAGGAGATGGTGAGAGTTTCAAAGAGACAGGACCAAGTGAACCTTTGAATAAAGTATTTTAGCTCAGAGCCTGGCCCTAGGAAGGAGGATGATCTCCTCTGAAAGCTAACCCAGGGGAAGGAGGCAGCAGAGCATCTGTCTCACACAGCCAGAGAGGGTGGACATTCACTCCCCTGCACTTCTCTTGTCAGTGTTTGTGAGCAGCTTCCACACACCCCTGGTCTCTGCCTGGTCTCTTTCTCTGAGCTGGAATGAAGAAGTGACAAAACAGTCTCCTGACCAAATCTCACTAACTATTGCCTCTAACAACCTTATTACAAAGGGGATGGAGCAAATGCTACTGGGAAATGAGTCAAATTTCATCACATTCACAGAATCACAGAATGGTTGAGGTTGGAAAGAATCTCTAGAGGTTTTGGGGGAGTATGAAGAAATACTTGAAACTTTCTTTGGAGTTAAGTGGGGAAAATAAGTGACAGAAACATTTTGGGAGGCTGTGACTTTTAAGTGGTCATATTTCTGTTGCTACAAAAATTTGCAAAAAGCACATTTTTTTTTTTTATGTTTAAACTGAAATGAAAAAAAAATCATCTTTCTTGCTTTTCTCTCAGGGAAAATAAAATTCAGAAGAATATTAGCTTTCAAGTTCAAGGCAATGCCTGAGCAGAGCTGTTAAATCTACTTCATCTCCCTGAAATGTATTGCAATGCAAACTTGTAGTATGGAGGTAGTCAAGCAACAAGTACAACTGTTTCATGCAAAAAGAGGTATGAGAAAAAATAACAATATATTTTGCATCTGAAGGTTTATTTGGGTCAAGATGGTGTGAGCAACTACATATTAACAAGATGGTAACACCCACCATTAGATGAAGCAGTGTGTGGTGCACTCTCATGGGGTCCACAGTCAAAGACACCAGCTACCCTTCTGAAAAATCTGAACCACATGTATTGTGCAACTGTTTGGCCTCAGAGGACAAACTGCATCTAATTAAAAGCAAAGCACATATGACGGACATGAGATGAACTCAGTACCATCTGCTCTACTACTGATTAAATCCTTTTACACTACACTGTTTGCCAATGAAAACATAGGCTTTTTGGAAAAAAAAAAAAAACCAAAAAAAAACCCAAACCAGTACTCTCTCTCCAGAAAAATCTAAAGCCCTCTTAAAGATACTGAGTCATACATCCTGGTAAGGTTATACTTCTTAATGGGCTACTACATGACTAACAGGAATTTTACTAGGCAGATAGTACAGACTATTAATTAATTCAAGTTGCTTGTAAATTTCAACAAGATCTATATCAATTATATTGATACCTTCGTAACTAAAGCCCTGAAAATATAGTTATGATTTTTTTAGAACTTTCTACACAGAAAATTTATATATAATACAGATATGCGTGCAGGTGATAGATAATAAGTATCGCTATGACTGGGCTGCCATCTTTCAAATTGTGTAATAAAGTCCAAGACAACTTTTTAAAAAGTGATTTTAACTACAGGATTTTAAACTGAACTATTCTGGTACAATTATTACCCAGGTGACTATCTTCTTGTCTAAATTACTCTGCAGCTGGATGGAATACACTACCCCCTTTCCACATTGTTAGGAACAGACTGTGCTTCCTGTGAAATGTGTTAGCTAAAACCTTTCCTAGCTTAGGAGCAGATTGAAAGACTGAGGTAACATTTGGAGAATATTTTTACATCTGTCAGTGAAAATATTCAATTATCAAAAACAAACAAGCTATGACTTTATAGGATCCCAGCATGTCCTTGCTTTTATCCTTCATTTGGTTTTGTTTCATAAAACATCCATGCTGTACATTTCCAGCTAGCTTGTTCTATTATGATACATTGAAATCCCCACTGAGTTTTTGCTGCTCTTCTTCCTTTTCAACATATAAACTGAATTATCTGAATTAAAGCAGCTTTTCTTCCCTGACTAGTTAAAAATTGGCAAATTCCATCAAGTTGTTCTTCCCAACATGACATAAAAAATAGGGGGAAAGGAGTCTGCTCTCTGCAGACTTAGCTACTTCTGAACTACTGTTCCTAGTCTTTTATAGCTAAGATGTTAAGTGCTTTTCTCTCTCAGATCACAGTGTCTACTTCCTCACGATCCTCTGCTGAACTTTCCCAGGCAGCAGTTGACAGCTCAGACACCCACAGCATGACACGACAAAAACCAGCTACACAAACAGAGCACAAGAGCTCTGAAAAAAAGTCTGCTTTCAAATACAATGAAATCAAGTCTTATACTATAGCTGTTTCTTTGTCTCCGCTTTTATTAGTAGTATTTTCCCTCTGCCTCACAGATTTTTAATTAGATCTACCAGTTATGATTGAATAGCCAATGCTAAAATGCTTTAAGAGTTCCTCATGTATTTATCACATATGAAGAATCAGATTTTTTTTCCTTTTTTGTTTAATGGCATAAACTATATAAATACATATTTCTAAGAGGGATATTAAATAGAACCTATACAGTTATGTATGAAAGCAACTGCAGCCTAAACTAATGCCAAGGAGTAATTACAGCCTAATTGCCTTGGCTTGTTTGGCATGTCATAAATGTTTTTACAATGGTTCTTAGCAGATGAAGAGTCAGAAAACAAATTTCTGCAAGTTGTGGAGAAATTACTACAACCCATTAAGGCCTTCCTGAAACTGGTTCCATATTCTACCATCTGCAATGTTCAGAAGACACTTCTCTGAGCTGTAAATGTTATTTGTTTGCTGGAAAAATTTCTTGATCTAATGCTTAAATTACATTTTAGAAAACATCCCAGTATATGATAGTAGTTAAAAATGCTGCTCTTCAAGGAGTTAACTTATCCAACATGAATACTAAAATCATTAGAGATTATATAGGATCCATGCATTTGTTTCTTAGGGATCTAGCATTAAACAAAGCAGCAGTGCAATCTCTATAAAATATTCATCTGTGAAACAAAAACCTGTGTCACATAATAAAAGGACCGTGACTCTATTTTGATGCTTATGAAAGACAAATTCCACATATTTAGTGCTTACTTTTCAAGATGCAGCTTGTTCAAGAAAATAGGATTTTTTAATATGTCAGACTGAAAAGAACATAAAAGAAAAGGATATTGAAGGCAGTCACACTGTTTGTTGAAGAAGAGCTAGAGGTAATTTTGTTGCCAAGGAACAAAGTGTGAATTGCACAAGACCCAGGAAGAAAGGGGAAGTATATGCTGCAAACTTCTTCACTAATGAATCTTTTCTGCAGACCGTAGACAATGAGGTTCCTTTCCATGATGCACTAGCCCAGGAGGTACTCTCAGGAGACATTAAGAAGAGAGTATTGCTGGATATCACATATTGCTACACACAGTGGCAGAGAGGATTTTCATTAAAGGCAGACACTTTCCTACCACTTTGCATAACTTGCCCAGAAAAGGAAGACCTTCTTTTTTTCACCATTTTCAGCCATTTTTCTGTGTCCCAAGGGACTTCTAACTAAACAGAAGGTGAAAAGATTGGAAAAGAGTGTGACAGCAAAATACTAAATACATTGAGTATAAATACAGAAGCTAAGAAGATATCCAAAGATAAAAACTTGGCACATGTGAATTCTGGCATAGAAATTCTTCCGTCCTGATAGTTCCTTACACCAGTTCAAGCATGAATCAAATAACAGCAGTATTTATCATTTGATGACATCTGAAACCATTAAATTAAAATTAAAATGTATTGATTTTAACAAACATTTTCGTTGCACAGCATACTGTGTCCCCAAACCTTACAGCTGGCAGGGACACTTTCAAGGCATCTAATTTAAAGAATTCTGGAAGAAATCCTCTTGCGACAATACACTTATATGTCAGTAATATGTGTATATTCGACATAAAAAATTATAATTTCTTTAAAATCCTACCAAAAAAGTTGATCTGAAAAATTATAATTTTATTTGGGGATCACTGGTGAATCTTTAGTAAGTTTATTGCTTTACTTTTGTGTTTAATATTTATGTAAGATCAAGAACAGTTCCCCTGTTTTTCATTTCTACAATTTTTATCAAGTGTTTCTAGGATTGTTACTTTGTCAAATTGATGGCAAAACAATAAAAATGGATGGATAAGTGTAAATAGCATTTTCTCTTTAAGTTTACTGCTATTCAGTTTTAGTCTGGATACATCCACTTGAGAATGCCAGATAGCCTTAAAAACCACAAAGCTCATTAATTTGACTGAACATAGAAATTGTTCCTAATATTCTGATGCTCTTAAGTATACCTAATAGCTCAACAGCCAAGAAAAAACAATCTTGAAATTAATAGTTTGTCATCTACTATGAAAATCCACAGTTATCTCAACATGTTAGATTTCATGCTTCAGTTTTATGCTTAAATTAGAATTTAATTATTCAAAAGTGCTCAAATTCTTCAACTCTGTGGCTAAGTTCCCAAGCAACTTTAAGAATTATTTAAACAAATTGAACTCCTCATTTTGCGACTTTCACATGAGGAAAAAAGTGGCTATTTAATTTGAAAATGGCATACATTCCATGCAGGAGGCAGTAAAATCTGCCACTACACAATAATTACAGACCTCTGGTTAAAGACAAAGAAAAGGATTTAATTTGATTAGCCTCCAACTTTATTCATTTAACTCATCTGGGAACTATCCAGCAATAATTCTTCTACTGAAAGTCATAATTCTTCTTTAATTGTTTCCACCTGGCACAGTACTTTCATCAATCCCCTGTTCTCTACCTTTCTGTACTTGGCTCTCAACCCATCACTCATGCCTTCCCAGTCTTCCCTTGCTGTACCATTAAGGGGCAAGGGAAAAGAGGTTTGGGTTATGGAGGCCAGTGGGCCTGTGATACAAGGGACAAAGAGAGTCCATTGGTGGGACAGCCCCTAGTACCAAAGATCCTCCCCAGTTTAGGGTGACAAAAAGGGCTTTTCCCCAGGATGCTTTGTTTAGCCATGCTAACATACCCCAGTTCCGCCTCCCTGGTTGACCCATTGCCCTCCTCACCCTTTGTTACCTGATATGTCCCTGCCCTAAAAGGTTCTGCACTCCCTGTTCCCCCATTGGCCCTTGCCCCCATTGGCTTTGCCCCACCACCATTCTCTCAGAGTTTCCATTGGCTCCCAGACCCCAGCCCTGCCTGTGTGCCACCCCCATGCCCTCACATCATTGGCCTCTGATGCTCACTCTGCTCCCATATATAAACCTGGTCTCTGTCTTTGTTCCTGGAACCTTTCAGGAGTGTGGCTGTGTTAAACTCCTCCTGGAGAACCCCATACACAGACCCTTCCCATCTCTTTGTCATGGAGCCGTTTCTGGAGCTGTGTGTGTGCATGTACATGTGTGAGTGCGTGCCCGTCCTGCTGAGCAGCTTCGCCGTGGAGACGCTTTGGGAAGGTCGCAGCATCTCACCATCCAGCACAGCAAGCCTGCCACGACATTGGGTTATTTTTGTTGTGACAGACCACAGAACCTCCAGCTTGATTTCCTCCACTGCAAGATGCTTTCCCTGTGTTCAATCCCTCTTTCTGTTTACACCTCCTAAGAATTTATTTCTGTGCTTTTTCTGCTACATGCAGAAATGCTGAGCTTTTCCTTACAGCTGTCCCACACCCCAGGATTCTGCAAAGTTGACTTTTCTAACTTTTCCCCTTTTTTGCTCCTTTTATAGTCCTCCCTATACATCACCTCCAGCTCCCCCAAAAAATCTCAAATAGTTAATAATAATCCTTTAGCAGACAAAAATCTTCGTTAGCAAATTAATGTACAAACAAAAGAGTTAAGGCTTGCTAAGTCAAGTGTTCAAAGACACTCATTCTACAAAATCAAAATCTCTACACTTAGGCAAAATCCATTGCTTAGCATGCTAACCCAGGGCAAGCCTTGTTATGTTCCCAGGCATCCTGAGGAGAAAATGGAAACTGTGTGACCCTAAAGAAATTAACCTCAACAAAGGTGACCTCTTACTTCCTTCCTAACACACTGCTTTTATGATTGCAGTGACTTCATTTGGAGAGTCAGACTCTATACATGAAATCTGTAAGCGTTCTGTTACTGGCCATTTTTATCTGAGACTTTTATCATATTTCCTCATTGGAACAATCATGAAAGGAATTTTAATTTTGGAACATAAATGCAGTCTGCACACAAGCAAGCATACACACTTTACAGTAAATAATGTGCTGTTAAGGCAGTAAGCAGTAAACACTTTTGAAGAAAACTTAATTTGTTTTCAATCAGAACAGATAAGAGTGATTATTAATGGTGGTGAATATATTTATCCAGGAACACAGACTTGCCTAGACAGGAAATTTTATATTAGTGGAACAACATTTCTAAGTTTATTGATTTATGTCTAAACTAAATGAGAGTATGTTCTATTGCTCTTGAGGTAGATGACATGAGATTGAAGTAGGTGTTTTAATATCCTGTTTAATGTCAAGTTAGAAAATTAGGTTCTTCCTCAACCTTTGAGTTTTAGTCATTAAAGACTGATGGTTCAGGACCTCCCAGTGTTTGACCATATACCATCTATTCAAATGGAATGGACTGACAGCCCCAGGCTGCAAAAATCCTTAGCTGTTTTTGGGAAAAATATTTCTTGTCCATTGGATTGTGAAGGTAGCTCAATAATTTTGAATGAATTCATGTAAAGCTATTTGTACATTTTTTTTTTTAGATATGCTAAAGAAAGTGAAAGCCTGGGTAGCATTGCTAATAAGATTTATCTGGTAAGATAGGTTATATGAAAAGAGAACACCTAAGGGAGAAATGGGTCCTATCAGAAAGGACAACAAAATTGATCAGGGAGCTTCTTGTTTTGGGACAAATATATTGCCTTTCCCTCGCACTTACACTATTGCTGAAGAGAAAATGCTTATTTATTCACATGAAAGGCCCTTCTTCTCCACCTATAATACTGAAGATAACCATAACTGAAGATAAAACTTCACCCATAGCTGAAGATATAAACGATCCTATCATACATTTACAAAACAAAGATCTCACACTTACTATTGCTTAAGCAAATCTGACACACTGTCACTTCAGAGAAACAGATAATCTTGTTGTTGTTTCTGAAAATTTGCACAATATTACCTGTCAGCAAATTGGTCTCAGAGACTAAGCAATAATGATTCTGCAATTTTTTTCAACATTCAGTGCCTTCTGAAAACTATACCGCTGATCATTCTCCTAAAGGTACCTTTGATGTTCACGAGTCGTAGCAAAGTGCTTCTATTAAAAGACTGCCTTTCAGTTCAGTTTGTTTCTTTCAATTTGTTGTATATTGTGCCAAGACATATATACACCACATTTTCAGCTCAGAGGAAGATGAATGGAAATAAACAATGACACATTTGCAGTAAGAATTCTGTGGCAAAGACCTTTAGTGAGATATTGTGGTTTCAATGCAACCACAACAGAACTACAAACTTCCTTTATAAATGATAGATCTAATTGTAAAGTTAAAATTATAGTTCCATAAAGAACCAGAACAAGTGCTGAAGACACATTATCTACTGTATGTTGGCATGTGGCTGTATTCCCAACAAAAGCATACCTATTATTCATTGATTTACATGTTTTATCTTTCCATAACGGGCAGCATTTATTTACCCTTTCATTTTGAGGCATTACAGTTTCTGCTGACATGTGTATTTTCCTAAAATAGAACATTGCAGCAGTCCCCTGATAGATGTTTAAGCCATGTGTATGTTTATTTTTTAATTTTTTTCTTGAACTTTCTAACTGTGAGCAGGCTGGGAATGTAGAGTCATGATGAATGAGAGTTTGCTTTATAAAAAAAAGATAAATGTAGACATTTGATGTAACACTGAAAAATTCAGCCTCCTACCTTGAAAACAAACATTTCCCGGCGAAGAATAGCCAGGGTGTTGAAGTTCCCATCACAGATGTTAGGCTTGGCTCCGGGATAGGAAGGTTTGTCACCAGTGGGTGGCCGGGGAGGTTTAGGTTGCCTGTCATTCTTTCGTGGGTCTGCTGGAGGGACTGAACGATGTGGGGGCACTGTTGGCAGAGGTCTTGTTGGTGGTGGTATCCTGTCAGGTGGACCTATAAAAATACAGCAGCAGGATGTAATATACAAACCCACTAAAGGAAACATACACTACAAAAGCCAGCTGTAAGCTGTACAAACCCAACAGTGAAAGGGGAATGAAAAAGTGCCCTAACTTATATTTCTGATGTTGTGAAATCATTGAATCACAGAATCACAGAATATGCTGAGTCAGAAGGGACCCTTTAGAATCACTGAGTGCAGCTCTTGGCCCTGCCCAGGACACCCCAAGAGTCCCACCATGTGACTGAGAGCACTGTCCAAACACTTCAGTCAGGTTGGTGCTGTGACCACTTCCCTGGGGAACCAGGCATTGGTTATAAAGGGTATAAAGAATGACTACCAAAACCCGTGAAAATAATTACTTTTCATTATGCAGAATCTTCCTTATTGGAACAACATTCCAATAAAACCTTCAAAGGATGCTTAGGCCACCATCATTTCAGATGAGAAGTAGTTCAAAGCACATTATTTAGCAACTTAGTAAGAGCTCTTATAATAGAATCATTGTTTCTTGTACAAATAAATGAAAAAAAAAATCTTGTTCCTTTTAAGATCATCAGTTAATAGATTTTCAACCTATATCTTTAATCTCTACTCATCAATTCACGCATGCATGTATGTAGCATACCTGCTGTTTCCTACCAACCAAATTTTTAGATCAAGTAATGTCATGTTCATTAGAGACAGGATATTCCCGGCTTTTTCCAATGTCCCTTGGTGTGTACAGGGCTCCTAAAACTGGACCTCAAATCCTAGGCATGTATATAATACACAGACCACACCACTCCCCTTCCATAATTCACTTATTTTCTTCAAGTGAAAAACTAAAACTCTGTAGAGCAGTCTTACAACATTTTTTTTCTCTTTCAAATATATTATCTGTCATAGTATACAGAGTTTGATGAAATGACTATCCCACTCATAATATCTCTACCTGAAATTCATCAGGCCATCCTAGACAGATACTGATGATAACCCTAATCACATACTGAATGACTTGAAACGAGTGTACTGAAAATGCCTTCCCCTCTCTACACATATTAGTAACATTTATTTTTCATGGACAAAAAGATAAGGAGCTTCACTTGGACCCGTAAGATTTCTGGAAACAAGATGAATGTTTTAATTTTTGCTCATTCTATCTAGGCCTCTTTTCAAATCACTTAAATAGATAATACACTTTGACTTTAAAAAATAAATACTGTGTGCATGGCCAGCTTCAGAAACACTTTTGAACAGTAAGAAAACTCTAAAACTGCACAAATGGCATTTGAATTTCTGAGAGTTTTACAAAAACCACATACTTTATAAAGAACAAGATGGATTATGTAAGGAAATCTTAAACTTGCCAAATGGTTGTCATGCAATTTAATAAGGCATTTATTTCATTCACAATTTTAAGACTTGTGACATTTATAATTTACAGTTTATAACAGTATTTCAAGGAATACTGCAGAACAAAGTAATTATTTTAATAGGTGTGACATTTTTATTGAGGTATATGATTCCAGATCACATCTTGATTTTAAAGGGAGCAAAGGAATCAGTTTGCAGTAGCTTATGTTGGAAAATTTTTAACCCCAAATCAAAGGTTTTTTATGCTATTTGGTGGTGATGTCAGCTATTACTTCCCAGGGGTAACACATTTTTCCTAACGTATAGCCCACAGCTGTTCAAGCTTAGCAGCTAGTTTTCAGCAACGAATTCTTGTCTAGCCCTTAAGTCTAGACTACCAACTCAGGAGGTCATGAGAAACAACCTTCATCCCAGCTAATCACACAGGAAAAAAACCCAACAAAACAAAACTTGATCAGCCCATCATTTTGAAATTGCTATTTATGCTTTATGAAAATATATATCTGTTCTTGTTAATATGATACTTTAAAATTCTTGTTACTATTACACCATGGAGGCTGCAGATGTCTAGTTAGCAGTACAGTAATTCTATGTGATCATAGTTGTCCTTTCTGGTAGTAAAGATAAAGAAGGAAGGGCCCTCACAATATTCAACATAAACATGACAAATTTTACACAGGAAAAATTGTGAGTACAAAATTTAATCCAATGCAAATTTAATTAAGGACTAGTAGGGAACACAAATGCAAATTATATGTACTGGATACAAAGCCTTAACACAGAGAAGACAGATTTTTCAATTCTAAAAATAAAATATATTTTTAAAGAAAAAAAAAAGACTATTTAAAACCAAAACCAAAAACAAAATTATGTGTTTGGAAATTTAAGGTATAGTAATATAGGAGTTAGTGTTACATTCAACCCATAATCACAATTATGTTATTGTTTTGACTTTAAAAAAAAAAATTGCCTTGTTAAATGCAGAATATATTTGTACCACGTGTATTTTATATCAGGCCATGAAAAAACCTAAATGAACATACTTTAAAGAAGTAGGCCCTTCTTTACCCTCTGTAGGGTCTGGTGGTAACATTATTTTGAGATCAATTTGTTATATTTATCATAAGAAAGGGTGTTTTTGGGACCTCAGATTTTGAGGGAAATTTTCTGTATTATAACTCATAAACTGAGAAGCAGTCAATTCATCCAGTTACATGAGCTTGGACACCTGTGTAAATAATCTCATTGTAGTTAAAGGCCTGCATTTCTTAATATTTCCATCATTTGGAATCCTTTTACATATGTTTTCTTTATGGATCTTTACAACGTTTAAAATTACTATTCCAGACAAGTGCAAATATGAATATAAGTTGTGAACAATGAGAAACAAAGTAAGAGCATCCTCAAAGTCTTTGGATGTTTTACTCACATAGAGACTATGGTGTAACAACTGGTGAAGCCCACACTAATTAACTCTTTTGGAGAAGTGATATGGACAGGAGCACTTCAAAAGTATTTTAAACTGAAAAGCTTGCATTGTCTGATGAGAACATGACATACCATATATCTTCTGGATGCCCTGTAAATCATCATTAGGTAGTTTGAAGTTGTCAGTTTCCATATATTGGTAAAAGGGAGCCATGATTGCAGTGGGATCATTAGAGTGCTCCAAGCCCAGAGCGTGTCCGAGTTCATGCACTGCAACTAGAAAGAGATCATTTCCTGGGAAGAGAAGAAAAGGAAAAAAGACCTTTGAATCCACAAACATATTAACAAAAATAACACACATGGAGGTCTCTGCATTTGCAAGATGCTTTCACTGCATTTGAATTTCACAAGGTAATGTATAGCAATTAATAGATCATCAAGGATACCAAGGATAATGTGGCAGAAAAGGCAGTTTTCTCTCTTTTTTTTTTGTTCCAACAAGGAAACCATTATGCAGTAATGTATGGTACTGTTACAGTCATCATAAACATAAACCTTTTTAATTGATACACATGGTAACTGTGGGCTTCAACTGTCATAGTTCATGTCTAGGCTTTTGTGCAATTTATGACTTGATGTTGCCATGAACCCAACTAAAAATGCTTTCATCAAGACATAGCTCCAAAAGGAAAATATCCTGGTTTTGTTTGGTAAACCTCACTAACTGAAGACTACCTATTTAGGACAAACCACACAGGGCAACTGTCATTGAAACACTTGTAATCAGACCCCTGCTGATTATATGTAGATGTTGTCCATTTCTGAATCACCGTAACTGAAATCCTAATAAGGAAAATGGATGTCCTAAAATATTTCACTGTGCAATTCCCTGTAATAAGTGTAGTTGCTTATTTAAGCATTAAAGCTTTTTTTTTTTATTTTTGTAGGACTACAGAAAAATGCATAAACACGCACTCATGTTATAGACCAGTTTAATGTTTTTGTTATTCTCTTCTGGAAACATCTTTAAATTTTTTATCACAGAGTATTAGACACAACTGGAAGATTTGGCAGTGGAATTATTGCACTCTTCTGAAGCAAACACACATCAATGCCAATGGGATCTTTTCTAAAAAAGGTTTCAGAGCTGAACCTCGATGGTAGTAATTTTGTCCCCTCTTACTCTTCGTTCTGCATATCTTTCTATGAGTCTTTCAAACAGATTCTATCATACTTCACCTGTCACAAAATGAGACTTTGGAAAAATAATTTACATCAGGAGAAAGATTCTAGTCATTTGAGAAGGCTCACATCCATAATACCACTCATTTCATCACCTAGGAATGGGAAGAACCATCCTCCAGAAGTGTGATCCTGTCCCACTGAAAAGAGAAGTACTCTAGATGAGCAGCTTATGCTGATCATCTAATTTTTAATCACTGGACTCATGTGAAACTGGTGTCACCTATAGCAAGCAGTTTCTTGTTGAAAGAGAAGTATAAATAATGAAAGGCCTGTGCTGTGGCCTAATAGTCATATATTGGTTGTTAATATGAGAAAAAATGCTCAACTTTAACTCTTACCCTATAATCTGTAGATTCTTTGGGGATAGACAGTTATTTTCCTCTGCTGGAACTTGATCTGTAAGTACTTTTAAAATGTCAGTGGTAATAATATTAAGTTGCATCAGCAACAAAATTACACATATTTACATTACAGAACTTTGAGGACATAGTTGACAGTATTTCAATTTCTCAAGTATTTCCTCTTGTTGAAACAATAAAATAAAGTTTATTCAAAGTTCATATGAAAGAGGAAACACTTGGCAGTAGATGCCTTCATGATGTATGAAGCCATGCTGATGTTTGTGAAATAAATGTTTAAATGAAATAATGAAAACAGACACAAATAAAATTATATTCTTAGTTCACAGTCTTCTCTTAACTTCTGATTCTTAATTTGAAAATATGAAAACTAAATGTTCTTGATCTTCTATTTTATATAACTGTGCAGAAAAATCTTTCAAAAAATTAATATGACAATGTACTTTTAGAAATGAGAAGTTTATCTTATAATTTATAATTGTGTGGTTTCCAGATGAAATATTTCATGACAATATTTTTCTTAGATGCAGTTCTTTTTATAGTAAAGCAGATTGTCAATGTGCTGTTTTCAATAGGTTTGATAAGCTTGACTGTCCTGGTGACAAATGCACTTGATATCTGAATCTGGCCATCTATATGCAGACAAAGCTGATCTTGACATCATCTCATATGAATAATCCACAGCTTCTGTAACTAACCTCAGCATAGGAAGTGATGCACAGAAGGAACTCTGTAAAGGTTTTCATTCTGCACTTATAATGGAACAATTATTTGTAATTTTAAATAATCATAGGTTTAAGATTAAAAGACTAAAAAGAAGAGCATGTTACTGTACTACAGCTTTCATACTATCATGACAAATTCATATTATTTTTCAATTCTTTTCTGAGTTTTGTGAAAGTCCTAAACCAGGCTTATTAGAATTCAAAATTTCTTTCCCTGGTATTAACTCGAGTATTTAAGAAGTAACCTTCTTTTGCTTTTCAGACCTTCTGAAAGCAAATTTTCTTCCTATACCCATGCATCTTACATCATAATTAAAAATATTAACTAGTCTAGGACTTAAGAAATGCACTTACAAGTTGGCCACATTCTTTACTGAACAATTTTCAAATAGATTTGAGTTAATAGTATTTATTCTACCACTATCATTAGGCTTGTTAGTATCAGAAGATCAAAGAGTGTTCTGCATATTTTAACTCTGCTGTTTGAGGCAGGAGGTCTGGGAAGTTAACTTGTTATAATTTCTAAAATTTCAGTAAGCCACTGTTAATCAACAGTCTTGGAAGAGTCTATTGCTTCTATTTGTGCCAGTTGTGCAATACATAAAGAATCAGTACATTTTTGGTTAACAGTCCTTATTGAGTTCCTTTACAGATTGTCTGGAATTTCTACATTTTGTTCCATGTTGATCTGAAAGATGTGAAATAAATAGCAACAGGGTAATAAATAAAACCAACTTTCAGCTACTGGCATATCTTCCTTCCCGATTCACAGATAATGATCATGTGGTAGAGGACTTTTAAAGTAGTACTTCCAAGTGACAGTGAGACCATGTGAGACAACAGATATTATGCAGGGGCTGGCTGCTTCTCTTTTGGTCTTTTGGATAGGGGAGATTATGTAAAGAGAAAAAAAGAAAAAAGTCCCAAACATTACATTCAGTGTCTGACTGCCCCTCTGGATTTAGTCTTTATTTCCACCTCATGCAATGCAACTTGTAGCCATCAGGGGTGCCATTAAGTGTGGCAAAGGCAGAGCAGCCCTTGAGCAAATGAGCAAGGGGGAAGGGAGAAGGTCACAGGAAAGAGCTGGGAAAATAATGTTCTTGCCTGGGGTGACAATGATTTAACAGGGAACATATTTTCTACTTGTAGTCAAATAGCCCCATTATTCATAACAATTTCCATCAAGAGTCATGATTGTCTCCAGGGCATCCTGAATTTAAACTGACCCAAATAACTTAGTGCAATTGAAACTCACATTTAAACCAGCCCAAGATGAGCTGTCTGAGTCCAGTGCAGGTAGGGCCTTATTACTTAGTTTCCATCCTTTCTGCTTTGCATATGATTAGATTTCTCCAATTAGGCAACAATTACTCAGTGCCTCTTTGCTTTAGGCAGCAGACTTGCCCAGAGTACCTCAATGCCACTGCAAAAAGCTCCTGAGAGTGCAGAAGGACAACCTTCTCTAAATGCTTGCTCTTTTTCTCGAGTCTGCACAGAAGTGTGTTTGTGACTGCAAGGCTGATAGTAGCCCTCCTTCAATTCCTTGGCCAGTGCTCCATGAGCATTCATACTCACTCAGGCTAGCTTTTTATCCTATTGACACTGGGCAGTTTTTACATTTTCAGCTGCCACCATTGAAGGAGAGAGTCCCAAATGATTCTATATTTCAGTATACATTTTCCAGTAGGACATATTTCAGTCCATATGGCAAAATGAAGCACCATCACAAACTTTAACAAGTCATACCAAAGTTAAAATGCGTATGACTGCAATGATTTTTAAAGCAAAAGTTGCCACCGAAGGATGTACAATGGTGAATATTCATTGTGATAGTCTCAGTTACATCTTGTTGCATATCCACAGAGTAGTAGAAAAATATTGGAAAATACATTTCACTAGCCCAAAACTTGTGCATCCCTATTCTTGTGTTCCCTGTTAGCATGGAGATTTGGAATAGAATGGTTGTAAGCTCAAAAAGATTGTGATTATTTTTCTTATTTTATCTCAAGTTTGATTTCACAAGAGAAGAAAAAAAAAAAAGATAGTGTGTGTAAAGAACTAAGATAAAATTATTATTTTTATACTGACACTTTTCTCTGAGGCTATAAACTATTTTAGGCACTAAATCTGCCTGACTTTAGAAACACTGCCCAAACTACAGAGTATAAATATGTATTAATATATCAAATATTCAACAGTGTGGAGCATGTTGTATGAGGAAGCCTTTCCCTCTAGCTGATATATACATTATTTTTTACATCTACAGATAAACAAAGCTGATATGTTTGTCCACAGTAAGCTATTAAGAAAACCTAGTTCTGAGGATATTAATTTCCATTTTAAATGGTATATAAGTTCAATTTATTAAAGCAATACCCTTATGGCTTAACATGTGACCTCAATTTTGAGGACTTTTCCCTCCAGAAGAAAAAGAAAAAAACCCTAGAAACTGAATTTCAAATGACAAACAAACTGTAAAAATACAAAGATGTTTTATATTTAGGCATACACTCTTTCTTCCAAAGATTGGTTTATTTCATTTTTCATGTGATGTAGATAGATGTTTTCTAACTAAATTAATATCAAACTGAAATGTAAATCTGTACAAGACTTCTATTATAGTTTTTTTACCAACAAGACAGTATCTCAAAGGCAAACTTACAATTAATCAGAAATATTACACACACACAAAATACCCATCACTTTCTGTTCAATGTAAGCAGAATTTGCATTTTCATTATTGTGTTCATTTGTACCACCACCTGACACATCCAAATCGCTTACATGCTGCAAATTGTAGAGTAAGATTCTTACTCTACACAGCATACAGGGGAAAAAAAAAAAAGTTTTATCTTTATTATTATTATTCTTTCCAGACAGGACAGAATCTTGAAGATGCTATTTCAACAGTCAGACATAAAAGAAGATTCTTTTTCTCTCTGACCTTATTACAATACAGCAGAACCGAGCATATACATTACATATGCACTTATATAAGCACCTTATATGTATATATATGCTATATTGAGAGTATACATGGACCGAAATATAAATCATAGGAATACTTTTACCCAAATAAAGGTGCCACATTTTCCAGTCTAAGAAATCATATATAGTTCCTTGACATTATCTCAACTGCCAATGGCACTAAAATTTGGTAGTCTGGTAGTTATTTTGGAAAGGAAGTTTTTGCTAAAAGATGGATGGAGGACCTTTGAAAAAATGAAAAACAAAACTAATTTTTGTCAGTTTAAATAAAAATGTATCATATAGAGTATATCCATTTTCTATATGAACTTAGTGTATCTATTTTTTACACACTGTATTTTAAACAATATTTTTTCAATAATATAGCTATATATTTAGGCTTTTTCACTGTGACAAAATACAGTGACATAAAAATATCTTCTTTCACTCTATTACTACATAATACACACAATAAACTCCTTTCCAGAGAGGCTTAGTGAGATATATATATATGTATGTTTACATATCTATATATATTTATATTGGTCTATCTGTCTATCTATCTATCTATCTATCTATCTATCTATATCTATATGCGGACAGAACAGGAGTACAGACAGTTTGTTATATACAAAATATGGACTAATTACTCTGTGCATAATTTAGAATACCTACACCCATACGTGCAAATTTTTGATAAACTATTCTGTTTTAAAAAAGATGAACAGATTAGTGTGAAATTTAAACTAGCTTGCTTGAAATTTGACAAGGGCACATTTCTATAGAGCAAGGCTGTTCTCAGGTGACTCAGATTGTTGATGAGATATAATGAGAATATTTTAGTTTAGCCGTGTGTGAGTCCTTCCTGGCAGTGCTTTACTGTTTTTGCCTGCTATGGACATAATTTAGAAATCAGGAGCCCACTTTCTTTTATAATACATATCAGCCTGTACTTTAGAAGGCAAAGACATGCAAAAGATAGGAATTTCTGACTTACTACTTAGATCTGTTACCAAGAACATTGTACAACTTGTAGTAAATTGCTTGAAATGAGTGGAATTAATTACTTTAGGTATTTTTAAATTTCTTTCTATAAAAAGCATGGATATAAGAAAATTTCCACTTTTTCTCACAGTTTCAATCACTAGTACTGAAAAAATTTGAAAACTATTCTGACTAGTGAATAAATACCAGCTTCATCAAAGAGAGGCAAGCGAAGCAGCTGGAGATGATCCTAGGGGAGGTAGAGAAGACATGAGAGCTTGCTTCAATATGATGGCATGTGTTCCTTCTGAAAATATAATGCTTACGGCTTTATTTCATGCTTTGAGGAAACCCTGCTGTGACAGGGAACCTAGCAAACTAAACAAACTCCTGTATTTATGTTGAATCTCTAGCTCCTGGGATCAACTTCTTCATCACTCAGGTCCACTACTGAATTTGTATATTATTCTCAATTGGCATTCTCATTCTATTAGTAATAAATTAATATTGATTAACAGATGGAAAAGTTTCATTTTGGGTGTTTTCATGGCTGTCTTTAGACAATAAATATCTTAAATAAATTTGAATTTTAATGGTATTTTGCATTTTGCTGGAAAAGGTCTTCCTACTAGAAATGCTGCAAATACTCTAACAGCCTTATCTATTATACTCTTTCCTGTCTTTTCTTTGTTTCTATTTTTAATTTTAGTGGGAAGAATAAGCTAGAGAAGTAATTAAAACTGCTCTCTGAAGGCTGTGAAAATGAATACATGCTGAGGTTGAAGATTTGGATATGTGCATGAGATATATCATGTGGTTCTAAGCTATGCTCCATGGTCTGGTCCCTGTGGTCATTCCCGTGAAGGGAATGTACATTTTTCTATCACTGCTAAGTGGCACTCTGGGTGAGAATAAATGCAAGAGAGCCTTAATTGTGCATGAGGCCATATTAAAATTGAATCCCTGTTTTAACAAAAAAAAAAAGTAGGGTTTGCCTCTAAGCCACTCAGATAAAGTACTGGTTTGTTCACATGGTGGCTTTTTTTGTTTTATTTTTATTTATTTATCCCTGTGTCCCCTCCTATGAAGAAATATTTGTAAATGCTAGGAGAAAGGTCAAAGTCATACTGCAAATATTCACATCAGATGTAATCTGTCATGGGGCAGAAATCACAGAAAGGTTTGAGTTGGAAGGGGCCTTGAAGACTATTCAGTTCCAACTCCCCTGCCATGGGCAGGGACACCTTCCACCAGACCAGGTTTCTCAGAGCCTCATCCAGCCTGGCCTTGAACACTTCCAGGGATGGGGCATCTACAGCTCCTCTGGGCAACCTGTTCTAGCATCTCACCACTTTTTAGTAATCTGAAAGAGTCCTGGAGAACACCAAAATCCCCAAAATCCCACAACAGAATGCACATAGAATTTAATTTATGTGTAAATCTTATGTTGGCTTAATTTTTGTTAGATAAATTTTTACCCTGTATCAGTTAAATTACTGAGAGTAATTATGATATCCTCTAAATTAAATCACATTAAACCCATCAAAACCAAGTTATTATTATTAGCACACCATTGTATCTTAACACAGACATAGGACTTGGAGAGTTTTGAAACAGTGACACAGTGGTTCGTACATATATATAAATTTTTTATATGAACAATTCTTCCTTCACCGTTATTTTGCTGTTTTAATTCACATTAAGGAAAAAAAAATGTCAAGATAGGTTTGTCCATGGTTTGGGTCTTTTTCATTAAACTGGTGATAAAAAGAAATGGGAATTTTGAATCCTAATTGGCAAAGTGATTAGAAGAAAAAAATCATTAAAAGTTCTCTGATCTGAAAAGAAGACAAGTTCTCTAATAAATCTGCAGACTTCAAAGGGAGACCTGATCCAAGGTGCACCATATTTTAAATTGAGACAACTTCAAACTGGGGATCCTGTGTACAGAGAAAGTGACAGAAAGACAAATCTGCTACTTTGGTTTTACTTTGTTAAAATTGACTCATAGGAAATGCTCTGATGTACTGGAAGATCAGCAGATCTAAGATCCTAGGATTCTGTATCCATACAGCTGCATGCTCCTCCAGCTGGAGGGGCCACTGCAGGTCTCTGGAGCTCAGGGAATGCAGTTGGTTTGCTCTAGCGACTCTTGGCATGTGTTGGCAGGGAGATGACTGAGCCCCTGCCATGGAGGGGCAGCCTTGGGGATGACAGACTGCAGAGGGCAGAGCAAAGGGTGCTGGAGAGGACAAGATGGTCAGGCAGCCAAGCCATTCTCTTGGGCCTCCCAGCAGAAGGAAGCCCATGCAAAAATTTGCTTAGAGAGGAAGATGAAGGCAGGAGTTCATTGTCTCTGGTAAAGTGCAGGAGAGATTGGACATGAGAATGTAGGCCAGGGCAGAAGTCAATCCTGCACACTTCCCCTTCTCTGAATTAGGAGCTCAGCAGGACCCCAGCCTGGGGTGACAGCAGTTGGCCCCAGCAGGAAGAAGGGACAATGCCAGAGGTTCCATGTTTGATGGCTCTCAGACCACAGCTTCCCAGTGGGAAAGCAGAATGGAACACAGAATCACTGGGGGCACAGTTTTGCACAGGTGCTCTGCCACATCCCACACTCAGGCAGGTTGGGACCATTATCTCTGCCCCTCTGCCAGCCACTGTGGCCAGCCCTGCCAGTGTCACAAGTGATCATTAAAAACAAAAACCAGCTAAGAAGTGACAGTTGATTACATATGTATTTTAGTTGCTAACTTTTCCTGAAGCTCAGGCCCTAATATTTTTGCTTCTTCTGATAGCACTGCTAGCTGGAGCACAGCTAACAACATTAATTCCATGTCACTACCAGATCTTCAGCATCCTGAATAATCAGTGGTATTCCCATTTCCTCCTAATTACATAGTATCAATTTCTAAACTGCATCACAAGAAAGGTGCTTTGTATGATTTTTAGAAATGGGAAACAAAAAGTATGTTCACATATTACCATACTACCAACTATGCATTCAAAATTTCAGAGGTGCAAACCACTTGTGAATTACCATATTCAGACCAATACAAGTGTTTATCCTGCCATACTAAGAGGGGCAGGGAACAGCCTATGCCTTGTCTGACTGCTGTACTGAACTGCTCCCAAAACAGCCATCTCTAGGGTTGAGCTAGATCGCTTTTTACCCCAGCAGGTGCTGCTATTTTGAAGTTCTTATCACTTCAGTTCTCCTCTAACCTGAAATGGCACCATCAACATCACTGGTGGAAGTATGAAATGGCACCATCAACATCACTGTAACACAAACGTCTCTACCTGCACCTCTCACAGCAAGAGATGAGAAACAGGTATTTCAGAACATGATTCATCTAGTTTGTTTTAGACACCTGCTTCAGGATGCAACAAACCTTACCCAGGAAGACAATATATCTCTTCTATAACTCTAAAGGGACTCCATGAGATTAACTCAGATATAAACATCAACATATGGTCAGATTAATTCCACCCTCTCAAGTCTTCAGGCTTTTGACTCAGGCCTTTTCATTTAAGTCACTGGCAAAACATTAATTATAGAAGTATAGGATATGGACTTAAGTGATATATGTACAAACCTAGAAAGTACTTATCATAGACTGACTTGAAGTAGAGATTTAAATCTGTCCACTAGAAAAAAAAACAAACCAAAACAAAAACCCAAACAAAAAATGTTGCTCTTTTAACTTACTTGTTTTTTTTTTTTTTATTTTTTCTGCTTTCATCTTTTTTTCACAATCTGATGTTTTAGCTGTATATGTTTCCAGATTTTGGTGTTAGCTGCTCAGCACTTTTTGGAACCCAAAAAATTAGGAAGTCTAAATATAGTTTAAAACCATTTTGGCCTCAAGAACATATGGTTTGGGCATTTTGAAGAAAAGAATTGTCAGGAAAAGCACAAATTATACTCTAGACTTGGGAACACTAATAGTGAAGAAAATCTTTTATTAGATAATCATATACTATTCTCAAAATTCAGATATAGTAATATCTTATATTTTAGGGTTATCTACATCTTTCTAGTTTTTCAACATCTACTACATTTCTGCTTAATAAATAAATGTGTAATTAAATATGTAATTACTGTAAAATTCTTGTCTTGTTCTCTCAGGAAACCATGACAACATCCATATTAATTAGCAGCATGATTTTTTATATTCTGTTTGCCCCTAAAAAGGCAGGGGAAATGAGATGGCAATGTAGTAATAATATTCTATAAAGAATCTTTAGTATTTCCTAAATCTGCTGTCTTGAAGAAACAGTCTCCATTAAGAGGCCGTAGCAACAAATAGAGACTTGAGGAACCCTGGATCACATGGCAGTTGGAATGCTAAGCCTGATACCTGCTTTAAATGACTGAAATGTCCTTTTCTTTCTAAAGGGAGAATTTTATGTTCATGGAAAATGCCTCTTTCCTAAATTACTACTACTTAGAGACCAGACTTAAAAGAAAAATAAATAATTTCAAGTCACTCATTCATTAGCTGATATTTTAGTTGTAAACTGTTTCTGACCTTTTTACAATAATAAAAGGGATTTTTCTTGCTCTCTTTTTTTTTTCTTTTTTAACTCAATATGTTTGAGATATGGCTTTTCACAAGCTCTCCTTAGTAAATAATGTTTGAAGAACCTGAAATTCAGTCACTGGTGTGAAATCTCATGGCTCATAAGGCAGTTTCTCTATTATCAGCCTTAGTTTTATTGCTATTAGTTTGTATCTTACATGTTAAAGAAGTATTGCCTTTTTGTAGACTGATGGTAAACAATTATATAAATGCATAGAGGATAAGGATAAAAAGAACTGGAACATATTATTTTTTTCCCTTTTTTTTTTCCTCATTCTCTAAAACTTTCTGAAACATGTAAGAATTATATGAAACTCTCAGATTCAGTACTCAAAATCTGCTAAGCTTCTTTCCAAAAGGAGAAAAGATTAAGGCAGGAGTATTTATTTATTTGGTTGGTTTTTTTGTTGCATATGTAGTGTTAGGGGTTTTTTTCTGTATGAGAGGTTGTGCGGTCATAAAATTAATCATTAAGGGGCTGGCCCACATATTATGTTTGGACTCATTTAAAATAAATCAATTGGCCTGAACAAAAATGGCTTCCCAATACTCTTTTCTCATATACTGCACAGGAAACATGAGAATGACAAAAAGATAAAAAAAAAGCCCAAACCTCCAACACTGTTAGTTTCAAGTTATTAATCCCTTTAACAAACGTTTTTCAAGTAAATGTCACATTTTTCAACCAAATTTCCTCATGTGAAGTCAATTCTCCTGATATACTAAGATGAGGGTCTGATTAAATGAATCCATTTTGGGAGATAAACTTAACTTCATTGTTGCATAAACAGTTGTTTGAGACAAAGACATCTTTAAAATTAAAAAAAAAAATCAAAACAGAAAAGGCAGTTCTTTTTCAGTGACTGTAGGTGCAAATGCTGCCAAAATTGTCTGCAAGGACCCATGCTGCCTTTCAGCTAGATGTTTCCTTGGCAGCAAAGTCGATGTAACAGACAACGTGAACTTTCCTCATTTATTTCCATGCAAAGTCAGCCAGATCCGCTTTAACACTTTTCATTAGCAGTTTAAGATAGGCTGGCTGATTGCAAACTGAGGCAGATGGCAAATGAAAGCAAGCAAGCAGGTTCTGCTGGCCCTGGTATGTGGGAAATAACCTCCAGTTGCAGTTTGAATGGATAGCTGAGGTTGCAGCTTCCCTAACTACTCCATATAGGGTTGCAATGATCTGTGTTTACCTATGCCACGATGGAAGCAATATGCAATTGAAAAGGCTTGAGCTGTGCTGCCTTTTTGGTTTGCAACCTGCATCAGAACTGTCTCTGGCAATTAAGCTACAGTTTAAACATCACCTTGCTTCTATAGACATGAAAAGCACAATGTAAAATGTGCAACTTAGTCTACAATCCCACTGCTTTAATTAAGAATATCACAAAGTCAATTCTCTTAACATATTCCTCAGCCTCTCTTTCAGTTTGCATCATAGGGCACATAGAAACGTTAGGCCAAGAAGGAAGCTGAGAGTTTGATATTGCACGTTGAGAGCCCCTGGGATGTATTAAAAGCATCTAGTCAAGCACATCTAGAACATGGAACTGGATTCATCTACAAGACTTCTTTCACTGACTGCCAGTTTTAAACAGATTTGCTTTTTAAAAATATGCAAATGAAGAGCCTTCCTCAAAGCCAAAGGGTGTTCCATGAAAGCAAAATC
Source organism: Lanius collurio (assembly GCA_020086605.1). Taxonomy (NCBI): domain Eukaryota; kingdom Metazoa; phylum Chordata; class Aves; order Passeriformes; family Laniidae; genus Lanius; species Lanius collurio. The sequence continues at coordinate 41,245,494 of JACBWW010000003.1, forward strand.
CTCCCCAAAAATTATAAAAATGAGGTGAGTACTTTACCAACAGTTAACATTTTCCATCATCTGGCTTCCAGCCAGTAGATGGGGTCCAGCAAACAGATCCACAGATCCTCTTCTAGCTGCAGAGTCTTATGTCCAATGACTGAGTCCTCACAAGCAGCCAGGGCCATTTATGATTTTTTTGATTATTTCCCATTTCTTCAATAGCTGAAAGGGATCTTTCTATTCTCAAGTGTGGCTTTGCATACTATGATAATATTCTGAAGGATACATTTTATGCATCAGACACTGGATATCTGAGAGTTAAGATTTTAGGTAAGATCTTGGAGTGACTGGACATGGGGCAGGGGCACACCAGCAAGTATAATCCAGGAAGGTATGGAAAATTTAAGGACGGAGGAAGTTCTACCAGCACAAAATGCACTTACTGATAAGGGAAAGACTGGTTTCCTTTTAAATACTGAAGACTTTGTGGTTTAGTGACAGAAAGTATTACTGGTGTTAATTGATTCCTGAATTAAATTGGATTTCAGGGAAAATGGTGAAATTAAAAGAATCAATCGTTATTCCATATGCCCACAACTTGCAAAGCTCTTTGAAATATTATCCTGGCATCTTCATTATTGTGTAATATTATAAATGTAATAGTTGGGCTTTGTCATCCTTTATAATATTGCTAATTCTCTCATTTTGCACTCAAATAGTTTCAATTTAAAATGGAAGTTGTACTTCCTTAACCTCATAATTATATATAAACAATGCTGCAACTCAACAGTCTTGGTCTCTTTATCCTGTAAACAAGATATGACAGAAGCCCATAAAATATGAATGGAATAGATAATATTATTAGAAAATTACTTCCTTACAATACAAGCATCCATCTGTCTAAAAAGAAATCAGAAGGAAGTAGTATTTCACATCTGCTTAAACTATAGGACATATTGTCACAGGATGTTTTGGATACCAAATGCTTACATGAGTTCAAAAAGAGATTACACCGATTAATGAAAGGAAATCCCTCATAGGCTACTAAACACAAAAGTATGGCCTATGCCTCAGAAATTCAATGAGCCACAGATCACTGGGAGCTAAGAGGAAATATGCTGGGATTTTATTGCCATATGTTTGCCCTGCTCTTATTCTCTTCCTTAGGTATCTGTTAATAGCCATTAACTGGAGACAGAATATTTTGTAGGATAACCTTTGATCTGAACCCACATTTGAAATTCTCTGTTTACAAGCACATACACAAGTACTATAAAATAAAAGTTCAAGTAAGATATTAATCTTTTACATAGCTATCCTAGTACAGAACTAGAAAATAAGCACATCACAATTGCAAGGTCACACTGCTTGGTTATAGATCAAATTTGCTGTTGATAATTGCTTATTAAAAACACACATAATCAATTAAGAGCACTATGCTTTATAAAATTAAAGGCATGTTAACATTGTAATACAGAGCTTCCTTTGATCTGAAATGCTTGGCTTCCTTTACACCAAGCCACAGCATGAGCACTGTTCAAGACACAGAGCTCCCTTAGGAGATGGTTTTCACAACTCCACTGGTTCACATTTCCAGCAGCATATATCTCCTGCACTGTGTCAACCACACTGGCAGCTGAAAGAAATTTACTACAAGTTGATCTATGCAGTTCAGAGATCAGGATTTTCATAAATTTTTCTTGGCTGCCAGCACAGTGCCCACAGCAAAATCTATGCACTAACTGGAGTCCAAGTACATTACACAAGACACTGTATTTGCATCAGGTCCAAGAAGCTTTTACTTGGCAATCTACAAACAGCATGGTACAAAGTAACAGGTTTGTTTGCTTGTTTTCTTGTTATTGCCTGCAAACTTGAATAATTTTTTGAACTCTGAAGAGTTAACAAAAAAAATAAACAAAACTGAATTCTTGAATTTTTGAGTTTGTTTTCCCAAAGAGGGAGTTTTATGCATACACACATTAAACATATTGCACATGTATGTAAGTACTATGCATTAATATTCTCCTTACATGTACACTAAAACTATCTTTTAGTTCTGTAATGGAGTTTCACTTGTTATTATTTATCATATGTTCTTTGATGGAAGAATGGTTTTCTGCAGAATTTCAGTATGGTACACTAGCTACCTTGGTAAATTAGCAACAGAGGTAAAAAATAATGTGTTTTAGGTTGACTTCTATTTCTCTTACTGATATGAACCTGAAGATAACAGTATCAAATTATCATACTGACTTACTGTCTTTATCTACACTTAGTTTTTGCCAAATATTTTCTGCTGCTGGAAGACATAGTTTTTTATGGTCACATTTTATCCAGTAATTGGTACATTACTTATCATGTCTAATGTGCTTGAAAACTGAGCTCCCAAGAAATCCTTGTTTTCCCCAAGCACTACTTCTAAATCTTGCCCTGTTTTAAAAAGCTGCACTTGTGCAAGTAGGTCAATCTTAAATTAATCTAGTTAAAAGTAGTGCACTCTGAATTTAAACTGGTTTAACACTCCCTTAAATAGGTTTAGATGCATTTAGTAACATCCCAGAAAAAATAACTGCTTTAAAAAAGGTTTAAACTAACTTAAGTACATGTAGACAGACAAATGTGAAATCAATTTTGATAAACCAGAGCAATAAGGCTAATATGAATGCCCCTTTCAGTTTTAGTACAGAAAGATAGGACAGGATTTTTCTGCAAGCTACTAGAAAATTTACAGAGACAGTACTTATCCCAGATGCTCCCTGGCAGTGACTTTGAATTTCATCACAGTCATTTGAAATTTTGCCATTGAAGAAAATACCTTGAAAAAAGACTTTTGTTGAGGATTTTGATAGGACAGTATCTCCAAAGTACTGTCACTCCTAGATAGAAGTCATTGTCCTGTTCTGGATTTAGATACCAATTTCATTGTTCATAAATTTAAAAAAAAAAAAAAAAAAAAAAAGAGGGGATATATATCACCTAAATGGATTGGAGTCATGGGAACAAGGAAATCTCTCCCAAGTCTGAAGACTGGTAGATTAAGATTTCTTCCTCTTTCTTTTTTTCTTCACTTTTTTTTCTTCACAGTTCTTAAGTTCACAAGAAAATAAGGATCTAAAATTTTTCTTACTAAGTGCTGATTTTTCAGATGTCTACCTGTGCAACTTGATTTCCATCTCCTGTTTATTCCTTTACCTTTTTACATCTTTAAGTGTAAATATTGTGAAACATTTTCCTGTAAAATCATATCCATTTTGATTCGCTGTTCCTGAACAGTGTTTCTTCTGCTGCTGCATTTGCCAAGTGTTACCAGAAAAATCTGAGTTTTAATTGAGAGTGCCCAGGAGCACAAGATACTTTATATAAAGTACATGAAGAAACCATTCTGTTCCAAGTAATTTAAAAAGCTGAAGCTCTTATCTCACCTGAACTCTAGATAGGCAGATCATAGAGGCAATGGAGTCTACTGTAAGTGAAACAGCCCACTCCTACAGGAATTTGAAAAGTAGTTGTCCTAGATGAGAAAATAGAAGATGAGACCTGACTGAAGGAAGGCTATAGTCCAATGCACACACTTTGAATAAAGTATTGAAAGTATTCCCTTTCTTTCCTTATTAAAAAAAAGAAAATAGCAAAAAAAGATCATATTTTATCCTCCAGTTTCTCCCTGATTCCCCAGCAGAAGAAATTCTGTCCTTGTTTCCACTGCTTCCCTGTGATGCTAAGTCTATTGTCCTTCTTTCTGGCCATACTTCTAGGATCACCTGCAGCACCACAGATGGAAATGCAGAGAAAAGACCTCCACAGCTCAGCTGGAGTTGAGGTACCAGCTGTACCCTGCTTACAGGGTATTATGAAAGCAAAGAAATATATCATTGTAGAAAGCCTGTGAGTGTAAAATTGTATGACAGGAGGTTTTTTCCTGAGCGACGGGCCCATTAGTCTTTACTCCTACAAAAGCCTCATTCATTCTTCAGAATGAGGGAGGAGTCAAAGCCCAGATCTCTTCCCAGAGCATGATTGATAAGATAACATACCATTGAAGTGAGAACAAAAGAAAGCAGCAGTGCACTGCGCAGATGATGTATTTCTATTGCAACTGTCCTTTGAGTCTAGAGGATTATTAAACCAAAGCAAAATACAAGAAAATTGACCAAATATGATTAGAAAAAACCCATCAAATCAACCAAAAACCTTAAGTATGAAGACACTGCAATTAACTAGTCAGAATAAATAGCTGTAGCAATTAAATACACTCAGAATATTGATTTTGTATATGAAAATATTTGGAAATATTTGGAATGAAAATTACTTTAAAAAGGACAACAGATTATGACAGCATTTCAGTAAGTTGCCGGTCTTTTCTGAGGTGTATGGCATGTAAATTGTTTTCATTAGAACAGTACAAGGTGTAGAATAAGGCTAGAACTTTTCAAAAGGACCTTATCTTTGCATTCTTGCTGCTAAGTAAACAAGTTGCTCTGTGTTTTTGAATCTCTCTGGAATACTGGAACAGGAATCAGAGAAAATCAGCCCCTTGGGGTGAGAGTTAGTTTAAAAATAAAAATAAATCATCAAATCCTTTTCCCATTCTACTGGATTTCAAATAATACTACATGAAGGTGACTATTGGACTATTGGAGCAATGAATCTTAAAATTGACACTTGTCTGGGAAAAATTACTTATAGCTAGGACCATATATATTTTTCAGCCTTCTGCTTTTCAGTGCTCTGAGACTCAGCTCAAAATGATAGGAAGCCTAAGAGAACTGTAAATCTTTCTTTCCTGTCAATCCTAAATGGCATGCTTGTCTTCCTTCTTCCCCTGGAAATTTTTTCCAGGAACAAAAAAAAAAAAAAAATCCCAAACCCCCAGAACAAACACAAAAAACTCAAAACAAAATAAAAACAAAAACAACAAAACAAAACCCTGCATGATCCTCCAGGATTCCTAAACATAAGCAAATCTGATAGCTAAAAGTCACCGATCAGACAAACCGGCACCCTGCACTGTCAGATGAAATGCACATATATTGCCATTTCTAGGGTTACAATGACAGGGGAATTTTCTCTGGACAACACCTATGACTTATGATCCAGTTCATACCATTTCAACAAAAAACAAACAGTTGCCAAAATTGTTCCAAGAACTTGCATTGGTAAGACATTTTTATTAATTATTGTGTATTTTCAAAAAATCTTTCCTTTTTTCCAGTTCATACCATTTCAGCAAAAAACAAACAGTTGCCAAAATTGTTTCGAGAACTTGCATTGGTATGATATTTTTATTAATTATTGTGTATTTTCAAAAAATCTTTCTTTTTTTACCGTGAATTTTCCATTTTAACAGGAATATATGTCCCTCAAAAAGTATATATGAGCACATCAAAGTGCATAAGTTATTAAATTTGCAGAAAAAATTTCCAATGGTAACTATTAAACCTTCATGATATAGATAGCAAACCTTTTTAATATAAAAGTTCAAGGTTCTAAGATGCATAAAAGCACAGTTCAAAAGATAGCATCAATTCACTTTCCCTTGATTTTTTTCATCAAAATATATTAAAATTCTTTAATACAAGAATAGCTTTTGAAAACTGCTCTACAAAACTCAACCTCAAAAGCCATATAAAAAAAAGAGTGCCATTTTGCACTATGCAAATTGTTTAAGTCAAAGGAGAATGAGCCAGAAGTTCGCTCATTTCCAAACAAGGTGTGGAACTGCTCCAAAAGAGTTATCCCAGCTTAAATCGCCATCCTGACTCCAATGCACACATGCCTGTAGATTTTCCTGCGTGCTTGAAGTAATAGCCCCAAATCCACAGAACATTATGTGCAGTGTTGGTCTCCAATCAACATAAAAAGCCAGACACATAAAATCACCTTAATTTACCCCCACAATGCTGTGACTGACTATCCTGAACTGCACAGAGGATTCCCACCAGAGCTCTTTTGAGCTAAACGTGTGAAGAGGGCAAATATGAGCTGTGCAATACCACAGATTCTGCTCCAGTAAGAATCTAGGGATTGGTTCAGGAGAAAAAAGTGTCTTGAACCCACTGTGCAGCTGAGGGCTTTCACAGTGCCATACACAGCTCTTGCTTCAACTGACACTGGCACAGAAGTGTTGCACCAATGAAATAGTCACAACACCACATTTATACTCCTAAAATATTAAATTAAGGTTTTGTTCCAGACTCCAGGCTATATATACTGCTACATAAAAAGCTCTGAATTTTCCGTGGAAGATCTCAAATGAGAAAGGGAAAGGAAAGGAATCAGATAAAGCCTCTCATCATTCACAAATTCAGTGTAACATTTAAATACAACAGTTCTGCAATTCTTGTCTTCTCTATTGTCTTTTGTATTGTCCTATTTGTGCATCTGTGCATCTTTGTTTGAGTATCACTGTTTGCCGAAGAGATCTGTTGAACTTCACCTAACTGGCTCAGCGAGATCCACAAGGACAACTGAAGCTATTTGGAAACAACACCTATCACAGCATTGAACACAGAATATGTCAACAGAAAAGCTCTTCTTTGATACCGTTTTTCAGAGATGCAAAGTTAGAAATAGCTTTAAATTAGCATTCCCATATAATGGCAGTAATTTAGTCACCTCACCTTAGAGCTTGGCAATGGCCAGATTTTAGTTATGAAGAGTAACTTTAAAGGGTATATTTAGTCTTTATTTGGTAAATTTTAGTGATGCCTTAAAATTTTCACCTTTGTGTTTTTCAAATCCTGTACTGCTTAGAGTGTGACTCTGAAGTTTCTTGTAGCCTGTAATTTCTGCTCTCTCAGGCTTGGTAGACATAACAAAGCCTGCACTCCAAGGACACCCAGGCTGTCCTAGGCAAAAAGTATAATCCAAAAAGCCACTAAGGGGGGAGGGGGGTGCAAATGGAGGAGAAATTACATCATTAGGCTAGTCTTTAAAAGTGAAAAGATCTCGTGACCCGGGGTCCATCTTAGGATTGATTTTGGCAATTGCCTGTGGGTCTCAGGAAGACCCTGGAAGGCCTTTCAATAAATACCTACTTTATCCTCTTACTCCCGTCCAGTCTCTGTTTCTAGGAGGCCTGAAAAGGCATCATTAGGTACGTCAACTGCATTATGCAGTCTTTATTTGACCATGTGGAATGTACTACTTAAGTAAATTGGACGTGTTAAAATCAACAATTCCAAAAGACATTAAAAAGTTTTTGAGAAATACCAATTCTGCTCTTGGAACTTTTCTTGCATCTTTAAGATTTGAGTTTAAGTGCTGCCACTGCATCATCATAAATGCAAACTGAAGACTAGGTTTTATGTACATTGGTACCCACAGAATTGGTGGGTAGCTGGAGTAGTTCTTGACCTCTCTTATATCACTACTAAAGAATACTCCACATTTTCTCTAAAACTAAATAAGTTTGACATGTTAAAAAATGCAATATTTAAGTAATTTATGTAAACATTGAATAGTACAGCATTTGAATGATCACAGTTTCCTAATAAGAATTCAATATTTTTCAAGCAAAACATGTTCTCACACTGTGTCACATTCAGACAGACACTTTTCCGCCTAGAATTCAAAGAGACCAATCAACTAAATATATTTCCAAAGTAATGATAACCTAGGAAAGAAAACTATGTGACTTTAGGAACAGGGGAGCATTGAAGTAGTTCTGTTAGCTGAAAATTCATGCCACTTATCTATTTCATTTAAAATTAAATCTTCTCTTACCATCATGATTGGGATTTCCCAACGTCCATGGCTCATCTGAGTCAAAATGAGTGTCTCCCCCAATTCCTGGCCCAGGAAAATATGCATGAGCCAAAAATCCTCCCTCCCCATCAAAGGGAGAACTGTCTCCATGAAAACCTGATGCAAAAATGATTGTAATATCCACGTCTCTCTTGCCATTTTCTAATTCAATATAAGGAACTTCTTCAAAAGTTAGAGGAGTTACATTCTGCCACACATCGAAGGCACGGCGAATGGCTTTACGAGTTTCAGCATCACCTACTTTTGGAGTGACGTTCTTTATGCTGAAAGAAACAGAAACATTACATAGATTAAATTTAACAGAGTGGTGACACTGAGAATATCCATTTTCTGCTAATTATTACAATTTCTGTGCTTTTAATAAAACATACTAGTCTGGCACTATATACTTTAAGAAGAGCATTTTTAAACAAGCTGGTGCAAAATTATGGTGTCAATCTGTATAGCCCTTTAAGGTAGAATTTATTATACTAGCTAGCTTACTCCCAGCAGTACAAAAAATCTTATCTTTAGAAGATTAAAAATATATTAAAATGAAAAATTCTTAACAGTGGGATAACCAGATTAATCAACCACTGACTGTTTCCCTCTTAGACCACAATTATAATCCATCACAGCTAAAGAATGTCATGTCCTTTCTGATCAAAGGAAAAATGTTTTTAGTTAAATGAAATTTTGACTTATTAGTGACTTCATTAACAAAAGCAGAGCTCCATACTGTGACCACCAACCAGTATTCACAAAGTCTTGTTGCATTTGCAACTGGATAGATAAATTCCTAATCAGAAGCAGAGCCTTTTGACTTCAATACGGGCTAAGATGTGTGTTTATGATCTGATTACATCTATAAATCTTGCATAAAACTGTAGAATCCATCAGAGAAACCATCTTATAGAAGACAATTATGTGCTAACTCAAGAATATGTATTTAAACAGAAATTTCAGTCTTCATTACTTCTTTAAGTGCAATACATATGAGAAAGGCAAACAATTCAGAATTGAAGTTTACTGTCATAGCTATTAGTAACTTATAGTGAAATAATTTTTTAAAAAAATCCTTATTTATTTTCATTATTGAATTCAAGGAAAGTATGTCAATAATCAATTTAAGACCTCTCCAATTTTCTGCATCACTTCCACTCAATTCATATGGGTGGCAAATACTCTATTAGGTTTGTGTCTGCTCTGAAATTGCTGCAATCAGATTCTCTTTGTTCATTTGACATGTGCTTGACTGAATGTCCAGCACAAATTTCAGAAATTGCATAGGTTCAGAGTACATGTAATATTTTTGTCAGCTTACACAGCAAAGCACATTAAAGGAGAAGAAATATACTTTAATGAATAAATCTAGAATGATTTATTTGTTTGGTACATTAAATATGCTTGATTATATGGTATTTATGTTTATATAAATAGAAAAAAAATCTTTCAAGTGTAATTTTATAGATTTTACTTCATATATACATTTTGTTCATAGGTTCATGTAGAAAACATAAAGTTACTATTTGGACTTCCACTCAAAAATATATTATTGTATTGAGTCCAATAGTGCTGTCTAACCAGAGCATAATTCTTTTTAGCTGGTATGTATGTTCCAAAGACATATCGACACAGGCTATAAGATATTGTAGGAAATCCACTGCTTTCCTTGATTTTTTGTTCCAAAGGTGATTTAACCAATCATTACATACTTGTGCCTATTCTGTTCTTTGCCTAGCTTGTATTAAAGGTTCTTGTTCTGCATTTCTCGCATACATAAGATTCAACATTTTTCCCCCTAGAACAAGACATTTAAAAGACATTTCTGCACTGCAAAGTTATTACCTTTTTGTTGTCTCTACAAAATTAGAATTTTGAACTCTTTAAATCTCTTGTTATAAGACATTTTCTCCAGTCTATTAAATATTTTCTGTAATTTTTATTCAACTCAATCCAATTTTTAAATGTTCTTTTAAAACTGACTCTGTCAGAACTAAAAAGTACTGCAGTACTGATTTTGCTGTCAGAGAGAAAATGTCCTCTGATCTGCAGGCACGGCCTTACTCTACATGATATAAATGTCATGTGATTTAAAGTGCTTTCTGTGATGCCCTTTCATAATTATTTTCTCATCAGTAATTTTATGATCAGTGTTGCATTGCTTTTTCTGTGATTAAAAAAATATTAGACATACTGGATCAACTATCAGCCCTTGCAGTACCCCTCTCTGAAAGCTCCCTCTTCTGAGAATTAGGTTTCTTTAAGACATTTTAATTAGCAAGTTCACAAACTACTTCGTCTGTGACCCTTGAGAAAGTACAGCATTTTGCAACCTCTCCTTTGACCTGAAATCAAACCACATCACAATGGCACACTTTTACTGCCCCTACCAAAAACTTGACAACGTGAACACCTGTTGCTATGCTAAGAATATCACTTACAAAGCTGGCAGATGCATTCTTAGTCAATCCTGGTGTGTGCTCTCTAAGGCCTGAAGCAGAGCTCTTTGAAGGATTAGAGCCTCTATTATTTGCCATGTATAAGGAACATGGCAAATGACTCAACAGGCTCTCATAGAAAACAGCATGTCTAGCAAAACTGAAATACTGATGTAGCAAAAGCTCATCTGAAATGTACAGCTTTGGCTTTGTTGTTTGTTTGGTTTAGTTTTTTTTGTATTTACAAATCTTACTAATTGGTCAAAGTCACACTTTGGTCTTAAGCAGAACAAAAGAAGAGTCTTCTATTAATGTGAAATGAGGAAATGGATCAAAATGGATTTGAATTTTGTATTGGTGTTAAATTGATTAATTAATTGGTCTAAAAGATTTTGACTCAAATGTTAAAACTTATTTTACATTTCTTACTTCTTCCTTTTTGGCACATTGAATTAAGTTTTTATCATTGATTACAAATGAAAAATTAAGCCATTTTGCTAGTTCACAAGCTAGAGTAGAGTACCTATGATGGCAGACATTTTCCATGGGATTCAGCTATTGACTTATTTTGAAACAGCATCCTACATCTCCAGATTCATTGTAAAGTAATATTTTTCAAAGCATACTTTCTGTATTAAAACTAGAGAGATTTCAGGCTTCAAAACCGACATTCTGGAGTGGGCAAGATTATACTGAAAAATGGAGCTGAAAGAGAAATTACATAAATCAGCAGTTATTCCTATGTAAGAGTATTTACAGAAAATAGCTGTCCATTTTTTAATGTGTTAAACACAACACAGGTTCAATCCCAAAAGAGCACACTGTGCAATAAAAACATTGAAATTGTCTTGCTGGGAACTTTGCTTAAAATAATCCACCAGTGCAGACATCTGAAACCCAAGTTATGTTCCATTTCTTTCATGCTGTTTATCATACAACCTCCAAGGGGGAAGTACAGTAAAATCAATCTATAAAGACAGCCTATCAATTACCAGAGATACTATGACTCATCTTTTAAAAGTCTTCAGTTAAGACCTATGATTGCTACAGCAAATAAAGTCTCATATGAGCCCTTTTTGTTATCTTTAGATCTACATCTTAAATCCAGTAATCACCTGAAATAGTGGTAACTCTCACAGGCAGTAAAAAATACCAGAGAGGCATTGGGTATCTTGCACTCAACATGTTCAGATAATGGAGCTCAAATAGAAATGTAAGATGTGACAACTCAGAACCACTCTTACTGCAAGGGGGAAGCATAGCAAGACAAAGGCATTAATCTTAAAAATCCTTTTTTTCTCTAAAAAATACTTTCCTAGTCTCAAGTCTAGTGATCATTTCACAGCAAAAGAAGTTCAAATGAGAGAAGGATTCCAAGCTGATCTTGACCAGACTGGCAGTGCAACTTTATAAAAGAGGTTGAAGATCCTACAATTACTTTCAAAGGGAAAGTATTTTAGTAAACAAAAGGGGATATATGAGATGAAACATTCACTTTCATTCCATTTTTTGGAAACTAATAAACTGAGTGACACTTTTATAAATTTTGAGAGCTTTTATTCTTAGACAAACAAAGTCATGTATCAATTGATTACAATTTTTTTGATTATTGCTGATTTTGTATGATTTTCAACCCAATAGTGGCTCCAAACCCCATTATATCTTATATATATTTATATATTTTATATACATGTCTTCCACAAGACAATTAGATTTTATATA
>JACBWW010000003.1:41257725-41330616 GCA_020086605.1 Lanius collurio
ACATCTTCATTGCGGCAAACTAAATAATATATGAAATATATTATATATTTAATATATAGAATATATACTTATATATTTTAAATACATTTATATATTATAAATACATGTCTTCCACAAGAATAATTAGATTTTATCACTGATATGCACTTTTCCTGTTTATTTACTGTTTCTAAAGCTGCCAGAAGAGTATCGTTTTGAGATTGTTATTCTGAAATCCTGTCTTATTGATTTTAGAAAGCCTTCGGGTTTTCCTTCCCTTCCCTTCCCACTCCCTTCCCAAAATATCCTAAAAGAGAAATTATCCAGGTTTCACTGACATATTTTTGGCTGCATCAGCTTCAGGAGCCTTGCAAGATTGTCAGGGTATACCTCACACGACTCTGTAAAATCAGTAATCTGAAATTTAAATAGATGAAAGAGCAGGCATTTCAACTGAGTAGGTAAAAAGATGCAGTCAGTAATCTGTTTGAAGTAAGACAGTTACAGATCTGTACTTGATATGAAACTGTTAAAATAAATTGAAACATACATAAAATTTGAATAAGTTATTGACAAAACCTTTTTATTTTCATTTATGTAAATCAAATCTAAACTGTTAATATCTTCCCATAATGACATAATAAATGTTCAAACAGCAATATGTGGCCAAAAAATACATTATTAATGTAACTTCTAGTTAGAATTTTAAGTTGCTTCTTTGAAGTTCCATCTTGAAATTTTGCAGAACTATTTCGGGTTGAAAAATTACATGTTGAAAATATGGAAAAGTTATAGGTCAAGGAAGGCGGTGGGGAGCTTGCTTTTGGGAGTATTTGTTGTGGGTTATTGGTTTTGGTTACCAGAATTGTAAGATGTAGCACACACTGAAATGAGGGAGAGCAAGAACACTTCAGACTACAAGGTTTGACTGGCCAGGAAGGCACAGAATGCATCTGGAAACCTTCAGGTTATAAATACTGAGGAGTGGCACAGAGATGGAGCAGATAAATGATACTAGAGATATGATTAGAATTTTAGGAAGCAAAGCAAGTTTCATTCATTTACCAAGTCATAAGCCTGTAAGCAGAGAATTGGTGAAGAGAAGTGTGTAAAGAATCTTAGTTCTTTTTTTTGGTCCTTATTTGTTTTGGGTTATTTTCTATATCAAAAAGATAATAGAACATTTTTCAAAATTCTAATCAAATTTAGGGTTTCTATTTTACATGTCTTTCGTATTGTAATTCACTGCAAAAAATATTACAGACTTATTCACTTCAAAGCTCTGTTTGACTGGAGGTCTTGTCAAAGTGAGAGAGTGACCATTTTTGAAGAGGGGAGGCAGGAGATAAATTCTTCAAAGTGAGAAAGATCACTAGATAGTTGTCACTTATTTTAATACTGGGCAGCTTCATTTTTTATTTGGATTAATGCCTTGGGTGACAGTCCAGAAGATTTACAAATGGTAGGATTAAGACTATTGCAAAAAATCCCGTGAAGAAATAGGGAATCAGACTGTACAAATCAGAGCGGCAGAAAACCACACATCTTAGCAGACAACCATGTATGCCTCATAAATCTGCACTTACCGAATTTAAATTCTAAAATGCAAATAAGTGTAAAGTCTTGTAGGTGGGCATTGTTATTCTAACCAACTATAAATTACATTTACATTAACAATAAAGGATTCCAGCCAATGAAATATACCAACCCCAAGGTAGTCAGTTGCCTACTGCTTGATGTTATATCAGAATGTAACGTGTTAAACTAGAATTCTCTAATTCAGCCCTAAACCACAGTAGTGACATAGAATTACTAATGAAACTGTCTCTTCACCAGGGCATGAGGAACAGTCTATATGACCATTAGGGCTTATGAACTTTAAACTTAGTACTTGTATGGGTTCATGAATATTGGCACCAGTTAATGAATTTGAAAACTGTTTTATCCCTCATAACTTACCCCTGTTGGATATTACAGAAATCCATGATGGGACTGTGTAAATTTTCCAACAGTCTGTATTGGAATTCTTGGTTTGCTGACAAATTATAGATTCTATAGTTTACACATACACTTATATATACTTTCTCTGGTTGACAGAGCTCTAGAGAGTACATCTTGAAAATTTCCATCTAACTTTCCCTGCAAGGCATCAGTTTTGACAGCAGGCACACTGTGCTAACTACAGGCCAAACTCAGGAGTTAAACACACATCAGCACCAAGGCAGGAAATGGTTGGGTGAGTGACTCATCAAATTATAATCAAATTAATTTGTACTTAGAACAGACCCATGGGCACCTACATTTTGCATAGACTGACTCCTTTCAATAACCTATTTTACATACTTAAATTAGAGATCTGAGTTTTATTACAGCACTCCTAGCTTCAGAGCATTATTATCTGAGAAACTGCCAAGAAAGTTGAAGGGTAACATTAAGTACATACTGGGTGTTAAATTGATGCTGCAAGCTTTGGAGAATTTACTGGCTACTAAATATGTGCAATTTTCAATCCAAGAAAACAGCTTGGTTTTATAAACCACATACACAATTATAAAAGGTATTCGTAGTAGCACTTTTATGTCATACATTAATAATAGACTTCTCAAAATATTGGAAAATATTCAGGAATTTGTATTTACTTTAAATTAAAAGTGACATTAGTGACATTTGTATACCTATGCAAATATCTTTAGTACCTGTAAGTGATATGCTTGTGTTGCCATTTCTGTCCTGTTAACGCGTAGCGTTTCCGACGAATGTTAAATTTGGAGCTACCTCTTGTTTGGTCAGGCACACCACATCGAGGTTTCTTCATCCAGCTGCAAGAAACAGCACCACACAATTAAAGAAACATGAAAGGAAAATCATAACCACTGCATCCAACTAATAAAAAAATGTAATTTTTTGTATTAATAATTTTATTCAACATATAAACTAATAAAAACAACAGACTATTGGCGTTCTTTTAATTCAAGACACTGAAATTGCTAACTTTATGATGCTATCAAGTTCTTCTAACTTACTCTTTTTTCACACAATGAGAAGTGCCTGAGAAGTATCTCATTGCAACTGTAAGCGCCTAATGGACATATTTAACTCAGGGATTATGCTTAGAATATTTAATGTTCTGCATAATATCAAGCTGAAAAACTCTAAATCACATACAATAAAAATGACCATTGCAGCAGCACCAGACTTCCCAGAGAGGTGCCATATTTCTACAGTGCTCTTCAACATTTCAATGTTTTCTAATACTTCAAAAACTTTAAATTTGCCAGCATTCAAAATATATTGTAATTAAGATGATATCTAATTCAAAAGCATAATTTCCTCAGCAATATCCTTGAACTGTTTCTCTCTTATAGTGTAAAGCACTATCTAGTTCAAACAAAATTCAGCTCAAGTTATTATTTTATATGAGTTGAATGGCTGCGGGACAATTTACCATCAGGAAGAGAGGAAGACTGAAAGTCTTTTACTGCTAAGCAAAAGATAAATCTCCTCTGATACTTTTCCTGGCTCATTGAACTATATTTCTACCATGACAAACAATTACTTACGTAAAAGTTATAGTTTTCCAATGGCATTTACCAGAAAAATAATCATACTCTATATTGAGGCTATCATGGATGAATTTCTGACCATTAAACTGGCATCATTTTATAAATAAATACACAGCACACACAGCAGCTGTATATGTGTGACTGGATGACAGAAAAGTAATTTGAAATGTCATTTCAGAAAGTGGATTCCCTTTAAAACATGCACAGGCAATAAAAAACTCCAAAAAAGCAAACAGTCAACCATCAACTTCATTTTCATAAATGTGTGTGAAGTGGTTTCAAAGTACAGCTAGACTTGTAACACTTCATACATGCTGTAGCCATGGATATATAGCAAACTGTTTTTCAAAGGCATATGTAGGTGTTAAGCTCACCAGCCTGTGGGAAAGTACAAAATTTTCTTGATAGTACCAAGATGGCACTGCACCCCACTTGCACTGATAAGAGCTATAGAAGTGCCTGCAAAAACTCTGATGGGTGACAAATCTATTGAGTAGTACAAGTGAGGAACCCAAAACTCATGAATTTAACTGCCTTAACTGGAGACAGCAAGGTCACAATTATCTGTTTCAAATAAGAAACATAGAATGATTTGTTCCAATTTCTAGTCAGAATATTTATGCATGGCACTTTAAACAGCTGATGTGCAAGGAAAACAACCTTCTTTCCCTAGTGCCTGAAAAGACCATAATGCAAAAATCTAAAAAAACTTTACCCCACCAGCATTTGCTGAAATACCCCGCAACTTTACTTCAGGTATCTTTGGTTTTTAAGATAAAATAAAAATTTAACAAAGTAGACATTAGGGATTTTTTGGGATAAAATATTATTGAAAAGTTTCTCTTGTTCTAGTAATGAAAGAAAATTAAGGAAAGAAGTGAACCTCTGCCACAGACCAAAGAACAATATTATTCTCAGAAAAATGTTATACTTGCACTTCATGAGATTAAAATTGGCTCAGAAAACTTTTAGACACATTGTCAGTAATAATTTTTCACAGTGCATGTTAGATCAGTATGCAGCAATTTTAATGGCAGGGTATATATAAATTATGCTGTCGAAACTGCACACACACGCATTGCAGGAAAAGACATAAACATAACAAAAGATCAGTGTTCTCACCTCAAGGTGATATCCCTACACCAAGAGCAAGAAGCAAGGAATAAAGCAAAAACAAGTAACTATTATATTTCGTAAGAAACACTGTACAAAGATATTGTATAAAATATATAATATACCACTTATAGTTGTATCATTTCAAGGGCAATGACTTTTAAGTCATTGAATTAGGCCTTCCTCCTCTCCAAAAAGTTTACATTATTTAGCTTAACTGATGGAGATCTATTTTAATAACAGGTTTGCTCACTGGCAAGCTAAGGGCAGATAAGAGTAAATATTCTAAGTTCTGAATTTAAAAATTAATCTTCAAAGCTATTGAAATAGTTTATCAAGTCAAAAGATTCAGTAATCCTATAAAGAGCCCTGTTAATTTTTTCACACTTTAGAATTAATACCAAAAATCAGAAACAGCAAGTAACATGGATTCAAAAGTCAACATAGTATTATCTTACTAGAACTACTGACAATGCTTTTTTAACAAAACATAGCCCAAAATAACATGTTATGAATTTCAAGCAGTCACAATTTGTTCTTGCATTGATTTTGAAGTAGTGTGTACCTATCAAGGCCATTTTGCTTGTATCTGTATTGGTTTGGACAGGCAGGGGATGTTCCAAGTTGTCATGCTGTCTGGACCACTAATGTTCTTATTGTTCTTACATGAGGTCTGGGACTGTAGTTCACACAATATAAATTCAAATATAATTCAAATGGAAGTCATTGCATGAATGGTTCAGTAGTTTTTGGGAAATTATCTTCATGTAAAATTTAAGGAAAGACGCAATTCGCAGCTGAAGAGTTGGAACACCACCAAATCCATCACCTAGATCTTAGCTGAGCTAAGTTTAGTAGTAGAATTTTAAACAAACTAGTGCATGACTAGTAAGGGAGCTCAGTATCTTCTAGAACAGAAATGAGGCAAAATGTTAACAACTTCAGGCACATAAATTTCCCTCTTATTCCTTTAATATTTTAAATTTTTTTCAACGGTAATTGTTCTTACACTCACTGGGAGGAAGACTTCTGTTAGTAATAATCATTAAAGCTCATGTCATTGTGGATACTTAAGGCATAATATGATCTTCCATTGGGGCAACTGACAAATAAAACACTGATTTCTATTTTCTTCCAAATATAGATTCCTTTAATGTAATATGATCAAGGTCTTCTATGTTCCTGATTGCTTGTTTGAGTTTAATTTTTTTACATGTTTTTTAAATGTTTTGAAATATGTTTCATCTTAAAAGGTAAGATGAAGCCTCTTTTTCATCACTTCATTTTTTTAACTTGTAGAAATCTTTTCTGCAGCAGCCCCTCAAAATTAATATTTTATAAGTACTCAATAAAGAGGCTTAATTGTGACTAAAGTTCTCTATCTGCACACTATGTCACATCAAATTCCTCTTCTAACTCCATTAGGTTGAATCTTGAGGACCTATATATGTCAGGGAAATTAAAACATTTTAGACTCACAGCAAATCTAGAAAGAGTAAAAGAAAAATATGCAGCAAAATTGTGATGCTCTTCCAGCAGAAAGAGAGATGAAACTGAACTTCTTCCTGAAGCCATTTGCCAAACCTTATTTTGTTCTTCGGTGATAAAGAGGAAAAATCTCTTTCTGTCACTTATTTTTCTTAAGCCTTTAGGAAAAAAATTTGGCCTAACACAGAATCAAAACATTAAAAACCATACATTTCATTAAAAGCCCCAACTGCTTTATCCCTAATCAAAATTGCTGCTAAGGTTGCACAAAGTTTTGTTGTTGTGGGGTCTGGGGGTTATTTGTGCAGAGTTATAGCAAAAAAAGGAAACTAAAAGGGAGGGTTCAACATGACTTACTGGAACTTAACTTAGTGGCTGGAAAAACTACAGACATCTATTTAAGAAAACTACTGAATTATACCCCTAAACTTTTAATGAGGAGAAATAGGTATGTTTTCTTAGCATCTTTGCTTTTACTTACTGTAGCCTGCTATTACAGGATGTTACTGATACTTGCTCAGTAATAGAAAACAGTCAGAGTGATGTAAGATATTGCATTTCAGCCCTGATGATTGCTTTACAAGACTTCTCATTGGATATTTGCTGATGGTACAGACCTTATGTACACTTTTGTACAAAAAAAATTACTAATTTACTAAGAAAATAAACCACTGGATCAATTTCAACAGCTCAGATGTAACTTTGTGACTGATAGTTAATATATTAACATGCGAGAGCATAAACTTGGTTAAAAGCTGATCTAAGCAATAAAATAAGCACATTTGACATTTATTTATAAAGGATGGCAATAGAATAAAATGAAAGTTTTGTTATTATTGCGCAGATTTAGTCAGCATCCTACACATGACCATTCCAACTGTATATCAAGAAGTTTGCAATGTAATCCTCAAAACTGCAGAACAAGTTCTGGGAATAAACATGTATAGCAGTTTTAAGAAAAGAACAACTAGTCTTTTTCTACAATGTTTGTTTTAGGGATGCAGAAGACCAGGAATGACAACAGTGGACGCAGTTTCAGAAGTGTTCTTTTTCATGAAACATCGTCTGTGTTTGGTAATATATAAAGGAAAAACAGAAAATACTGTGACACTCCAAGCAAATGTCAGACAGTATTTTCATTGGGTTTGCCTTTGTCATGGTACTTGTATTCAGAACCTCCCTCATATTTTTATACCATGATAAGGATGTCTCTTCCTACCACTCACTCCTCCTTATCCCCAGCAATAAGTATGCATCATTCTTTTCAAGTCACTTGAGAAAAAAATAGCAAAAACCAGTGAGTGCTGAGTAGTAGGGAGAAGATGAATACTGTTCAGATTTATGCATACCAAAATACTCATTGAGGGATTATCTTTTTCCCAGACCAGCAAAATCCCCCAGGAGATTTTTGATGGTGCTGCTGCTGTAGGACATTTTTCTTTGTTAGTACCTCCAAAGTTGGTTCCTATCAAGTTACTACTATAACTTTTTAAATTGTTTGTCCTTTTGAAGACAAAGAAGCACATCATAATCTCTTCTCAAGATATGTAAAAGAAGCAGGTAAATCCTCATGCACAAGATGAGAACATATTTTTATGAGGTTCCTGCTGTATTTATTATTTGTAACACCAGCATTGTTACTGCTTACAGTATATTAATCCCAGAGAAACAAGTTATAAACTGTAACATATTTCTGAACTGAAGAGTATATATACTTTCTGTGTAGATGAAAGGGGAAAAAATCTGTACATTTCAAATGTACAAAATAATACCACAAATGAACAACTGAAAAACAATCTACCCTTTATTATATAGTCATATCTCCCATGAATATTCAGTGATGTGAACTGATGGTATCTTGAGGCCAGAATTCAGTTAAAAATAAGGGGGTTTTAGTTTTCTTTTTTCAACACCAATGTAAGTGTGATAAGCCTTTAAGAATCAATTCTGTTCCTGACTTGACTCGAGTTAATGTGACTCCAAATATCAAAGTAAATGCAGCACTCATCCAGCATGAGTTACATGTACATAAGAATTGCAATGTATTAATATACCTTTCTGTGTAGAAGAAGATTATGAATCAAAAGATCTCAAAGACTCAGTATTCACCACTTTATAAGATTAATGTTTTGGATTGCTGGATAGATGGATTTGTTCATCTCTTACATTGCAGAAGTGAAGAAAACCTTGCTGGCCAAAATGCCAAATTAGCAACATTAGCCACCTCCATTTGAATATATAATTTTGGGTTGGTGTGTTTTTTTTAATTCTCCAGCTGATACTCTAAACCAAGAGATGGCCTCTGCTTTCCCTTGGGTTACCCCTTTCTGTCTCCTCTGTGCTGCTATGAACAGACTATTTTACTTTTAGTGAAACATATTGTCTCTTACAAAGCTGCCACTAATGTGTCTCTAAAAGGGCACTAGTTACTGGCATAGCAGCACTCTCTCCTTAAAGATCAATCCCTGAAGCTGCATGAAGAGCACAGACTCCTCACCCTGCAGAATGGACCATAAACATACTTTTGACCATGGCTCTCCCACAAGGCATTTACTGCTAGTGCCCTGCATGGTCTGAGGTCCTTTAAATTCCTAAACGGAGGGATGTGTGATCAACTCACCTCCCCTGAGGGCAGCCACAAAATCTGCTTTGTTTGATTGCTTTTCAATGCAATAGAGTATGTGTCAGTGGAATAAAATGATTTTTCCAATCCTGCCAGCATTTTGTGTAGTCTCTTCCCTAAACTCTAAATGATAGAAAAATCATTAATGTCAGCTACTTTACCTTAAAAGAATAACAAAAGATGACACATCAGGTTGGGGGTGGTAAATGGGAAATGAAGGAGGAATTTTTTTACCCCCCAAATACACATTTTAGAGCATTAATGACATATTTCACTGAAGCAAATGTTGAATATGCAGTGAAAGCACTATTTAGTTATTGCTTGCTTTTTAAAGAAGCAATAAAGAAGACTTTTCTGAAATCACAAGATAATCTTTATCACAATTTAACTGAAATGAGTCCAACGAGTACTTCAAATCAGATAATCAGAGAATAGCTTAAGTTGGAAAAGACCTCTAAAATCATTGATTCCAACCATTATCAGGGCACTGCCAAATCCACCATATAACCATGTCCCTAAGGTCCACATTTACACTTCCCTTGGCAGCCTGGTACAATGCTTGGCAATCCTTTAGGTGAAGAACTATTTCCTAATATCCATCTAAATCTCCCCTGGTGCAACTTGAGGCTTGTCCTGTCACTTATTCCCCAGGAGAACAGGCCGACTCCCACCTGGCTACAACCTCCTTTGAGGTACTTGTAGAGAATGATAAGGTCCTCTTGAGTCTCCTTTTTTTCAGGTTAAACAGCCACAATTGCCACAGCTGCTCCTCATAGCACTTGTACTCCAGACCCTTCCCCAGCTCTGTTGCCCTTCAAAGTCCTTCTTGAAGTGCAGTGAAGGACCCAAAACGGAACATGGGATCGAGGGGTGGCACCACCAACATGAAGTACAGGGGCATTATCTCTGCCCTAGCCCTGCTGTCTTAATCCCAGATACATTTTCTTAATTGTGCATTAAGAGTCGCTGTTTTTTAAAAATTTTTTGGCAGGTTTTTAAAATTTGGCATAGTATAGAATTGTTTGAAAGTGTCCTTTAATAGGTCTGTTTTACAAAGTTTCTCTGTGTCCATTTTGTTAGTAAAATCAGACACTGAGAGCCTGAAACAACTTCAGAATTGAAAAGGGCATGCAAAACTAATTCAATTTTACTGCATGTTAAAATGAACCCACATAGTTTTTGTTACCGGAAAACACTAAACAAAAGACACAGTGGAGTGTGCCAATTTTTTTTTTCAATGAGAATAAAGAAATTTACACTAAAGATTTTCTAGTAAAAAAAGACTCCTTCAACTGTGAAACATTTCATGGATTCTTGCCAGTTCCAAATACGTTTCTTCCCTTCCACATTGATAACCCTTTGACCCTTTCTTTAGATAATTCTGTAACATCTTGTTTACAATCACTCACCCAAAGGCAGACAGCATTTAGGCAGGTGATGACCTGCTACCACAAAATACAGTAAATGAAGAAAATGAAAAGGCAAGGAAAGAGAGAAAAGATTTAATTCCCCATCTGAAGCTGCAACACTATTCGGATACTCCAGTTACACTGCTGCTTCCCAGCTCTATTTTACCCTGCTTGAAACAGAAAAGTCAAGAGCAGTTCAGTACTGGTTACTTACTCAATTGTGTTCCTGTCCACTTTTCCTGTCATATTAATGCCATAGAACTGCTGCATGGCAGCTATAGCTGATTGCATGGTTTCTGCAGAGCGCAACACCGACATTCGGGGGTCAGTTGGTGGAAGGTAGCCATACTTTTGTAACCATACCTGCAATGACAAGTGCAGTGGCTATTAAATAGAAATTAGAGGTAATAAAAAACTCCCTAGTAATTAGTTTTATACCATACGTAAAGAAGCTTCTAATTCACCAAGTATAAGTCCTGCTAGTTTGGGTGCTTGGGGTTCTTTTATTTATCTGCAGATAAAAAATTCTTCAGGGATTTTATTTAACCTTCTTTATTAAAGATTCTGTTGCTGTAAGACTTACAGATTTTTCTACCCAGAAGCAATCTCTATTATCTGAAACTGACTGCTTCAATTATTTATTTAATGTATTTATTTATTTATTTGAAGCTACAACTTAAGCACCTAACTCTGGCTCTAGGCCCTTCTAGTAGTGTTTTAAGCAGACAAAATATAAATCTAAAATATATGCCACATACAACTGACTGCCCACAGGGCACACAATAATATTCACCATCGACAATAATAAATCCACAATAGCTCTCACACGTTTACACCATATTTTTATTGTCTCTTAAAGAATATGAAAGAGAGGGTATTTTCAGCTTTCTGAAAAGAATATCAAAATCACTTAGAGGCAAAGCAGGTGTCCAGGAGACAGTGAAGCAGCAGAGTCTGCCTTCACTTAGAGAAAACTCTGATAAGATGAACTCCATTTTTAAATCAAGATGGACTTAATGCCAACTGATTATGCTCTTAATTGTGTAGAAGCATGAGGTCTAAATTACTGAAAGCTTCATGGATTAAAGCCACTATCTTAATAACACTTGGACAAACCCTCTGAAACATGCTGTCCTCTTGAGGCAATGTTTCATAAACAAGTAGCTGCAGTTATAGTGTTTCTATGTATTCTCAAAATAAAGACTATACAGAGAACAATGAAAGACTTTTGAGGAAGAGAGGGCACTGATACAGCTTTAAAAATGTCTTTTCATTTGAGGACTGGAAGTACTCACTAGAACAAAAGGTACATATATTGCCAATCTACCAGACTCAGTTAAAAAGCATTCCTGCAATTTCACTCCCCCCAGGAACAAAATATTTGTGACCCCATAAATCTGTTCTTTAATTAAAAAAAAAAAAAAAAAAAATTGATTCAGTCACCTTTTTCAAACATATCACATTACAATTCACAGATTCTGAATCATTACATTAATGAACACTATCCACCCACTGCACCTTATAATGTTTTGTGCCTCATATGACACTTCTGGGTTTTTATCTGTTGGTATATACACTAATTATATACAGCCTAACACCAACCTATGTATCTATGTTCAGTTTTAAATTTATCTTGTAGAGTCCACCGTTTCAGTTTTGTAGCAGGTTAACCATGGTTTTGGTGCACTCCCCTTTTATGAACACAGTGAAGATGACCATGAGGAATGAACTCATTATTAAGGTTCACTTTACTAACACTGAATGTGTATTACAGGTAAACATCAGCTCAGTGTAAGATCAAACTGGCATTAATGATTGTGGAAATCTTCAGGTTATGAGTTCAGTTATTTCTAATTTAAACACGTTTACCTTAAACACACATTTACCTATGCAGTTCACACACAGCTTCAACAACCACAGAATCACAAAATCACAGAATATTCTGAGTTGGAAGGAACTCACAAGGATCATCGAATCCAGTTCTTAATTGAATGGCCTACAGGGATCAAACCCACAACCTATTTGTGAGACCCACACAACAGGAAGATACAACAGGACAGGGAGGTATAGAAAGGATTAAGACCTGGACTAAAGTCTTTCACTGTCTTTATACACAGGAACAACTCAGAATAAGAAAAAAAATTTGTTTAATAGATAGGAAAATGCTCTTATTTCTGATATAAATTAATTGCTACAATCAGTACCTAACATGCAAATTTACATACTCTTACCTTCTTACACTTTTCAGCTTTAAGGGAGAACTTGTGTACATTAAGTGTGTGCAAGATTTGGGTAATTACAGAAAAAATTTAGTTTACATGCCACTTTGCAGATGAAGCCTGCTCTTCCTGGAAGATAGCTCTGAAAGACCAGACAGAGCCTGAATGTTGGCAAGAGCTATGTAATATGTGAAAAGAAGACTGTGGAACTAAGAATTAAATTTGACACAGAGTGGATTGATTTCAGGGTAGTATGTAGAGTCTCTTTGAATTAATATTTACAATGAGTATATTTAAGAATGGGGTTATTCTTATATTCTTCTTCTCAAGTCAGTGATATCAGAACAAATAGGGAAGAAAAATAGTTCTGAGTAGCATGTCACGGTTATGTAAAATGATATCACCTTGCCACCTTCTCAGCAAGAATTTCGTATGCAGACACAAAGGGCTTTTTATGAAGCTCTTGGGGGCCAAGGGCAGACAAAATTGCTTGGTAGGCTTGGGAGGTCACCTATCACCACACAAAACCATCCCCACTGTGGCATAACTGAAGGATTCAGAGCTATGGGGTTACAAGTAAGAAAATTTGCCAGAAGCTTCAGATATCTGAATTATATAAAAGCTATTAAGACAGAGACAAAAAAATATCTTGGGGACTACTGCTCATGGGAGAAGTGGAGCAGGGAGAACAAACTGGAATCTAGCAGAGTGCCACTGCAGAGAGGCTTGGCAGAAAAGGAAAAGAGAGTTGGCTCAGAAACAGCAGGAGAGGACAGTATAGCTTTTCCTTATCTAAGAAGTTTTACATACAAGATAAATACAGGATGTCTGAAACCACCCCCAATCTTCGAACAAAGGAAGTTGACCACCTGGGTCTTCCCTCAGTCTTCAAAATAGCCTAGAAGAAGCAGCCAAAATACTGGAAAGTCAGATGACTCTCTGAAAGTAAGTTTTTGAAAATTCAGACGAATTGACCTCCATGCTAGACAATGTTTGAGAGCTAGTAGCATTTAGTGTTACAAAATTCTTTACTCTGTCCTTATGAGAAAGGATTATGGAACAAGAAAAAAGACAGCAAATCTGGTTCTGTAGTTTTCTGCAGAAGGGCAGAAAATTTTGAAGGACCTTGGCTCAGACTACCCTATATCTGAAATATGCACCTCAGATTCTACTGTGTATAGCCCAAATGCCATGAACTATAGCGGAGAAGCTTAACTTAAAGCCCAGAATATAAAGGTGGGCAAAACAGTGAAGGAAAAGAAACAGTTTGAGCAAGGAAATGAAAGAAAACCATTTTCGATCACTCTTGTATTTTTGAGGCCAGCTATAAAATAAATTATATCCAGAAAAATTTTCCCCTCCCCTCTACTGAAATTAGACTTAATGTACTTCAAAAATGACAATATCTTGGCAGGCTTCATCCTGAGGAAACCATCAGTCTTGGAACAAAGAAATAGTGAGGTAGATCCATCTAACATGTAATGTCCGAGATTCCAACAGGGACCCTTCGCACAGATTCCAAAGAGGTGGTATATTTCACTCCTTTATACAACTTAAGAAGATAAAATACTGCTACTTCAAGTCAAGATTTTGGGTAGGACCTTTCTGTACTGCTGCAAAATGAGATCCATGGTACTTCGCATGTAGCCACAAAAAAACACAGCTGGAAGACAACAGGTTCCACCACTTCCCCCTCTAGTACAGTGTTTTAGTATCCTACTGCTGTGAAGTTTGCTTTAGAGCTGAATCCTTCTTACTAGAATTTAAGCGTGTAACTTGTTATTTTACCTGCTACAGGTAAAGGGAACTAATTTTTAATTTCTCTTCTGAAGCAACCTTTTACGTATTTGAACTTTCTGATGTGAGTCACTCTTTCTACCACTTTAAAAATTAACTGAAGAAACCTCTTTTGCTTAATCATATTTCATTATCTGCATTAACCTCCCGAAAACTTGAAGCTAAAATGTATCTTTACTAAGCATCTGGTGGCACTAGATTTCTATGTTAGTTCCCATTGTTGGCCTATTAACAAACACTAGGGTTTAGCTGAAGTGTTAGGAATAATTCAGAAGAACATGCACACAAATATTTCATTTTGGAAAGAGAAAAAAAAACAAAAAACAGAAAAAGCAGAAATAAAATTAGCCTAAAAATATTTTTATTCAGCAATAGAACTTCAAGACTTATGTACCATTCATCTATACATTTTAAAATTTGGAACCCATAATTTGCATTTTTTGCCCATCAGAAAAGTTTCTTCACCCTAATTCCACCTTCTATTTTCATAATTGTAAAGAAAATGATAAACAGAATCCATTGGTGGTTATATCTGTAGACATGATGGGAGTTTGCTGAGGACCTGACACTTCTGCAGGCATCCATGAAATCTGTAAGTGCTCAGCACATGAGCTGTATCACCTTCCAGACTTTGGATGTCATTGACTAGACACCTAGGTTTTGGGTTTTTTTCCTGACATGATGAAAAAAATCTTTTCATTTTAGTTTGTAACTGCTACTTATGCTATGCTGTATGGCTCATCTGGCTATGAAACAGATAGCACTTTCTCACACCACTGTATTTTTTTCTCCTCTATAAGATAATGGGCTAACTTAAAGTGTATCAAACACACCAAGGGATTTAAATCACTCAGATCTTTGCTAGTTTAGGAATATTGATCTCAAAAACAGTATGTTTACACCAAACTCTTAATAAGAACAAAGAAAACCCATGTATCACCATTAAAGATTAAACAAGAATATTATTAAGATAATCAGAGTTTCAGAGAGATTACTGATTTCTAAGATAGAAGAAAGATTATCAACAAATTATTGATGTTCCTGAAGGACAGTACATAGCATCAGCTACAGTACAATTATGGTCTATGAACCTGAAGGCTTAGCGAAGTAAATAAGTCTAATAAAGTAAATCAGTCTAATAAAGCACAGATCAAAACAATTTCATAAACATCTTCAGTAGTGCAGCTGCATATCATTATTATTCATGTATTCCTGTTCCTTTTTTAGATTCTATCTGCAAACAGAATTCCTAACTGCACTGAGTAAAACTGTGATATTTCATCATTTCAAAATATTTTGACTTCTGTTTTTTAATACACTTCCACCAAAGACATTATAAGTGAAATGATTTAAAGTGTCTGAGTAATTCAGGAGCTTTATATTTTCAAAAAGCATACATTTATGAATCTAACTTACTGATCACCACATGATTTAGTGGTTCAAGTGCTGATGTAATTTTGAAAAGTGATTGAAGGCTTTAACTATAGTAAGGATAAATAAGCTAGCTCTGGAATTAGTTTCTATATGACCAAATTATTTCTTCATTTAGGTCAAATAATCATGGTTAATGGTGTGTTTTAATTACAGGCCCACCTATGGCAGCTAATACTGACTTTTCAGTGACAACTTGATAGACAGCCAGAAATAAATCAAAATGTTTACACAGAGCACTAGATGAAATCTTCTGATGTTTTTCTTTTCTCTTGTCTCCAGTGCCATCAGTTCCTCACCAGTGGTGTTTTCTCTTCTTAACAGAACAGCCTGATGTGAAGGGTTATATGGTGCAGGGCACATATCTAGTAAGAAAAATACTTCCAAAAAAAAGCACCAAAGAACACATAGTCCAGGAGAGTCTAACCTAGTCTATCAGCAATGTCTACAGAATGAAAATAAGAATTATGAGAGATAAACCAGAAGTTTAATGGTCATGACTGGTAGCCATGGTTTTAAGTTGAGATAACTAATTCTTAACCAAAAAATATCAGCTTGCACGTTCAGAGTACATTGAAGCTCACAAACAAATCAATTTCTTGGAAATTGTGTGGCAGTGTGGAAAATATCTTAAATAGAAGGAAGCATCTTCAGGCCAAGAAATTATCTTTTTTTTCACTATGAACATACCAAAAAAAAAAGTCAAAACACCAACTTGCAAAATTTAGTTCTCCACTGACATAAACTAGAAAGTGACCAACTTACTTACTTGTGAATTATTGCGACGACCCCCCAGTAGACAATTTACATGTGGCACTGGCACAGTCTTAGACACATTAACGATGGTAATTTTTACTGGAGATTACAAAATTTGTAGCAGAGAATTAATAAT
Organism: Lanius collurio; assembly: GCA_020086605.1. Classification (NCBI taxonomy): domain Eukaryota; kingdom Metazoa; phylum Chordata; class Aves; order Passeriformes; family Laniidae; genus Lanius; species Lanius collurio. Next base: position 41,274,240 of record JACBWW010000003.1, read on the forward strand.
TCAGACAAATCTGTGGGATCTCTAGGCTGCAGCCTGCACTACGGTAAATACTTAGATACAGTACTAGAAGTAGCAGAATTTGACCCCACAGTGGGTCATAGAAGAGAATAAATTGGGCTTCACTGAGTTCAGTGTTGCTGCACCTAATCAGTTCAAAATTAATTGCAGCACTGTTCTATTACTATCTGCCTACTGTTTTTTTCTGTGTTCGAGCTACAAAACAGATGTGAAACGGAACAATCTTATTGTATTAGTCTCCAACAGCACAAAACCAGATTTACCAACACATGATACTACATGTCAGCAGAGAGGTGAAAATCTGGAATTTCCCCACTCACATGTATGGTGACAGAGATAATTTTAAAAGGGTATTCCTGTTCCCAGTGGGAGGCAGTGCAAGAATGAAGACTGCAGCCCAAGGCTAGAAGCTCTGCCTTGTAAGTGACTTTGATTCAAACTCAGAGTCCAAGACATGACACAAGTAAAAAGGCAAAATGTATTCAAAACTGTGTGCTGAATTCAAGTTTAGTCTAAATATTCTAAACAATTTCCTTTACTGCCACACTTACACATGGTAAAACCAATGTAGCTTGAGAGCAGCAGAAGTGGGAGGTGTAAAAGAGCTGTCAGGAGCACCAGGCCAGAGCCATTTACAGATCCCAGGCAGATGGGAATCTACCAGAGAGCAGCAGATGTGGGGTCTGCATATAGCACTGTCCTCCAGCGACTGAAATATGCTTGGAACAGAGATAAGACACTACCCAGCTCCAAATACAGAAGCAACATTGTTTATTCCCTACTTCTACTGTCTGTGTGGAGAGTGGGTTAGTGGTATAACAACTCTGACACAAATCCCTGGCCTGGAAAGAAACCCTTGATAATTTCCTGTAATACATTTATAACTGACTTCAGAAGGTAGACCTTATTCATTAGTTGCTCAGGGAAATTTTCTTCAATCACTAATAGAAGTCTCTGGCAAAGTCTGGAGAGACCCAGACAAGTGGAAATACTTCCACAAATAAAACTTGTAGTTCTAGTAGATGTAAATACTCAATTATACAGTTCATATTAAAGGACATTGTCTCTGCATCTTACTAGAATTTCTAAAGCTTCTAGAAAAATACTAAGTGCTCTGCAGGGATAAGAATGCTTTATTGAATAGTCTGGCTGAATATATCCTGACTGCTTCCAAAAAAAGGAATTAAAAGAAACTTCTAAGGCCATGAGGATGAATAAGGCACTGGAGCATCACTCCTATGAAGAAAGACTGAGAGAGCTGGGACTTTTCAGCTTAGAGAAGAGAAGGTTTCAGGGGTATCTAATCTATGTACTCAAATATCTGAAAGGAGGGAGCACTGAAGATGGAGTCAGGCTCTTTTCAGCAGTGCCCAGTAACATGACCAGAGGTTATGGGTACTAACTGAAACACATGAAGTTCCTTCTCAGGTCTAAGGAAACACTTTTTTACTGTGAGGGTAGTCAAACACTGGTAACAAGTTGCCCAGACATTCTGTGGAGCCTCCATTCTTGGAGATACTCAAAAATCATCTGGACATGGTCCTGAGAAGAGGGCTGGACTCTTTCCACAATACCTATTCAATAACACCTTTGGTCTAGGAATTTCAAACAAGAACATGGATGCAACTTTGCAACTTTTTGCCCGATACCTAAGCAATGGTACACATCTAGAAAGAATTGCTGTCTACTTCTTTAATAACCATAATATTGTAGGGAATGGAGATTGCCCACAAGACTCCATAACCTCCAGTCCCTTTAAGACTCAAATCTTCTACATTTTTTTTCTCTTTCTGTCCCTCTGTGTATCTTCTGAGAGGCTGCTCATGTTCCTACTTGGAACATCCTTGATCATTCTCAGGTTTAGATTTTTCTTTTTCTTTTATGGTTCTCTGTGGCTCATTTTATGTAGTCATGGAGTTCATTCAGATGCCTGGATCCCAGAGCACAACTGAACAGATCAAGGTGATGGGGCATATAACAAAAACAATGATGAGCCTGGAGTCAGGGCAATTTTGGTTGAACCAAAGGCCCATGAGGAGTTCCCTGGAGAATCATCACTCACTTTTTGGTAGCAAAAATGAGTGACGCCTCCCAGCTTTCCTCAACCCAGCATTGCAAGCATTTAGACAAGGCTTTGAAGGCATCAATCACTATATAAATGCAATTGCTGTTTGGTGACATATCAAAGAAGGCAAGAGTTCCAAGTGAGTCTTTCACCACACTCTAGAAGATCACCCCACCTTGTCATTGCCTTTTTGACCCCAACAGTTTTGCAATACCTGACCTGCAAGCTGATAATTTTGGTCTAATCCAAATATGTATTGATGCCATCATTTTGACTATGCTTAGCACCACAACATTTTAGGGTAGATTTGTTTATTCTTACAAAAAAAGCAGACAAGGAACTGAACAACTAGGGAAATAGAATTTGCTGCTTAGATCTTACAGCTTAGCACTTGCTTGAACTTTTGTTTCTTCTGGTTTAGATTTCTCAAGAGAAAGCCTATCTCCCCTCACACACATATTCTAAACAATCAAAGCAGTGCATTTAATCATGAATTCATGAAGACTGCCTCACTTCTTCAATCACCATCCTACAAGCAGCAAAGTCTCCGAGTGGTTGGCATTAGCTGGAAATGACCACATATTTTTTCAAGTTCTGAGAATATCATTGCAGGCAACCATGTACTTTAAAAGGGAGGTATTCACATGATTAAAACTTAATAAAGATATATCATTTTTCCTCATGGGCTGTAAAATCATTAGCAGCAGCAGCAACCCCAGAAACAGAAGCTGTACACTACTATAAGACTGAAATAAGAAATCTTGGTTATTTGGTATGTCTGTCTTCTGTGGTGCAATTATAAATTACATGCTGTCATGTTAACCAAAACAAAAACAAAACCAGCAGTGTATTGACCAAAACTACAGTAATGATCACTTTCCTTTTTATATATCCCAATAGGCTGTTTGATATAATTTTAATAAAAGTAGTAAAACTTTGTTCTAAGACATTTATGTAGGAAATACATAAATACATAATGTACCAACAGATGGTGGTGTGCTACTTTAAAAAGGCTTGTGGGAAGGTAGTCCATTGTAATAAAAGGAAAAGGTCAATCTACAAAGTTCCTTTGGGGAAATGATTATTCAAACCATATTTGGCACTTGGTATTTGAATCCATTAGATAAAATAACTTTACTATTATAATTTATGCAATTTCAATTTGGAACACTGAAATAGATGAAATGCATCTTAAATATCTAAAGGAACTGTGACCTGAACAAACTTTTTTTAATCCATATTACCCATATTTAATTTTCTTCATTATAATAGTTTTTTTCTCATTTTATAAACATAAGAAGCATCATAGTCTGAATCACAGAAAGATCCATTAAATGTCTACATAAATGTTTCCTGAATAGATATCAATATCATGAATATTCTCATATAATGGGTTAAAGTAAAACTGCATTAAAGCAAAAGGATAGAAATGCAACAGCACAATGCATATTTTTTGTTGATTTATAACCTTCATAGGTTTTTTACTACACCTTTCTAGATAAGAGTGCATGTAAATTCATACTTAACCCCACATAAGCAGTGTTTAAAAGCTTGTGTCTGTAAAAAAACCAAATGGCTGTGCCAAAGTCAAGAGCAAAGCTGCCTCTAGTGGAAACAGAAGGTATTTAACTGAACCAGTTCCTTTATTTAGATGAATACCATTTTTACTTTCATTTCTTTCTATATATTTTTAAGCAATTAATGATGTCATGACTATTAGCAACATAAACTTTTATAGCATAGTATGTTTGTTTACCAGAGTCAAAAGAATTTTTAAATGTAAATATATAAATATTTGCTATATCTACTTTTAAACTAAAACTATTTTTTTTCCTTCTGCTTTTAAAAGTCAGATATGTAAGAGGCAAAATTTCAGACAATTCCTTGCTGGATGTCACTGCATATTTTAGAAATAATTCCTTTTTTTGACTGGTCTAAGATTTGAGATATTTATTATTATAGCTCTTTGAAAAACTTGATTTATGTTTTCCTGCAGAAATCTGTAGATAGAAGATAAACATGGATTTTATAAATACATAAAATTGATATATGATACCAGTTTGTCATTTCCCATGGAGAGACAAGAAGAAAATGTAATGAACAAAAAATAATAATACTGTCATTCCCAAATTACTTTCTTTGGTTCACATGGTGGAATGAAAACAAAAGTAAATACTACAACAGAATATTTAAAAGAAAAACCCCATAACATCTGCAAGGAGGCCATGGAGCTAATAAAGAAAGGAAGTAATTCTTTGAATTGTATGATTTCTTCATGAGGAAGAGGGACAACATTTTATTTCAGCCAATTCAACCACTGTTTTTCAACAAACACAATCAATTCAGCTACCCAATAAATGTATCCGATCAGAGGCCCTAATGATAAAAAGAAAAAGGCAGTACAGAAAATAGCTTGTCCTTTATCCCATATTGTTTTAGTTTCTGACTTACTCCCCAGTTTTAAAAATGCTGGTCCAGTAGAAAAGTTTCCATGGGATATTGATCTCTAATGTTTCCCACTTTCATTTCCAGTACTTCTTCAGAAAATGCCTGTGGGAGATGACTTTGTCACCGGGAGGGCAGGGATCAATCAGAACCTAGCACTGCCATTTATACATGCTTGCTTCTAATGATCCTCTTTGATAATTTATGCAAATTACACCTGTCCTTATTTTCCTCTGGTATATGTGGTTCAAATGAAGCCAGATAGTGCCCTATAGATACAGAGATAACAACAATACTGGGTAAGCATTTTTACTTTTTTTTTTTTTCAACAATGATAACATATCTTTCATTTATTCTGTTTTAGCAAGAATCACAATAGATGAATACAGTAGCTTTTCTGTATAGAGCTCAAATCTTATTTAGCAAGAAAAGGTGAATTCAGTACTAGAATTCATAGCATTTGACTCCTGCCAATGATGTTAAGGTGAAGGAAAAAGGAAAGAAGATATAGAGAAAACTATCGTGCTTGCTATAATAAAGACACATAAATTAAAAGGTAAAATATTTATTTTCCTTGAAACAATGACTGTGTAGATTAGTGGCAGAATATGACCAACTCAGGCTAGCTCTATTAGCCTCTTACTTTTATAAAGACAAAAAAATCCTTGTACATCATTTGATGTCTATTTTGCTTGCAGTACACTAACTCACCAGCTGTTTGTAAGCCTCCTGCAGGCGGCAGAAAAACTGAATATACTTCAGTACATCTGCAACTCTCCTTTTTATGTCATCCTCTAAACTCTATTTTTGTTAAAGGGCAGAATTTCAAAAATAGAAGGGGGGAAGGGGAAGTGGTAGATTGATTCGTGTGAGGGATGTGGCAAGGTGCTTCCTGCAGGCAGAAAGGGACACAGAGTAATTGCTTCAAAGCAAGCCACGGGATTATCTTTTATTAGCTCCTCTACGGGATATGGTCATGTGCTTTGTGATTTTAAAACATAGTAGAACAATCTCTGGACCTTACTTAGGACCTGACACTGTGAATTCCTGAGTGCTCTCAGTAGCCATAGGTTCAGATGGATGCTCAGAGCACTCAGTACCCAGCTCAACTCAATCAAGTGTCACTACCAAACAACAACAAGATTAGGATTTATCCATACTTTTATATGTATTTTATATGTATTAAAAAATAACTTGTTTAAAGAAAATAATTTCCTTACCCATAATCACTGGTAACATTTGCAAAGTTCAGACATCTTAGAGGTTGGTGTTTTTTTATAAATACATTGGTTTTCTAGTTCATGCAGATAAAATCACAGTAGCAGAAAAGGCCAGAGAAAATTGTATGTGTATGCTTTTCGGTTTTCTTCTTCCAAAAGACATGGTCTTCTATGAAATTCAGAAGGCTAATATGCAATACAAGTACATTTTGAAAATTACATTTGCAATCAATAATTATCACAGGCCCTCATAGCAATGTCATTAATATCTTAATCATGTGAATACACTATTAAGCATCCTAAGTAGCAGTTTATTTGATATTAGTTTTATTTTAACCTATGTTATTTAGACTTGGTGTACCATAAACTAGAGGCAAAATTAGACCTAGTTTTATCCATTCAGCAATTAAATCGAAATTTCCAATAGTATGAATATATTTTTCAGAGGTTCAAAGTGCAAGTGAGAACAGATTTTGTGTGTATTAAAGACAAAGGTGCTTGCAGCAGTTTATCTGTGTATGCATATATATGATCCAGAGAAAAATTAAACTTTTTTTTCCAGTTTTGGTCTTAGAAAAACAAAAAAAAATATTTTAGTACAGTAATTGAGTTAACAATTGTTAATGAACAATCCGAATATTGTATTTCTCAGCTCCTACTGTGAGGAAAAAAACTTAGGAAAAAGGAGCAGTATAAGTTTTGCTGTACTGAAAACCAAAATAAAAAAAAAAAAAAAGCCTAACAAAAAATAAGGAAAACAAAGTTAAAAAAGAGAGAAAATAAAGTTAGGAATCAAATGAATCCTAAATTTTGCAAACACCAAGCTCTTCTACAGATTAAGGTACCTCAGAGCTGCTAGTAAGGATCCCAAAATACCTCTAACCTGTGTCCCATGTATACTGAACAAAAAAAAAATTCAGATTATGGTTGATGTTACTCAAACTGTTTTGGATTCATTGTTCTAATCCATCCTTTTCCAAATCAGAATATGTACACAAGATATTTCCAACTGAGACCTTCCAGTAGGTGGTGGACATCATGGAAAACATATTCTCATATTGCTGTGCTGTTTTTTCTGTATGACAGCCAGAGCAGAACTAATTTTAGAAACCCGGCAATGTTTTTTACCTTTCTACAGGTAAGAGATAACAGTCAGGTAAGAGATAGCAGTATGTTTTTACACGGTTTAAATTTGAGGATTGTATGATAAACATCTGCAATATAAATTCCATTTTTATCAAGAGCTACTTCCTTACTTACCTTAAAATTCTGTAACTGACCATCATCATACCTATTCCAAGGTTCATTTTTTTAAATATACACTTGCCACTATAATTCTATAAGCAATTTTTCATGAAATGTAAGGACTATTCAGTTTGATAAAATTTATATTAATTCCATCAGCTAAAGGTTGATTTTCAAAAAGCAATTTTCACTTTGAAGTTTGCTGTCCACTTTGACTGATCCACACTAATTTTTTAAAATATAAATACAATTCAGTTTAACTTTTCTTAAGGCTGATCCTATTTAATCTTCTTGACTGAAACAATAATAATAGAGAACCTTACAAAATGGCATTCCTATACTCAAATTTCCTTTGACCCTTTTCTAGAATCCTGTCTTATCTTGGTGAATCACTTTCTGAGATTAAGTTGTCAGAACCTAAAGAACAGTATGTAAGAAAAGAGTAACAGAATATCTTAATGATATTCAAATATTTCAGGATTTTTCAAACTGTTTTTAAATGTCCTAGCATTTTCCTTTTGTAGCACACTGAATGTCTGTTTTTGCTGAGCTGTCTAAAACATTGCCCAACTCTCTTCCCTCCCTGGCTACAATTAATTTAGAAATCTGCAATGTGTGTGAAGAATTCAAATTATCCCCTCTAGCAGGCATTACCCCATCAGGACTAAATTTCACCTGCCACCCTCAATAAATTGACAACCATTCACTCCAATCCACACTGAGAACTGTACCACAGCACTCAGCAAATAACTTCCCTCTCTCTCTATTCAAAATCCCATCATAAACTTCTCAACAAAGTCTGTTGGAAAAGGTCTTGCAAGAGTAAGTAGCTGACTGAATAACTTTCAAATTTTAAGAAATTTTCTTTTCACTGGGAAGCTGAAAATCAGGATGGAGTGTATTTTCCCTAAAGAGTATGTATTATTTCAAAGTAGAATTAATTCAAGGAAGTCTTATAACTTTTACTATGGAAGCAGGATGAGGAACAGTCTTCTGTGAGAAAAGGTTTCACATATTTTTTCCTCCTGGAATTAATGATCTTCTCGGAGATAATATTTTTTTTCATGAAGAGGAGGATGCGATGGGATACTGGTACAATCACCATGGCCATAGCTATTAGATCTGAATTTTTGGATATCATGATCTAGAAGTCACAGTTTGTCTTCTGTGCCTGTTCACTTTATCTAATACCAACAAAACACATGAGGCTGAGACAGTAAAGAGGTGAAGCTTTCCATAAGCAAAAGCTGTGTATTTAAGTGATAGCATCAGAGGATTTTGGGATGTCTGGCAGTTGATGCCTCCAGGGGAGAGTGCAGAAGCCTTAATGAAACAAAGCAGGACATAAGTCGGCAGGGGGACTAATACAGACCAGTCTGGGGCTGGAAGGATCTGGAAAAGACTCATGTGGTTTTAGTGAGCACAGAACTGCTTGGTAGGGAAAGGAGTCTGAGAGAAATGGATCAAAAGTCTGTCACTGAGTCCTGGGATGGTGTATTGGATCAACAGCTGTTTATATAAATGTCTTCATTGTGCACACAAGGTCTAGACAGGTGGAATATAAGTATACATCCTTTCAAACTTAACCAAGGCCAGCTTTCTGATACATGATGAAAAAAAATTAATTAAAATTTGCTTGCAGATTCAAAATGAGCTATTTGTTGTGTTTGTTTCTGGAGGGCACATAGGGCAGCTGACATACCACTTTTCATAATGGAATACTTGAACTAAATATTGTAAAATCCTTACCACTAATCAGTGTAGGAAGAATATATATAAAGTCTGTTCTCAATCTTGTAAAGGTCATGAAACATTTTAGATAGTGCCAAATAGTGCACAATCCAACATTTTAGCAGAGATGCACGGCAAGACTTCTTTTTTCTTCTACTCAGGCTACTTTTTATTTTACTTCTTTCCTTATTAACTTTAAATTATTGAAAACTTGTAACAGCAGGAAAGTATCTGAAATATCTCAGAAACACTGTTTTGATTCTCATATCATGTGTTGAAAATTCTGCTGTAAACTGCTCAAAGGACCTCTGCATATAATATGGATCTGGTACTCTCAGGGATTATTCTGCCATTCTGAAAGCCTTCTGGAGTGTCTGCTCTTTCTAGAAAGGTATATAATCTAATTTTGAAATGCTCAGACTTTAATTTCCACACAAGACTGGAAACCGTTTATTACAGAGAGGCTGATTCCATGGACATGTACACATAAAAAACTATCACAGTTTCCATTGTCTTAAAAATATTAGTTTGTTTGAATATTTTGCATTTTAGAAGATTTCTTCTTACAGCAAATCAGATGGGGGAAAAATGGTAATCTCCTTCCACAGATGAGGAACTGCCCTTCTAAACCTCTGATAGGAGACTGAGAGGAGAGAGAAAACTCTTGGACACCAAGTGAGCTTCCTCCTGGTTCATAAGAACAAACATGGTGATACTTTCAAGAAGTTGATTAAACTACTTTCACCCTGATATTTAACTAAATGGTTTGTAAAATGCATCATACTTCTAAAGGTAAAGGCTTCAGGACAATGTAAGTCTTTTGCAAAAGGGACTGTATGTACAAAAGTAAACATACTGTTATAAATTATTTCCCTATTCAGATATTAGAGCCAATTTGGTAACTTGTACTTAACTGTTAGCTAATTATTACTTTATTTTCTATTTAAATATATACTTTGAAAAGTAACTCCCCATAATGGTTAAATACTAGAGCTTTAAAAATCTGCACCTGTGACTCTTGCATTACTCACTAGCTTTAAGTATGTGACTCCAAACCCTACTTTGGATTATATGTTAATTTCTTAAAACAACTGCAAATTTATCATACTCTTCAGTAAGTAAATATATTATACTGTGTTATTATTACAAAATATACAGTATCAACTAGCATGCTGCAAGTTATTTCTATTAATAATTAAAACCTATGGAAATAAATATTTATATATGAGAAAATAAAACTATTTTTAAAAGCTGTTATTTGAACTTATGTACCCCAGGACTCCTTTAAACCCCTTACTGTAGAACTCTGTAGATTTGGTAACTGTTCTTAGTGCATTGCCTATAGCTCAACTCTTTTATTTTTGGAGACAAACACATTTTCCTTGGATAATGAATCATCCCAGATTCCTCAGGTTGCATTGAATTCAGGTTTTTACTGTTCAAAAAGATCTTTATATCACACAGGTATGCATGAAAATTTCCTTCACAGGAAGAGAAAACAACAATCTTTAGTATTGATCTCCTTTTTTTCTATTCTAACCACTGGAATACAAACCCATACTATTACTTGTGCCCCTGTGGAGACATTCCCACTGTTTCACAAAGCACTCTTCCTAAACAGTAGGACTTCTCCAGATGGTGGAGAGCTTCAAACTTGCCTGTAGTATAACACTCTATTACAAGAGACTGGCTAAAATAGAGCCTAGAATATGAACAAATGCTTTATTTAAAAAATAAAATGGAAAATTTGATGACTCCTCAGTGCCAGCCAAGGGCTTTTCAAAGACCATGCTACTCAAAGAGCTTCTTTAATTTGACAAAACCTAAGAAGAGTAACTGACACAAACAAACTTCTCTTGTCTATAGCTGTGAGAGGAAGCTAAAGGGATTTTATCACACAGGCTGATAAATACCCTGTTCTCCTTTTCCTGTTAAAAGAATGCAGATCTGGGACATGATTTTTTAAATTCTATTCACAGTCTGAGCCCTGCTAATACTCAGTTTTGTCACATGAAGTCTGCCTGTTTGCCCAGGTCTGATATTTTCACAGGTGATTGCATGCAGGATATATGACAGTGAATACCAATTTGAACTACTTAAAATGCATGCATTCAAAAATTTTAGGAAAAAGAACATAACAATGGGAAAAAAACCCCAGATCCTACACAGGAGAGCAGGCAACCTAGGGAGGCATTCACCCTTGTGATCAAAACAAGCTCATATTTTAACTGTCTCCCACACCCTTATATGTAAAATTTGGAATGCATCTAGGGTTTTGCAAGGCTCATAGATGGCAAAAAAGAAAGAATAACAGGAATAATTACAACAAATCCTCAAAAGTCCTCAGCCAATATCTTAATCTGTTTAAGTCTAGACGAACTACTCAGAGGCGGAGTGAGAAATCTAATAGTGAATTTAAACACATATTCAGTGTCAGTTGAAAGCCACAAATTATAATCTGGAAATGCATCCACTAAAATCAAAAGCCTGAAAAATTAAATCAAGGCCTCTTCTGGAAGACAGCTGAGTAGGTCAGGTGTAACTGTACACAACCTATATATTGTGAGGATTTCTTCACTATGCATTTCTGGCCAGGATGGTTATAGCATAATGTTTTATACCCAAATAAAGATATGATTTTCATACTGTTCATTACTAATCTGAAAATTTGTAAAATGTACAAAAAATATATAAAATGCATATCTTTATAGATAGTTACACATACCTGAATTTTACATTGGTCATCCTTACAAAATGTTAAAAAAATCTCTAATTGTAAAAACAGACAAGAAACAAAAACACTACTAGAGTCAATGCACATTAATAATACAAGGCATCTAAGGCATAATAATATATAATGAGCTATTGAAACCACAACTAGTTTCTCTTTTTTATGTTAATTAAGTGACAAAATCAAAAAAGCATAGATTTCTCCAAATGAAATTGCAGACAGACTCTACATGTACTAGTCTGATTAAACTAAAATGCCTTATATGCATTTGCTGTGTTTGCAGCCAGATAGAAATGAGTTATAAATTTCACAGTGTGTTTGCATTCTATTTCCATCTCTGTTACATTAACTGTCTCATAATTTCAAAATACTTTAATGATTATCACTTCACTCTGCTTACTGTCCTTCACAGGCAATTTTACCCCTGTTCTATTATTTTACATGCCTTTCATTTGATTAAACATACTGCATTTCAGTTTACTGTGAAATTAAGTTTTATTGTGGTATAAATTTGGTAGGTTTTTACAACATAAAATAATGACACAAATTGGCAGGTAGGCAGAAGCTTTAAATTTAGACAGGGAGGCTCCACAAGCACAGCTCTTACCAGGCATTTTTCATGTCCTGTTATCAGCAATAAGGCCCACAGATCCATAAGACAGCTTAAATACTATCATTTTACTGTAACTGAGCCCAGTAACAGGCTCAAGTAATGGCTTGACTTTCAATTTCTTCCATCTTTACAATAAAATCTGGACATAGAAGAAGTCTGTGTTTCACCATACTTTAATTTATCAAAGTAAGGCTTTTAATGTTGCTTGTAACACTCAAGCTCTTGTTGATAATTGTGCTCCAATTAATAAAATGAACTGCAAACAGAAATTCCTAAGTTTATGTTATTTTTTCAACACTTAGTTGTGGAAACGTGGAATTAAATCCAGATCCAGATGTCCTCCCCTGTGTGTTACAGATTCATGCAAGCTCGCACATGAGGAAAGGCTTAGCTTCAAGCACATGAAAGTCAGAAGTTCATTATCTAAATGGGATATTATTAAAATCGGGATTAAAGTGGCCTCACCAGATGTTTAATCTTGTAAAATGCTTAAAAGCAGAATGAAGTCAAACTTGGTGTCAACTGTTTGCTCTCTTTTTGATCAAGAAGTGATATACAATACTTTTTTAGTATTTTCAGAATTTAAATAAACTATGACTAGTGTTTTGGAAGGGCAGATTTTATTTAACCTAATTTGCTGGCAAAAATTTTATAAACTTTCTGATACACAATAGTATCTCATATGATTTTAAGAGCTGCACTTTCAGATAATGTCCAAATAACTCTCAAGGTTTTTATCAGCCTATATTTTACTGATCCAAAATTCAGACAAAATCTCAGTGACAAGGGATCTGAAAAAGAACCTCTAAGCAATGCCATCTGTGATGAGAATCTGACATGTTCAGCTTTAGAAAGGTCTGTGCAGAAAGACAACCTTGCTTGCTGTATCCAACACAACAAAATTCAGCAGTTTGGATGAAGAAAATACTCTCCTTTAGTCTGATCAATCATACAATATCAGGGCACACAATGGATAAGTACTAACAGGTTTGCAAATATTGATTCCTCTTTGATGTTGTCACTTTCAAATCAGCATAGTACTCCAATTTAGGAGACACTTCAAACCATTTGACATCGTTGAAAGAATGAATTAGAAAAGTTATCAGAAAAAAGTACTTCAGGAAGCAATATTTTCTTTAAATCATTGCTTTTAAAATGCCTCAAAGTGTTTGTAAATTTATGTCTATTTTAAATTGAAAAATATGTATAAGCTTAAATTCTGGTTAACTAGTTACAAAGTTGTTCAGTCAAACAACCCCCAGGCCATGAACTTACTTTAATTGTTTTATTCTTTCATGAGTTACTCAATCCTGTCTATGCAGACAATGCCCTTCAGCAACTTTTCAGAGCTTCTGATCTGCAGGAACATTTTGACCTTCTGTATGCCTCTTCAAAACATGACAGCAAGGTAGAATTACTCACACTTTGCTTTGCTCAGAGTTGAACTTTTTACACGGATATGTCAGAAAAATAACTACAGTAATCTGACATTTGAGTCTTGAGGGAAGCTCAGCATTACCTTTTTACTTTCATGGGTAACTATTAAAAATTCAAATACAAACACTACTTGGAAATAAGGATGCATGCAATGAACCCTGTGCAGAGTTAAGGAAAATTATGCGGGGAAAAAACAGTAGAAGTAACACTACAGAAAGCTACAGAGTGCTTTATTGAAACCAATATGAAGTACTGCTTGATCTCTATGGTACACAAGGTGTAACTGATCAATCAGAAGTCTACAAAAGAGTACAAATATGGCCCAAACTCTTTCATTACCTTCCACTGTTGAAATACTATGAACAATAATGATTTATATAATATGATGATTTTTTTTCTTTGGCAAGATGGAGCACTTAAGGAAATTTAAATTAAATAATTTATTTAGTTCTTTAAATCCTCCATGATATCTTTTAACCACCAAGGTAACTTACAATAAGCAGATTATAACTTCCAGAAGTACTACGTGCTCTAATTCTTTCCTCCATGCATAACTGTTTCTCTTTTTCATTTTACTAGCCCTGAAAGAAAAATTCAGTAATAGTAATATTTACCATGCTGACTAGATTGTCTCCTGCAACCAATCTAGCATAGCAGCCTACAGGTAGAAGCACAAACATTAAATAAAATGAGTATGAAGAAGATACTCAGACCTATGATAGTCACTGATCTTAAAAATACATTTGCAGTGGTTAGATGAGTCAAATATGATAAGAATGATTTAAAGATTATCACATGTTTTAGCTGCTGTAGTGCCACCTAATGAGCATAAAAAGCTAAGGTCACCTCAAATATACCACTATTTTAAAGAGTGCTTTAAAACAAGTACTCAAAACAAAATATGGAGTGTGGTACAATGTGGACAGGGTGATGACACTCTTCATGCTTGTTAGTTCAGTACTTCCAAGTCCCATTGGAATGGTAGGGAGCAAGGAATCACTTAATAATGATAATAAGTTAAACTGTAAACATATTTTATATCATCAGTTGTGCCATTGGCTTCTTTAAACAAAATGTAGTACATGAAAGCTAAACAATTATTGGTAAAATGTATGGAAATGCCTCTTAGCTATCTAGCTATTCCTCCTTGCTTGTGATGTTTTGTACTATGTCATTTTTTCCGCAGAGGTTGCCCTGGATAACGAGCAGGCGCTGCTGCAGAATCAGGGCAGGGTCACACCAACACTTAGGAGGGCTCCTGTCCCACCTCTTCCATATGTCCATGGTAGTAGCTGGCACATCTCTGTGCCAAACACAGACACAAGAGGGGCCATTTACTGGCTACCAGCTGTCATTCACCTCCTCTGTGAATAAAGGAGCAAGATGTCATATTATTGTTTTGCATGCTGCTTTGGAATAGATGGTGTTTGAATTGTGAATAAAGGTATGCCCCAGTCACTGCTCTGGACTAGAACAACAGCAGCAGATGGTTTTGCTACACCCAAGACCAATTCAGACTTGTCTGCAGCCCATTGCTGGTAGTGGTGCAGCTCCACAGTTGTCATGAAGAAGTCCAACTAGAACATTTGCATTAGGGTGATGCCCCCCATCTATCGTGCAATGATACATACTGCAAGCAGTGCACACTCCTGTTTTAGCTCAGTACTTTCCAGACAGGCAAGATGAGCAGTGATCCCCAACACTTTTAGAGCATGAAGTGTATTCAACCTTCTGATCCTGACAGCTTGCACTAAGCTCTCACCACCCCCAGCTAAGGGCAGTAAAGCCTGTCAGAAAACACAGGCAAAGCCTAGCAAAGCAAAACCACTGCCGTCCTAAAAGTCCTTTGGGGGTCACAGACAACCAGTGCAAGTCAAATCACACCACTTGGAATCTTCACCCATGCTCTGAGACCAGTTTCCTGAGAAAGCAACCTGGCTTGAAGTGATGTTTGCACCATTCACCACTTAAGATGTGCTAAGAACTACTTGATATAGTTGTAACTCTAAATAAAAATCTCCACTACTTGGAAAAAAAAGTAAATACATCCTTCACTTAAAAAAAGGTAACAGCTTCCAGGTGGTACAACTGTCAAGGCAGATCAGTTTATGAATGAGTTCCAGCTGCCTTGACAGTATCATTTTTAGTACAGATGCAGACAAAAAAAAAAAAATGCAGAAACACGACAGGACAGAGGAGATCTGAATTTCAATTGTAAGGTTCTCTCTTTTAATCTTGTGGTAAAAGTAATTTAAAAATAATGCAATGTTCAGCTATTGCTTTTGAAATATAATAATATGGAGCTATATGTTGTAGATATAATTAAAAAGCCAAACTTTGAAAACAGCCCAGTGATTCCCGAGTAGTATTGTACAATACAGCCCAGTAATACACACTTCAGCATTGTTTCAAGCAAAAGCAGAGCAGAAATTACACAGCTGAAGCGTCTAGGAAAACTGACAACTCTAAGATACAAGAATATGTAGTTCAGAGTAACTACACATCCCACACAGCCACATATTTCTGGCACTTGTGAAGGAGTATTTTAAAATAATAATAAAAAAAGTTAACAGAAGTTAAGAATTGCATGCAATTCTAACCAGTTTTCTCTCCTGTTCCATTTCCATACATGCTACACCATTACTTCATTCTTTCAAGAATCTTTCTCAAAACATTTGATCACCTGACAATCACAGTTCACCCAGCTGCTGTTCATGCAAGCTCTCAGATCTCTGGGAAAAAGTGAGTTGTGGAAGGTGATTTCAATGGACAAAACATACTGTACAAAAGATCTAAGCAAAGTGAGCCATCACATGTCATGTGGGAGATTGTTAATTGCCAGAACTCCTCCAAGGTTCCATTGGCAAGGAGGAAGAGAGAAAAGTGGAATATAAGTGTGATGTAAAACACAAAAGATGAGAATAGCATAATAGTATATATTCAAATTTGTGTAAGATCTTCATAAACAAGTGTATTTCTAAGACAAAAATTTCAATTGACTCTAAGTAAGTTCCAATATTTGTCTATAGGAAACATCTTGCAGTTTGCCTATGACATGTGTGAATCATTTTGATTCTTTTTTTTCTCACCTACACTGTGCAGGACACATAAGCCATATAGGGTTTAAGCCTTACTGCTAGTTGATTTTTTATAAATTACTAATATTTGTAAATAATTCCCAGATTATTTGTGAAATACTTTTCTCCATTTGAGAGAAAATGCAAAACACAACTCCCAAAAAAACCCAAATCCCATAAGGATTTTTTGGACACAAAGAAAAGAATAATAATTTCAAAAACAAAGCAGCTAGTGGATTGGCATGTGAAGGCTGATTACAGGTCTGTGGAATTTATGGGACATATATGTACTTGCATATTTCCACTCAAAATAAAAAAAAATCTGAGCTACCTATTTCTTACCCTAAAGCAGCATGAAAGTCAGAACTATATTTTACAGTCAGATCTGTATCAGACAAGGACACCTAAGCTACTGCTATTGGTTACCATGTAACCTGGTACATTTACACAAATGTGTCTAAAGATCGCCCACAGCACATCACAACCTCAAGTGCCCATCACCTTCTAAATACATAACAGGCATTTGACTTCCACTGAGAAAGATCAAGAGCCTCACAAATGATAATGCTATAGTATAATACCTTTTTTTATGTAATGTTATGACAACTTATTTGGAAACATAGCGTTTGTATCTCGCAAAAGAGAAACACCGCTGTCAAGGGGAAAACTTGTGGGTATATTGAGATGAGAGATTCTTCTGCTTGGTTTCTTATGCCTGCACCTGGTGGAGCCATTTATAGCAGTTTGCCATCATAAGCATACTGACCTAAAATGGAAATAGGAACCATTACAGAATGACACGCGTAAGCTTTCTCAAATAAAAACATGCAGGCAGCCATCAGCAGAACTAAATCCATATGATCAACCTGAAGTATGCTCTAAAGCAGCTGTGTGTTGATTATACTGTAAAGAGAGAAATTGCAGCTGGAAAAATCTTCAACAACTTAATGTCTTTGCCCTCTGATTAAAAAGAAGTAGGAACAGACAGAGAGTAAATACCAACTGCACTGTGCTTCACCACAGCTTCTTTATGAATTAAATAAATAGCAATACGTTTTTGATTTTAGAAGAATCAGACATTCCTTCATGAACCAGCTATTTAGTCTTCCTTCTTAAAAGCATATTAAGTATATTGTTTTATGTGATGGTATATATTGCTTCCATTTATTTGCCCACTTATCTGTCTCTGAAAACCTGATTGACACTCTTCCTAAAGCTCTCTCTGCTGTCATCCACCTGTCTTCTCCACCTTCTTAAACTTATTTTCAAAGCGCTGCCTTTGCCTTGTTCAACTTTTACACAGTTCTGGATTATGCCTACTTAAACCCCATTTGACCTCTCTGCATACTCCAAAACAACGTTACCTTTCCTCCTCTTCTGTTACCTGCCGTGGGATTTAAAATCATGAATTCTGAGTGCTGTACTTTCTCCCTCACTTCACTCAGGCTTTACTCAGGCCATCATGCCTGCCTTTTCCAAGCCAACAGCTTCCACAGCAGATTATAGCCTTCCTGGCAATGGCCCACATGAGTCTACACAGCGCATTACAGGAGATAATGAGTTCATTCTGCCCACACTATGAGCTAGCCAAGACGAACCTGCTTTACATGGAGCTAAGCCTGAATTAAAAAAAGCCCTCCTGAGATAATGAAATACATCAGATCAAATTCAGCATTCTGTCAATAGACACAGATATTTCAGACTCATCTCAATTCACACTGCACTTTCTCAGAACCCCCATGAGAGACTCTAAATACACCTATGGAATATGTCTTAAGAGACATTTCCTCATTCTTCTAATTCTTCCTGTCACAAACTCCACATTGCATTCAAATAAATGTGTGGAAACCATTCTTGGATGAAGAAAAAAAGACAAAAGTACTCAAGAAGTACTCCTTCTTGTTTACCCTTGGTATTTTCTCCGTAGTTTTGGAGGGGTTTGGGATTTAAAAATAAATAAAAATCTTTGCACAAAACTTCTGCTGAAGGTGCAAAACAACCTGAGACAGCACTGCTTAGGACAATGTGGATATAGAGGATCACTAGGCTAGGCTGTTCCTCACTTAGGTGCAGCAGTCCTGCTTCTGATGCTGTCTCTTTTCTTTTGAGATTCCTATTTCGACACTTTGAATATATTTGCCATCATGTCATGAGTTACAGTGTCCCATTCTGGACTCTCCAATACAAAGGAGATATAGACACATGGAAGGAAGTTCAGCAAAGGGTCATGAAGATTATTGCAGGGCATGCAAGAAGTTCAGACATCAGGGGCTGTTCAACCTCGAGAAAACAAAGATTCAGGAAGGACCTCATTAGTGTGTATAAATAACTGATGAGAAATAGTAAGAAAAAAGTAGACTCTTGTCAGTGCTTTCCAGAGACAGGACAAGGACAGGAAAAGGGGCAATGAGTACAAATTGACGTAAATTGACATAAAGGAAATTCCCTTTTTACATAAGAAAAATCTTTCTCTCTGTCAGGTTTGTCAGGCAATGGAACAGGTTATCCAGAGAAGTTCTGAAATCTCCTTGGAGACATTAAAAATCCAGTTGAACATGACCCTGGGTAATCTGCTTTAGATGATCATTCTCTGAGAAAGGGAGTTAGACTAGATTATCTCTGGGGATGCCTTCCAGACTTAAACAACTCTGTGATACCAATAAACTTCTGGTCCATTTCTTCCTTTACAAACTATTCACGGCTCCCTCCTCTTTCCCCTTCTGCCATCCCTGGCAATTTGTTTCTCTTTTTCTTGGAAGGTTCATTAATGACACCCAACGGCGGAGTCAGCTCAAATCAGAAAGCAGTGAACCATCCCCATACAGTTTTGGACTTCTGAGCAATGCCACACACAAGAAAGCCAGAGTAGAGCTGATTCTGCTGATTGCACCCCCAGCATGATCTGCATATAGACCAAATAATCAATAAAAGAAAGTTGATCTCATTTATTTTCTCTCAATTCCTGCTGCCCATTAATCACCTTTGTCTATAATGTCTCCAGGTTTTTTTAACCAGGTAGGAGGTCATGCTCATTCTGACTAAACGCAAACAACTTCTAGGACTCTCACTTACATACTATAATAAGCAAACCCTGCCTTTTAACCTGGAATATCAAAGTAAAGAATGCCTTAAAATACTGGGATTTTAATGGAAGATTTACCAAATTTTAACTTCATTATCTTTTCAGTTGCTTTACTCTTTGTAAAATCAGCCTATCTGAATACAAGCCTCTCTCCCACCCCTATAGACCTTAGGTAAACAACAGATCTGATCATTCTCTCATTAATCCTGATAGCTTTGGTGGAATTATTTCTTGCTTTTGCAGATGCAATCAGGGGAAAAAGCTGGTGTTCCATTCTGCAAGACTTACATCAAAGTACTGGAACAAGAATCAACAAGCTTTCTACTGCCCTTTTTTAAATATTGCATTTAATTGCTGTCATAAGAATGGTCGAACACAAGCTTCAAACCTGGTTATATAGGGCCATATATGCAAGCTGACATAAAGGAAAAACTTCAAAGAGCCCTGTTTGTCCAATTGAGATGGGCTAGATTCAATTAAAGATAGGAAAAAGGCAAAGTAATAAATTATTTAATCAACTATATGTCTGCTTTACTAGAGATTGCAGTATAATTTAGCTTTCTCTAATAAGATTTTTCTTTATCACAAATCCAAACAAATAAATTGAAACATCATCCTGCTTCATGAAAAATACATACTACCAATGCTATCAAATTTTTTTTTCCTGCATTCTGTTATATAAGCTGGTAATGCCAAAAGTTACATAGTGCTTAAAATATGTAATTATACTGAATAACAGGGACAAAGCCCTGAGGAGTTTTAAAGTCACAGAAAAAAGCCAGCACAGTAGATGTAACTCTGCAGCAGAGAGACTGGCATTAGTGCTGCTTGACTTTACTACTAGAAGTAGACTGACAAATCAAAATCTAGCCATGATAGAAGCAGACACAACTCAAAATGATTGAAAAGCTCTCTGGAACAGAAAGCAGGGGGGGCCTGCTGGATAAGGTGCTCCTCTTCAACACAGCACTTGCAGGGCTTATTGATGCCATGACAGAGACCTTCCACACTCTCCCATCAACAGACACATCTCAGAGGTGGTATTGTCAGGACAAGAAAGCAAGCTCACATAGATTTTTTCCACCAGACAAGTATTTCTTCTAAGTATCACTGGCCTAGAAGTCAGTTTTCTAGGTTTTTCTGCCCATGCTCTTCTGAGAAAAGGAAAGGAAATGAAGGCAGAATAATTTATGCTTGTTGAAGACTGAAGTAAAACAAATACTAGATATCACTTCCCACATAAAAGGATAAAGTCTCAAAATAAGACCCATGTAAATAACATATAAAGGCAAGAAAGCACCTGCTCAGGTTTTGCTATAAAATAAAACACATATAAGACCAGTTTGGAAATTCCCATCACTTAGCTACTGGAAATGAGCCATGGAAAAAAAAAATCCAGTGACAAAGAGAAGTGAAAAGCAAATACATAACTAATCAATGAAGAGAAATTAATTATAAAAACTATACTTGTCATTTGTTGGACCCAAAGCAAAAGCATTACAATGGATGGAGAAATATGGTTGCTACAGTTTAAATGGACAGAAGTTCTGTCTGAGGTTGCTTTCATTATCCACAAAACAGCAAATAGTTTAATGCTTTCAAGGAACATTATAGCTTTTGTGAACTGGCATGGAAAAGCAATATGACATGGTAGTCTACTATTTATTTTCCAGAACAAATAAACTGCATATACTAGAGTATAATATATTCAGAGAAAATAGGAATGTTTTGCCAGAAATAATAAAAAATCTCCAACAAACAATTTTGATTACATCATGACTTTAACAGTGAAAACCAGAAGAATCCTGCTTAAAAACCAGAAGACCCTTAAGTACCACCTATCAGCTGGGCAGGAGTAAAATGAACAAAGTATTACATTATTACATTACTGCTGTTCCTGAAGCCATGTCGCTCCTTCAGCCAAGGATCGGGTTTTTTTCTATATTGAAGCAATGAAGATGGGGAAATCTGTGGAAACTAATTTCATCATCAATGAAAATAAAACCTGTGCTTTCACATAAATCTCTCAGTTCTTAAATAAGAACAGGAAATAGTCTTGAAAAAAAAAAATACAACCAAGCCAACACTTCCATTATGAAAGAAGGTCCTGTTTTGTTACTGAATCACACAGTTTGCCATAGCTGCTTAAGGTTCTCTTGCTTACACAGGCACAAATAAGGAATAACTCTATGAAAACTTATATAACTGATCTGGTACAAAAGTCATGCAAGCAAATGGAACACCCAGTACATTTTCTTCTAAGACAGTGGTGAAACACCTATTAGACTGTCTGAACTACATCTTCCATAAGGCACTGCAGTCTAAATGAAATCAGTGTGATAGAGGAGATCTAATCTAGTAAGGAAGACTGAAAACAAATGTCAAAAGACTAGAATTGCCTTGGGACAAAATGTGTGATTCCAGCTAGCTCTAATGTCATGTGTTCAGATATGGTGGCTGCCATTTCCATCAAAAAGCCCCAGAAAAACAAGACCATAGCCTGGAGAGGTGACATTTTCAGTCCACTGCAGAGAGGCTGCTGTGCTTCAGATGCACATCTGGAACAGCTAGGAGACAGAAAAGCATTCATGCAAAACTGTAGAGAAAGTATCCGTGCAGTAATAAATAGCAGCAGTCTGGCAAGTGACTCACCCTGAGCTGATTCAGGAACTCTGCTCCCTGCTTCTCTATCTGTAAACCTATTTGGAATAACTGATTAATTAGGAAGGCATCATATTTCAGATAACCTGTCAGGTTCCCCAGATACAAAGACCAATTTAAAAGTTACATTAAACTAAATAGAAGTTTAAAAAGAAAAGAGACTAGGGCAAACCCAGAATTTTGACATAGCATTTTGCAAAGAACAATTAAAAAAAAAAAAGAAAAAAAGAAGAAAGGTTGCCTGAGTGTATTAGAGTAATGAAATCACTTGCTCAATCCCAAAAGTAAAGTGCAGCTAGACTATATAGGTCAATTTTATTTTCCTTAAAAATCCCCAGTGAAAGAGACCCCCACTGTTTCCTGTTAGTCAGCATTCCTGCATTTCATTCTCAAAGGTGAAGGTTTTTCTACATACCAAAACTAAAGCACAGGCCTTTTATTGGTTGTTACCTCTAGGGTTTTTCTTGAAAACTAAACTACTTATTACCTGTTTATACACATGGATATCTTTTGTTTATAACAGTCTTTTGCATACTGAAAATCTGTTATCATGAGTTCCACCATTTAGATGAAATCAATTAAATATGTCTTCTCAGCTCAAAAGGGAATTTTCCATACCTCCTGTAATTTCGCAACTCTCTTCTGAGCCTGCTGACTTTTAGCTCTTTTCCAAAGTACTGAGGCAAAGAAAGGATGCATTACTTCATCATTACTTTATAGTCAAGTCTTCATCAGGTCTGGAGTAAAATTGCTAACTTACATATATACTGCATATGGCAATCTGGTTAAGACAACCAGAATAACATCTGATGTTTATTTTTCGAAACCATCACTATTTTTTAGCTCACAGATTCTGTGGTCCACTCTGGCATTCAGATACTGATCTTCAGAATAAATACCTTGTTCTTCATCTTAATTTTCTAGTTTTTCATTTCACTCTTCTCACTAATCATTTTACAGTTATTTATTATCAAATTTCAGCACATGATATATAACAGCTAGAATTTCCCAAGATAATGATCTTTCTTTCCTACTGTTGAAGCTACCAAACTGCCATATTTCATCCATAAACTATATGAAGTATACTTGTTACTCTGCTACAATGTCATTTATGAAAACATTGAAAAAAACCAGACCTGCTGTTAACCCTTCTTGGTTGTCAGATACTGATAACTCAGATTTAAGTATTGTTTCCAACTAGCTATGTACCTCATCTTAATTTCATCTAGATCATATTGACCTAATTTATTTATGGACTTCTTTATGGGACAGTATCAGAAACCTTGCCTGAAGTCAAAATTAATCCTATCTGTTCCCAGATCCGATTAACCCAGAAATCCCATCAAAGAGAGCAATTAGAGTACAGTGATGTGATTGTTTTTGACAAAACTATTCTAGCTGGTTTTATTATCTTCTCTGTACATACACACTGAATGCTAATAACTTGTTCCAGTAGCTTTCCAGATGTTGAAATTACACTGAGTCATCTGTAGTTCTACAATAGTCCATTTTCCCTATTTTAAAGCTAGGTACTATGTTTGCTAATGGTTCAGGGATTAAGCAGGCTAGGTTTTCTAAGTACTTAAGGGCAAATTTAATTGGATTCTGTCAACACAAATACCTCATGTTACATTAATAATCTTCAAATTGTTCTTTCCCAATTTTGTTTGTACCTACTTGTCAATGTCATTTGGTTAAATACATAGCTACAAAAAGGGGATTTTTTTTTAATTTTTCTTGTTATTCTTTCTTGATAAGTAATGGACCAGGGCTATCCTTTTATCATTCTGATGCATCATTTTAACATGTTCAGAATTATTCCCTCAAAGCTTTCAGGTTTATTTATGTACCCTGATGCATCCATATTTTTGAGCATATTTCCTATGTTCCCTGCCCATTGTGACAGTTTTCAGCTCTGCTTTAAACATGTTCTCTTTCAGCAACTGCTAGCTCTCCTTAATTCATTTATCCTTTAGATTTTCTTCCCAGGAGAACACTTCTGCTAGGTCCCCAGGTTCATTAAAGTATGTTTTTTTGAAGTCAGTTGTTCATGTTCTACTACTATGGCTGCTTCTTCCTAAACCCATAAACATTGCCATTTTATAGTCACTTTCCTCCAAACTGTCTTCCATGTGGAGACACTCATCCAGTTTCAGAAATCACTTAGTCTCAACCAAATCAGATGGTGACAATAAATAAAAAAAAGCAACTTTTTTATCTTTTAAAATAAAATTGTTCATATGTCAGACCTTCTCTATGCTTACACACTATTTTTGGAACTGAATATCCAATACTCTTCAATTTAACCACACCACTTCATTCAGATGTCTGTAGTGTCTCCATTCTTCTGATTAAACCACCTACAATAGATCCCAAGAATGATAATGCTCCTTTTCTTTTCCCTTCACAGCCAGTGAAGGTGTGCCTTCAAGAATTATACTTCTCACTTTCTTGCTTGAACATCAGAAAACTAGAAATAAATGCATTTGTCAAATGAAATGTAACTCTACCAGTTTTCCTCGACTTTTCTAAATAGGTCTTACCCTTTTAACCCACCAGTCCAAAATCACGGCACCTCTGTGATCCATACTAAATAACATTTCTAGATGCCCTTCAGATATTTCTGTAGAGAACTCTCAATGCTTAGCAATTTTAGCCTTCACTCTTTCCTATCCTTCCATAATTTTCAGATTCCTGCCTCAGTTTTCAGATCTGTGAATAGTTCAGCCTAACAGTGATATCTTAAGTTACAAGTAGGTCTTTGTTGTTAACACATTTCAAAACTGAGTGAAAGGGGCTGGAACACCTCTCCTGCGAGGAAAGGCTGAAAGAGACAGGGTTGTTCAGCCTGGACAAGAGAAGGCTCAGGGGAGACCTTACTGCATCCTTTCAATAGTAAAAGGGAGCACATGAGAAAGCTGAAGAGAGATTTTTTTGCCAAAGCTTGTATTGGCAGGACATGAGGAAACTATTTTACATGGGAAGAGAGTAGATTTAGATTGGATATCAGAAAGCAATTTTTTACTGTGAGGGTGGTGAGGCACTGGAACAGGTTGCCCAGAGAAGTCGAGGATGCTCTATCCCTGGAAGTGTTCAAGGTCAGTTTAGATGGGGTTTTGAAAAACTTGGCCTAAAGAATTATGTTCCTGCCTACAGATGGGTTGTACCAGACGATCTTGAAAACATCCCTTCCAATCCAAACCTTTCTATGGTTCTTTGCAATCTGACTGTCCTCTTCTCATGGCTAAGTGAGCTGAAAATTGAGAGTGGTATCTTCCTGAAATTCATCAGATGAATTCTAGTAATTGTATGCCTATATATACACTTACACTAATAGAAATCAAAAAGAAGAAAAAATAAAGATGTTTAAAAAATATGTAAGCCCCCCAAAAAAAGCTTTTAACTACATAAATCAAGTCTTTCAATACTAATACTTAAAATCTCTTCTATTACAGATATGTTTTTTAGGACTTGAGCATTTTTGCCATTGCTTTAGGGAGAAGCAATGCAATCCTAAATGCTCTTTTAAAGTACTATGTATGATGTGAATACCTGTCAGTCATGTCCCTTGATCTCATTATGACTGGAACTTTCATTAAATTATCTTCAGAACTGTGAGGAAATTCTGAATTACAAATATTACAATGAAAAAAGTGTGACTTTACTAACCCAAATTAATTAGTTTATACTAAAAGAAGCATTGAGAATGTATTCAGAACACTGGACAACACGGAGGTAATTTTGCAAAAGGGCTCTATCTCCAACAGGAAATTCCAACACTGACAATACAACATTCGGATGCAATTTTAAGGCAATCTGCATAGCACCTTCATTGTGCAAGAGAATTTATGTGAATATAGGGGGGGTTTTATTATTAGCAGACAAGTGAAGGAAGATTGCTTCCTCAGTGAGTATGCTTTGGAGAGAACAGGGATGCAGACACAAATTCAGCTGACCTCATAGTTAGAAATATCCACCAGGCCAATATAACAGCTTTATCCCTACCGTCACAAGCCTGTCCTTGAAAGGAAGTGAGCATTTTGCAATTTATACTCCTCACCCTTTCTCAAGATATATATGTATTAAGCCACTGAACATGTAAAAAAATTTTATATCAAAAATACCATAATCATATCTATAATTTTATAAGCATATCTAGAGATTAAAAAAATACAGTAAAAGCTGCAAATATTTACACAGTTATATAATAATTTGAAATAAAGGCATAATTTTTATTATTGAAAAGGATGTAGGAGATCTTTGAAAGAGTCTACATAATTTGCATTATATATGCATTAGAAAAATGCCATAAAAATTTTAAAGCATCTATTATATTCTAAAACCATTGCTCACTGATTTAAAATATATCAGGTTAATACTAACTGAAAGACTGGGCATATGAGTCAAAAATGTAGAAGTCGTTTGTCCAAAATCAATTTAAATGAAAAAAAGAATTCCAAGAAATAATAAATTCCAGTAAGATTGAATATTTCCATAATAGACAATATTATATTTCACATTTCACATACACTGCTGCAAAACAAACAAACTGAAACAATTCTTTTGTAACCATCAACTGGTAGAGAGACATTATTTACATTTCAACTGTTTAATTTACATTGAATTAAGCTATTGTTGCATTCACATGAGAATTTCTCAGTACTCATTTTCTCAGTATTGGTTTATGCACAATTCTGATACAGTAAAACTTTTTCAGCCTTCTGCAGTATAGCTTAATATTTAAGAGAGGGTTTCTTTTACATTTCACTAGCAAATGCCTGGCAATTTAACAATCTCTCTACAGTACAAACATTTATGAAAATGCCAATCATTGTGGCTTACACAGGCTTAAAAATATTAAAAGTTTCCCCAGAAGGCAGTAAGCTCAGCTTCTTGTCCAGTTTTTGATAATAGACTGCTATCACTGGAAGTTCTCCCATGTTTTTCTATTCCTTTTAGCTGGACCTAAATATGGAGAGAAGGAAGCTTTCTTTAATGTCATATACTTAAAGGTTCCACTAAAATGACCTTATCCCTAGCTAACTTGAGTTTATGCTTGCAATCTGTTCAAGAAGATATATAAGATGGCTTCTATGGTCTTTAAGGCTATATAAACCTAATCATTAAAACCATTGTATAGGTTAAGTCTTTCCCACCACAAGATAGATATCATTATAAAAAAAACCCCAACAAACTATCACAGACAGCAAAAAAAGCATTTAATTTATTCCATTTCCAAAAGTGTCTTAATATAGTGTTGTTTCAGAGATGGTGTAAAGTGTCTCACTCACACTGTGCTGAAGAGAGTAAAATGGAGAAACACTTTTTTCAGTTTAGCTGATTACAGTGAATCAGATAATGACAGTTTATAATGAGTAGGGTGCTCTGGCACAGATAAGAAACAAAAATGAAAGAATAGGAAGAGAAGCTGCAAAGATCTAAATACTGAGAGATAACATATCTTCACTAGAAGACAACTTTAAAAAGCTATAGCACAATAATCTTCGGAATTGCACAAATATACCCAACAAAGTCAAAAGGCCCAATACAAATCTTATAGCTCTCTAAAAGGAAGGGGAATGTTAAAATCAACAAAAGACCCACGAGGTTCAACAATATCCAGATTTCCTTAGGACCCAGTAACATCATCACTCCATTGTCCTAATTTACTAAAAATGTCAAAGCTGAAATAAAACTGTAGTGGTGAAAATATTGAAAAGTGTGGTGTAGTCTATGAAAAAGGACCAGGAAAAGTTTCAAGGGAAATTCAAAAATTCAAGGATTTCAAGATTAAAAAATAGAGGGGTCAGATGTTATGAATCCATCTTAGACTTTGTTACAAAGAAATTTATTCATCTTTGATTTTAAAATAATAAGTTAGCTCTGGTTTGTTACTGCAGTAGCCTACAGTGCCTGAGCCAAAGAAGTAAAGTGTTTTTTACAGTTTTCACTCAAAGGGAACAAAGGTTTTTATCTTATTAGCAGAAAAATGTTATAGAAATTCCATAACATGTTCCAAAAGTTCACCTTGCACATTGAAGAAAATCTTGCTCATTGAATGACTCTAAAGTGTTAAAGAAACTTAAAAGGAGATTATTAAAACAATGGTTAAATGTGTTCCAGTTTATATGAGCTTTGTCAAAAAACTGTTAGACATTTTAGTTAGCAACACACCTGTTGGATGGAAAATCACCAAATCAAAAAGAAGTCAACAGGCTGAAAAGATCTGAAAAGAAAATCTTACTGTGATAAATTGTAGGCACTTAGACAAGTTATATGTGTTAAAATTTAATAAAATTCACTGGAATCAGATCCTTGCTACCAGATCCTCCAACCAACAATGTTATTGTGCTAGTCATAGATTTTACTAATATCACATAATCTGCTATCCAGCAGTGGGGTCCAAGAATCATATCAACAATATCAGACAAAGGTTTGAACTGCACTGAGAACTTATGATCAAAGCAGAATTCTGAAAAAAGTCCAGTGAAATTTAGAGTCCTATAAAACAAAACAGAATGAACTTTTCATTACAGGAATTTAGGACAAAAGGAACGTTTTGCAAATAAATACGGGTCATGTCACAATTTTTTTCATCTAGAGTAGCGAATCCAACATTTCTAGACCAATCACTCTCAACAATATCTTTAATTTCTTACAAACATGTTTTCATTAGTTAAAGATCTTAAGTTCAAAACAAAATAAATCAACCAAACAAAAACCCCTAAAAAACGCCCCAAAAATTTAAAAAAAAATCTGCCTTTCATCACTACAATACAGTCCTGGACTCTTTTGGAGTCAATTTCAGGATACATGCAAGAATATGTAGGCTGTAGAATGGAGAATGCAGAGGCAGGAAAGCACATAATGCTTCTAGCAATGAGTAATTCATTCCCTGCAACATTTTTTTTGGTACTAGGAGACTCGAGTCTTACACAGGAAGTGGGTGATCATAAATTCTGAAAGACTGCTGCCCCACTGACTCCTTCCTGAAAAGTGCAGTTGAAATTGGCAGTGTAAAATTGTGTCATGTACTAACATGATAAAACAACAAAGAGGCTATATTTACAACTTTAAGGAATTAATTAATTAAATTTCCATGTTTTCTGAACAGTTACATGTGCTTAACTTTTTATTTCATTAAGAATCTGTAATAGTTCTCAAAACCAATACCCAAGAGGTTTATATACACATAGTAGGTGCATGATTAAAGGCTGCTCATGGAACTTTTCCTTCGACTGACTGGGTTTGAGGCATGAGCTTAATGAAGGAGACATATGCAGCTACCAAACTCAGCTTTATTTCTCTGATTCTCCCAGAATCCTTAAGCTTTTTATTTGCTTAATTCTTAGACTAATTTGCACCTTTCTATTTTTGACAAGGCAAAGATGTTATAATTAGTAGTTCTAAATAGTTTTCATAATACTGTCAACTGAGAAGAAAGGTGCCTTCAGAGCATTAAGGAGAAAGCATCTGCCCCTGCTTTACAATTTGTCTCATTTCAATAGTAAATGTTGCAAAAGAATGAACAGGAGTGGGGTTTTCATTGCTGTTCTGTTGCTTGACAGATTTTTTTATCTGGTTTTACTCAGTTTTCAAAAAGCCTAAACTATGAAGTAATTATGTATAATGCTAATCACTAAACTTTACGTGCAAATGAACAGTAGCCATCATCAGGCAACTCCTCAATATCTTCTACCAAACATATAGAGAGACTAATTATACTAATTTCAAACACCAATGGCTTTGGACTGCACCTAAAAGAGCCTACAGCCACTTCATGAAAGAAAGGGTGAATTCAAACAATAACATACAATTCCTGTTTTCAGCTCTTGCTACTGTGAAGTTATATTTAAATTCTTACTAAGTAGCTAGTAACACTTCTTTTGCTTTATTCAATTATATAAATCTTTATTTGTCCTGAGTTTAGATCAAAGAGATGAGCATTGGATCAGCTGAAGAGAATCAATTTTCATTCCCTGAATGAAAAATGCCCATTGTGAGCTGCACCCAAAAAAAAAAAAAAAAAAAAGTTTAATTATAGATCCAGGCACAACATATCAAAACCACATTCAAAAAAGACCTATAAGTAGATCTGAAACTGACTTTTTGCCTGACATTTCAAGATATTACTTGTATCATTTGTTGTTACAACTGTGCTAATTCACTTTCAGACTGAAAAACATGATATCACCCACACCATGCTACTCTGCAGGGGTTCCACGCTGCTTTCATTGAAGTTAAAGGGTTCTCTGCCTTTGACCTCAATACTCCTGGGACACTGTAGCCTCCTAAGGCAATCTGTACCCTTGCAATCTGCATTTCACTCACAATCTACAGATCTGCCAATCTTTTTCCTTTTATCTGGGGTGAATTCTACAGGGTGCAATCACTTAATTCTGAATGAAAATTAAATTCAATAGTGGATATGCAATAGTCATCAAGCAGGCATGAAATTCTCCCTATTTTCTTACATCCACAGTGCAAACAAAGCCACTTCACTGTTTATGTGACTGCTATGATAATTGCCAAGCCAATTCTCAGTCTCCCAGGTCATTTCAAGCTCCCACTGGGTCATTTCCACAGCAGCTCAGAGGCCACACAGGGAGGCTTGACCAATGAACCAACATAAGCGAATGGAGGGCAGTCACTCATGCAAATGTTCATACACCTCTGCCTCTGGATATTTAATGAAATATAATCTTATAATTCTTCTGGAACTGCTGAATTGTGAAGTCTTATTTCCCATTAAGCCTGGAGATAGCCAGAGAGTTCTTATGAAAGAAGATGATTTCTAAAGCATCAGATGATACAGGATTTTCAGTTCCCTCTAATCTATCTTTTTAAAGAGGACTGACCTGAAAATATCATAACACTATAATTTTTTTTAGTTTAGTAGACTGAGATAAATAACTCAGAAAACTGTTTAGAAAACTGTTACTTTGGTAAACTATGCATACACTCATCATTTTTCAATTTTTATTCTGTAAAGCCAAAAAGTAATTATAAGTTAATTATTATTAATTAGCTAGTATAATGAGAGATTGCATAACAAGTGTCTTCAACTGCCTTATAATAATAAAAAAAAAAAAATTTAAACCCCCACACAAATGCTGTTTATGGTCATTTTACCTACACAGTATATCTTCCTCTTTTCAGTGATGGACTAGGGCCAAAGTCAAGTACAGAACACAGCTCTTCTGGCTCCATTGCTCTGTTGTTGTGCCACCTTGGCACTAAATTTCCTCTCTTCTTCAAAATAAATAGTGAAATACAGTGCCTATGTAACTAACTACTTTAAAAGTGTAATTTAGGCAAGAGAAGACTTTATCTTCTTAATTGAAAAAGCAAATGTCCATGTTTCAGCTATCATTAGTTAAGTCTACTACAGCAGCATCCTGTTTTGAATGCTGACTTTGCTTAATTACAGCTGCGGGTAGATCTTCATTGCTTGTGGCTAGCATAAAACACCGATACGTATGACCTACAGAAATTCAAAGCTTTAAATTAAACCCTATAAAATCTATTCTTATCTTATTTAAAAGTACTCCAGTATAGCCTGCTTGTTGCCTTAAGGACTTGCAAGATCAGAAATTGTAATTTCCTGTTACAGATGAAAAAAATAGTGTCCCCATATTAACCTGCACAACATGCATCTGTGTTTAGCAGATTGAGTTAGAAATAATCTTAGTTTCCAAATACACAGTTAAAAGTAGCTTCGTGTACATACGGGCCCACGATTCCCACAACAATTTGTCTTCCTACAATCACTGTTTCTTAGTGTTAACAGTGTTTTTCTCTCCTCTTTTGTAGTGTAAAGTACCCACACTAAGAGTGAGAATTGATTTATTAGCAGTCCATTTAAGTAGATCTAATGCACAAAGATGCATCTCGAGCATCTCTCTACTCCTGTGAAAGAGCAAAGTAACTCTGAAGCCTATTCATCTTATTCCAAACTTAAACTCATTTGCATGTGCAGTGATGTTAGAGATACTGCTCCTATCTGGGACAGATGCTAAACCCAAGAAAAAGCTACTGTGTACTGACACCTCCTTTGCAAAGGAGACAGACCACTCCAATTTGCTTCAAATATAACTGATGCATGGCAGAATGAGAAGCACTAGTTCACTCACATAGCACAATTAATTTCCTTACACGTAACTGGGTAGGAACACTTGACAGTAGTAAACATCTAATTGCAGGCACTGAAAAAGGATCTTCTTATGTGACAGGGGAAAGGCAAAAGTAGGGCACAAAAAGAAAATGAGAAAATGACATGTCTGGCCAAAGTCCACACCGCTACTTTTCCCATTAGTACAATGTTTCTTTCCATTACAGATTTACTACTGCAAATCAGTGAAGGCCGTAATTTCACCAGACACAAAATATTACAAACATTTTTTTTTTCTCATTTGCTTATTTTGAGAGGTCAAAACTTCACTTCCAAATTCTATTTGATTCATACTTAAGTGAACCATATTCCATATGCAAACTATATGCAAAACAATGCTCCAGTAGCCAGCACTATGTATTCTACTGAGAAGAAACAGATCCCTTTATCCATTATCCAGTTTTTCATTACAAAAATTCTAAATTATTCTTTACTATCTACTCAGACACTAAAGAAATATGATAGTCTATTGCCAAATAATGCATTCCTGTAAATAATATCAGTGCCCAAATATTATTAATTTTTCTTATTTATGTGCAACCAAAAAGTTTAAATTTCCTGTGACTTCAGTGGATTGGTTAGAATCATAGAAACACAGAACTGTAGAATGCTTGGGGTTGGAAGGGACCTTAAAGATCATCTCTTTCCAACCTTCCTTCAATGGGCAGGGACACCTTCCAGTAGACCAAGTAGCTCAAACCCCATCCAACCTG
This sequence comes from Lanius collurio, assembly GCA_020086605.1. Taxonomy (NCBI): domain Eukaryota; kingdom Metazoa; phylum Chordata; class Aves; order Passeriformes; family Laniidae; genus Lanius; species Lanius collurio. The sequence continues at coordinate 41,307,449 of JACBWW010000003.1, forward strand.
GCCATGAACACTGCCAGGGATGTGGCAGCCACAGCTTCCCTCAGGAACATGTTGCAGTGCTTCTGAGCGAAGAATTTCTTCCCAACATCTTATCTAATCCTGCTGTATTCCATTTTAAAACCACTGCCCCTTGTCCTGTCACTACCTGTTCATATCAAAAGTCCTCTCCCTTCTTTATGTAAGACCCCTTAAGGTACTGCAAGCCTGCAATGAGATCTCCCCAAAGTTTTCTCTTCTCTACACTGAAAAACCCCAACTCTCTCAGCCTGTCTTTAAGGAGAGGCGCCCCAACCCCTCTGTTCATCACTGTGGTCCTAAGCCCTGTCATCTTTTGTTTCTTCAACTATGCAAACAGTAAAATGACAAGCATATAACCTACTCCCTGTTCAACTCACTGAAAATCCACAATATAGTTTTTATTCCCTTTCAGTGTTTTTCCAAAAGTACATATTTTCAGTGGATTCATCTTTGATAACAACATTAAAACCAAGCCCTCTATCACAGCCTGGTTCAGCTCTGCCATTCTCAGTGAAAGCTAGTCTGTTTGATAGAATTCACAGAACTTGACAAGCTATAAAGTTCCCTCTGTTCAAGCAGTGGATGAAAACCATGGTTAGGTTTGGCTCTCTCAATACAAATTCTAATCTGACATTATTCCAGGTGAGCAGCATCCTCAGACTCAGCTGCCTCAAGTCTGGAACAGCCTTTCAAGCCTCTTAAGTACCACAGTTAACTGAATATATCTCTCCTAGAAAAAATGGCTATATCCAAGATGCTGGCTTATCATCAATTTTTGAAACAACAAGTTGGTAACAGACAGAAAGAACTCAGCAATGGAATTTCTAAAACACAAAAATGCTATTCTCCTGAAAAAGAAAAATGTGAAAAAAGTAAAAATTGTAAAACAAAAAACAAAACAAACAAACAAACAAACAAAAAAAAAAAGTAAAAAAAAAAAAAGATGAGTGATCTGGGGGGGAAAAAAGTATGCTCCTTAAGGAAACAGCAGCCCCCTGAATATAATTTTACTTCTGAAACTTCTAATAAACTTTATGCTCATCTAGAACCTAGCCCATTTCCATCCTCCATATCGCATTTCTGGGCAAAAGCAGCCTTCTTTTTCCAGACAGCATGGTCCTTTTAAAGTGTTCTTATTTCTGCTGTTTCAGTGGCAGTTCTTTTTGCTCTAATGCTCCTGTCATTTGCTACTGGATTTCTGGCTAGAGAGCTGCTCAGAGCAAATGGCCCTGCCTAAAGAACATCCATGCTTTTCCCAGAGGGAATCAACATCAATAATACTGCTTTTCTTTCACACATCTTCCCACACTGAGCAATAGTTCACTTGTAAAAAAGTTAACTCTCACAGTCTTAGCAGCAATCATATTCAAAGTAAGAATGAAAGACATACATAGAAAAAACACCCCAAAACACCCAGATCTTCAAGTCCAGGTGGCACCTTAGCCATCATCTGCTCATAGAATGGAGCACAACAAAATACGCTTCTCGAACCAGTGAGCACAGTCAATTTTAAAGGGTGATTCAACCCCAAGGAATGTTTCTGTGGAAACAGCACCTCACAGCTCAGTGTTTACTGTCTTTTAACGGCATTTGTCAGTTTACAAGTAACAAGATAATAACAAAGCATGCCACTCCACCCTCCAGCCCCTCTCAAGCTGTCAGCATGGGATCCAGAAAGCTCATTTCTCTCTCAGATTTTCCCCAGTAATCTCGATCCAGCTTGTACACAACCAAGGGACAACTATGGCAAGGATCATTTCTCTGAAATACTGCCCTTATCAGTAAATGTAGACAATTAATAACTATCTTCATTGAAAATAATGATTTGATTGATAATATTTAGAAATCCTATACACAGAACAGATCTGCAATCTATTCCAAATTCTCCAAAATGCTGGCAGATACAAACTCCAGGTGCATCTTTGAAAATAAATGTTTTTGCACACTATTTGAAGGCAGGCAGCACAAGTAGCAGCCCCAAAGATTAATGTGAGTATTTGAGAATGCTCCTCTGTAATCACTGTGAAGCACTAGGTTCTGGAGGCACTGGCCATTTTCAATGTCTAGAAGCTCACCTTGAATAAAGGGCAGTTGTATTTCAATTAAGAATGGTGTGACTTAAGCAACTTTAAAAAATAGATACATATTTTTGGGCATAAAATTCAATAACAATTTGTCACCTGCTCTTGCTACAGACAGAGCACAGCCAGTAAGGGCTGGGATCTCACCACCATACGACCGACAGTAGATCATCCAGGACTGTGGTGTCAGGATGGATGCTGCCACAGTCTGTGAGAGGCTGGCAGATGGGAGACTGGCAGAAAATACGGAGAGACACTGCAGTCAAGCAGCTGCACCACACTTAGACTGTGCAGCAGAACTAAAGAGGAAGGCTACAACCACCTTCACCTGCTGAGTAAATCCAAGCTATATGAGGATACAAATTACTACACCCCAACTTTGTTTTTTTTTAATGTTTGCAGGTATTAGTGGTTTAATTACTTTTTCATACTTTTAAAAACTTCACAAACACAATAAAAACCCTTATCTCTTTGCCATAAATCAACATCTCATTTTTAATATTTACAGGTAAACTATCATCTCTGTTAGCAAAGAATTAAGTTTTGGCAGCTAATCATTCTGACTGCACAAAAAGAAAGTCTACCTTTCATAATATTTTAGGTAGTCAGAAGTTAAATTCTAGATTACTTAATCAAACACCTGCATTTTGCAGCATTTGGCTGTGCAATTAAAGGTGCAGCACTGAGCCATAGTGTTCAAGGTCAACAACTAAAACATCAATCATGTGAGTAATAGGCCCTGGCTGACTTTCCTAAAACCATTCTTCAGCAGTAAAGTGTTTTTAAATAGATCAAGAAGACGGCGAGGTTATGAAATAGTCGTAATTCCCACTGTCAGACCTTTTCATAAGTTTTAATTAGAATACAAGCTTCAGACTCCACTGCATATCATGCCTATTAAGAATCATATAGGTATAATCAGGAGTAGTGCTCAATTATGAACATGTTATAAAATTATTTTGCCTGGGTATTCCTCCCAAGCTAAACAGTTCACCTCATACTCTAAATATTATCTTCATTAACTGTATCTTAATAATGCTCAGAATTGTGTACTCTAGATATACTTTATCATGTTCTATTAGGCTGTAATTCAAGCATATATTTAACTACAAAGAATGTAATTGATGTTATCAAAGTCAACGGGTCTATTTAAAAAGCTGAGAATTTCCTGTGGAAAAGTTGAAGGTTAGTAGCAGCACACAGACTGCAGAAGCAGTTCTGCTCTAAGGCTAGTAGAGGTCACTGGGAACACTAAAGATTTGCTTGTAGAAGGACCTTGTAGTACCTGGAGAGAGACAGTTTCACACCTGCATCTCGCTGAGGGGCAGATACAATTTCTTTCTTAGGCAAGACTTTGTCCCACTTATGTAGTGGCATTTTACCTAAGTAACTGAGCTAGAATGGACCACTGAACTAGATGAACTTTAAAATTCCCTTTCAAACCAAACTATTCCATAATTCTATGACTCTATAACTTGGTCCAAAACTGCCTGAGCTTTGTGATTCAGTACAATAGAGAAAAGCAACCCAAAAGTTTCCTGAATATTTGATTATGCTTCTTCCCCATTCAAACACCCAAAATTACCTCAAAAGAGTTAAACTTCTATTTTTAGCTGTTTAAAAATGGAGGATAACCTCAGATATGTGCATTGATAGTAGAATGATTGAAAATATAAATAGCTCCCTTTTTTTCAAAACTCTCAAGCACTCAGGTGCATAAAAAGCTGGAAGGAAAATTTAGTGCAAAAATGCTCACAAAATTTTTTCATAACAATGCCAAAAAGGAATAATTAAACTCATTTATGCTTAAAGAGCATTTTGAGATATATGAATTCAACCTTAATAACTTATGAGGAACACAAAATTCTCTTGCAGACCTGAAAATTCTAGGAAGCAAATACCTCCACCTTTTTTACTCCATTTCTAAAGAGTTCTTTCTATATGACTATGCAAAATGTAAGAAAGAAAAAGAAAAAAGGGTATAATAAAAGCAAGAACTACTCAAAAGCAGCTGCAATGGTTCATTGTTTCACATAGTGTTGGGTGAAAAGTAAATGATAGAAAGAAGGAAAGAAGAGAGGAGAAAGTGTTCCAAAGATGAAGAAATGAATGCCACATAGTACGTATATGCAATGTGAACCTGTTCTACAGATATGGTTGCTCTGAAGAGGAAAAAAGGATTTTTTTTTTTTCCGTAAGAGTTAAGAAAAAGTCTTATATAATTAGTATAAATATCAGCCCCTCCAAGAGAGGAAAAAACCAAACAAACCATTTGCAACACAGTGGCTTTTATCACAAGATATCATATGCATAATGTCTTTAAATTGAAATCTGCTGAATCTGCACTCTCCTCCCACTAAAGCTTCCTGATGGAACTGTGGGAATGTTTCTGTAAAATAGTGCCACATTTTCTTAAGTATATTCATGCAAACTATAAAACTAAAGGGTTATGCTTATAAAAGAATCAAAATTTGTGATTATGTGAATGCCCTGTCATATCATCTTTTGAACACCATTCCATAAAGGCCACATATATCTGCCCATACATCTATTTAATGAATCCTATAGAAAAATACAAAGCCTTTTAGTTTCAAAGGAATGAGGAGAAGACGGTGTTCACATTAGAACAGAGGCTAAGAACTGACTTAATTCCCCATACAGCAATACATGCATCAGTTATGTTACAAGAGATCCTTACCATCCTGAATTTGCAAATCCTTTCAGATCTGAGAGCCCTGTACCACTCTTTTTAGTCTGCAGCATTTTATTTTAGGGTCTAATTTCTCTTCTGCAAATAGTATTTCAAACAACTGCTCACAGCATAGCTAAATTCTCATAAAATGATACCTTATGTATTATTTTGGTATGGTTCTAGTATCTGAGCACACACCATATAAAACCCTTTCAAAGATTAGACTAGAGGTCATTAAGAACAAACCCATTACCCATCAAACATGACTTGCTTCCCTTTATTGTCTAATTTCAGTCAAGTGCTGCTTCTTAACCATGCAAATTATTCTCATTTATATATTTATAAGTGCAGCTGTCTTTTATTACATAAAATGGATATTTCAATGTACAAAGTGCATAAAACATATGTGTTTTAAACTTCACATTTCAGAAATCTATACACTCAGAAATAGAGTAAAGAATTTCAAATATAAGACAAGAATTTAAAGGAAAAATATCTTTAGTAGTGCTCTTCTATCTTTTTCAGGTAAGTAAATGTTCGATTTACTTTCATAGTTTTTAGTGCACTGACTGCGACAACCCACTAGAAACCATAACTTTAAGTAAAAGAACACAGAGATACACTTTAACATACTTACACTGATATATATTTGGAAAGCATTTATTTTTCTCCTTGTGCCTTGAGCAGAAGTGAAATTTCCCTGTCTGCATTTGTCTAACAAGAGTAACTTCAACTTGCACAGTGTCGTGACATTTCCATATATCTTTGTCTGCATGCTACCACCATTTGACTGATAGTTGCATAACCCTAGGTATAGTGATTGCTTTTCAAATGTATCAGCATAACAGGCAAAGAACCAGACTCAATGTGTACTCCACAGAAATAGTGATTTTAGGAATCCTAATATCACACTACAGTAACAGTGACCCATCCTAGCTAAGGGGAATCTGAAGACTACAACACAGCAGAAGGTAACACTCAATGGCTGAGCCTGATTTGATGTCTGACATTCTATTACTTAATAATGTATCATGCCAGACTAATATCTGTTTGTCTTCTGGCTACACTGCAATCAAAGTAGTCTGATTACATTATCTTTGAGGACCTGAATAAAAAGCTGGGGTTTATTTCTTGTATTGCTAATGTAGTAACAAACACTGCTGTGCTTATGCCCTGAAGAGTCTGGTTTTTATTAAGAGAGAGAACTAAAAAAAAAAATTAAGGAATAATTAGTATATAAGTATTACTTATGTCTCAAAGAAAAAATCAACCAGAAAAATAATACTGTATACATAATATGTCATAAATGAATGATACATGGAGTCAATTACAATTTTCCCTACAGATACATAGCTCTAGTTACTTGCAGATATAGATCTTCAAAGGCATTTGGAAAAGAAAGACAGAGTGACCTTTAGGACAGTCGCTGAGTTCTGTTGTTATTACACGGAAAAAAAACCCTGTCTTTACAGAGGTTTTATTCACAACAAAAATTCTTGCATGTGTGCCCCTATATTAAATTTTTTAAAAAGACTTTGTCTGAAGAGCCTAGCATATTAAAAGTTAAAATAAAATGTTCCATGTATTTTGTTTCAGTAGAAAACTGGATCTGGTCCAGGGTATTTCACTTTGTAGCAGGGAAGAAGCAAGTCACATTTATGAAACTGAAGTCCATCTCAGAATTAAATATATTTGACTCAGCAGTCACTTACAGACAGAAAAGTAAAGTTTTTCCAATAGTAAATCTTAAGAGTAATAGCTTTAGCTAGCTGGTACTGTAGGATTAAACTTCTTCAGTAGCTCATCAGCCACAGTTTAGCCTAGACAACATAAATTAAGGTCAGAGGTTTGGGTACAGTTGCCTTTAGCTAAAGAGTTCTGGGATAAGCAGTACAGGGTGTCTGTTGCTGTCACAGAACAAGAAAATGTGCGGAATTGCATGTTTCTCTTCAGTGTATATGGATGAGCTTAACACAAAAGCTTTCTCTTCACCCCTTCCCCATTAACTTTTTTGCAGAAGTTTGTCTGTTCTAATTTTTTAAGCATATATTGGCATTCTAATGTATTATTGAAATAGCTTTTGCCAGACCTACCTGTGGAGTGCTTACTTTTCTTAAACATTTCTCTGCTATGCTTTGATATCTGCTTCACCTGCTGTGCCTGCAGTCACGCAGGGAATGTTCTGCAGTTGCTTCATCCCATATTCTCATTTGAGATGTTATCAAAACTTCATCAGCTGGGACACGGTATTGCAAATGGAGAACAGAATAAGGTAGCTAATGGGGCAGTGTCCAGGGAGGGACATGGACAATGACACACGGAAATACAATGGAAGGAGTAATAAAGATTGGGAGGTGAAGTTGAGGAAGGAAAGGGAAAGAAAAAGCAGAAGGTTTGGGGACACAGGGCAGTTATAAAAGCATTCTGGAAGCAGTTCTGTGGAAAGGGGAGTAAGGTAAACAGATAATGGTAGAAAGTGGAGAACATAAAAAGGGAAGAAGGAAAAGGAAAAAAAAAAAAAAACAAACAGGAAGCCATAGTGAGCTTTTAAAATATTTTAGAACACGTTCACCTTAGTTAGTAATTTCTAGATATAACAGTGAAAAAAAAAATCTTTGCCTAAATAAATAATAAAGGTTTTTAAAATCTCAGGATGAGAAAAAAAAATCACTTTTTCTTTGAACTTTTAACTCTGTCTTCATCTTTTAACAGGAAAATACATTTGTTAATTTCAACTGATGCTGTCTGTTTTACCAGAGGTAGGTAGGACCATGGGGATTCTTCCTCAAAAAGTATCCTCTCTTCTTAGATGCAAAAATTTGCTTAATTCATGAGAAAAAACATTCAAGACACTTCTCAGAACTCATTAGTGACATAGATAGAACTATGTGATACTAACTGGAAATACAAACAATAGAAAAAAACAAAGCAACTCGATGAAAACTGTAACAGAATTTGAGAATTCCTTCCAACACTTTTTTCCTTCTTTGAAACATCAGCATGTTTCTATTTGAAATAATAAAATCAAATGAAATATCAAGATCTGGTTCTAAGAGCACGTTTCATTAGGAAGACATTTATTCCCTTTTCAACCAGTCAGAGGAAGAAGCAATTGAGTTACTTAAAGATACTCTAAAGACACTCTAAAGTATTAGAACCAGACACCAGAATAGCAGACAGCTCCTTGTAATATTTTCCTGGTCAGGTATTCAAGTTAGTTAAAAAAAAAAAAAAAAAAAAGAAGAAGAAAAGGCAAATATAGCAAATCTAAGAATATGGCAAAGCAGCCTATTTTTGGCTACCTACTTATAGAAACCTGACTAGTAATCATATTCTGAACAATCTAAAATAAACATGCATAGATAATTCTGCAAGATTCAAACAGTCAAAGTGCTATCCTCCAGGATTAAATAAAATTCTGCAGCTGCCATCACTTACATTGAGCTAGCACAAGCATTTCAAGATTCAGACATGGAAATAAAATGCGTAGCAACACTTTGAACATAAAAGCTGAATACACAGAGTGTGGAGTGAACACATATCATTTATAAAAAGACAATCCTATTTTATCCTAATAGGTTTCACACGCATTTTAAATTTCAGTGGACATACGAGAAGAAACAAATAACTGAATATCTTAGAGAGCTTGCCAAAAATCAACACTCAATCAGCCATCCAGAAGATAAATTTTAAATAAATGCTTACTCAAGTTTTACAAATCAGCATTTACATTCTGAAAAATGCAAAATATAGTGGGCATCAGCCAAGAGTTTATCTTACCACAGACCATATGGGAGGATGTCCCCATAGACTGTGTATCTTGTACTAGCATGGCATCTGTAGTACATAGCAACACTTTATCTGATGTAATAACACCTTCTGCTCTTAGCCTTTCTAAGTTATAAAACAAATGATTAAGTGATTTCACTGTAAGCAGCCTCATGGAACACAGACAGGAAGGGATGAAAATAGGAAGTTATCACTCCTCATGTCAGGCACCTTTTAAGTCAATATATTAAAAGTTACAGCCTAAGTTTATCCTTTTTTTTTTTTAAGAAGACGACATTGCTTTTAAAAAGAAATAGAACTAGCAAATTGAGTGGAGGGTCTTGGAACTCTGGTTCCTTTCAGTGCTTATGCCAGTAGATCAGTAAATTCAACGAAAATATAGTAAAATCAGTGTAAACCTCAGTTATCAAGAAAGTGTTACCATGCTTTGAAATGATTCTGTTAGGTAAAATGTAGTGTAACCAGCACCATTCACAGCCACAGGCTACAAATTCTGAATCATCAGTCTGGATTTATCCAAAGAAACAGAGACAGAAAAAACAAACCCATCCAAAATTTCATGAGTCTTCATCACAAGAGAAAATAAGTGTAGAAGAAAGGTACACTACAAATTTTTCTGGTTTATCAAGCGTTTTCTGACATGTGCTCTTCCCTAATAAAAATAGTCTGCCTGGCTCTTAGCTTGTCCTATCCTATGGTAAAAGCACTGAGTAGGAAATGCTCCACTGATGTTTTAAACCCAAAAATGTAATAAAAATGTCTTCAGAGTTCTACATCTTGTGAGAGCTCCCTTATACAGTCTACATCCAAAATGAAAGCTCTACTGACAAAGCTAGTCCAAGACAGGACCACATTAGAGATTAGTTTAAAAAATTTCTGCAGTGATATCATGTTCTCACACAACAGGGTTTAATCAACTACATTAGTCTTGTTTTATTACAATATCAAATTTAATATATTATTGCTTTAACATTCTTCACTGATGTGTGAAGACCATTTGACCAAACTGTGTTCATTAAATACTTGAAATTATTTTTCAGAATTGGAAGATATGGATTATCCAGAAAATCAGAAAGTCAAATTTCATACTGCTTTTCATTAAACATTTTAACCTTAAAGGCTTTGAATGTCTAATCATTTCCGTTAACACATAAAATGCATCTCCAGGTGGTCCAATACTGTTTAAACAGGGGAAATCCTTTCAGAGTTTTCTCAACATCTGTAAAAGATGTTTTGTCTTTTGGCCTCAGATAGAGATAACCTTAGAATATCATAGATTTTTCACCCCCTGAACTGCTTTTGGTTAATATTCTAAAAAGTAAAATACCTTTCTCTGTAATAAATATCTACCTAACAGACTATTTCAAATTGTTTGTTTAGAGCAAAAGAAACACCACTGCAATGGTTATAAAAGAGGTCCTCTAAATTTTATGCAGGTCCTCTGAATTTCCTCAAACCATTCTATTACACTGACTGATGAGAAGATTACAGAGTTTAAGGATTCATCATTTGAGAAGTTCCAGTAGCCTCAACTAGGTTATGGGTCCTGAGCACCCTGAACAAAAATTATATGATCTCTGAACATCTGTAGGTAAGCGCTCAGCCCTGAGCAAGGCTTTTGAAAAACTCTCTTTCAATTCAAGTCCTAACATTCCACCGGAATTTCCATTCATGTACCGGAATGCTTTTTGTATATTTTCTCAAAAGGGATTAAAGAGATGGAAGATACTTTCATGTATGTTAAATACATAATCCAGACTGCCCAATATCACTAAAACATGTGGTGCATCAGTAGCTACCTCCTCCTTGAAAACTGTCCCTCATGTCCTAAACCGCTTCATGCAGTAAGGTCATTCCAGAACTAATCATCGGTAATGAAAAAGTAACACATCTTCTTCCAGCAGAACAACTGCTAACTCAGTTAACATCTAAAAGGATCAAATAAAATCTTAATTAAACTAAGACATGTAATTTAATCTGTCAAGTCATTCCAAATGAAACACACCTAGGCAGCAAATATGATTATAGTGAAATAGAAGAGCCACTCTTTTCCTATTCCACCCTTACCTTCATTTTCAATATGAACATAGAAACTTATAAGTAATAATATTAAAAGAGGTAAATTTATGGGTAATTTTTTTGGAATGCCTTTAATTTTGAATAGGATTCTCTAGGCCTTTTTTCCTACTCAGAGGATTTTTACAAGCGCTCTTCCCTATAATTCCTATTTCCATCTGTGACTGTTTCCTTCCAGCTTTGCTCTCAAAGGAGGATAAAAAGATAAAAAAGATTCAGAGATGGGGCTGGGAGGCAGAATACTAAGCTTTGCAGGGATGAGCCAATGTTTTTCCACAACATTGTCGTTGTTGTATGTGAACAAGATCACGCAGGAAGAACCAATAACACTGGTCTCTAGCTGGAGGTAGAACAGAAACTCTTGGTTAAAGAGTAGAAAGAACAGAAAAAAAAAAAAAAAAAGAAAGCGTAACAAAGAGAGAGAAGAAAGAACTGAGTAAATCTCTGCCAGAATAAATTACTTATTCAGATTTTTTCGACAACCAGCAGAGATATCAAGCTTCTGCTAATCTTTGTCAACAGGTGACATTTGTTTGTGAGGTTCAGTGAAGGATGACGGAATCAGGAGTCTTTTCTCCTATTTACTGGTAGCCCAAAGAAAGGTCTACTTTACAGTTTCTGTTTGATATTGAGGTAATAAATGCTGATTCCAGAAATGTTCTCCCTAGAAGGGCTTGTTTATAACAGCTGTGTTTAAATCTCCCTGGCTTGGGAAGGGAGGAGGAATTTTCTACATACAGCTGCAGGCATTGACTACACAACCTCCAAATAACTCTCCATGATAATTCTAAACTAAAAGAAAATCATAGAATCATAGGATGTTATGGCTTGGAAGGGAATTTAAAGATCAGCTAATCCAAATTTCCCTGTCATGGACAGGGACACCTTTCACTAGACCAGGTCTTATCCAACCTGGCTTTGAACACTGTCAGGGTAGGGGCACGCCCAGCTCTCCCTATGAAACCTGTTCCAATATCTCACAGTAAATAATTTCTTCCCAATATGTAGCCTAAATTTCTCCTCTTTCAGTTTGTACCCATTACTACTTGGCCTATCACCACAGACACATCAACACAAAACAGTCAACGGAAAGAGTTGCCATGCTTGCTTTGGTACTGTTGGGAGCTGGGATTAACCCATCCATTCCATTTCACTCAGTAACAATCAAGGGCCCAGCTGTTTCACCAGGAAACAACGGGGAGGTACAGCACGGTGAGGACAGGAAAGTATGTGAGCAGAAAGAGGCACATCAACACAGAACATGGGTTAATGAAAATAGACTCCTACTCTGCTGCTTGTATTTTTACCGCATCACCTGAATTTCCATTCAGACTGCCTCTGAGCTCTAGTGCTCCTGCTCTGCACAGGCAGTAAGCTGAATTCTAACCTATGTCAGCAGGATATAATGCTGCCTGTGGAGTTGCACAAGCCAGCTCAAATACTGGATGCAGTTCTATGCCTGCACTGTAGAAATGTTCCACCACAGCTAATTAACAACTGCATTATGTTGGGAACATTCCCCAGGAGAGTTCCTGAGATCTGACACTACATTGCTCTTAGATTTTAATTTCCAAGGTGGTGAATCTTTTGTTGAACCTAGACTGCTTCATGGCCTTTGAAACACTTTGGATGCTGAGCTTTCCCATCTTAACTGACTCAGAATACCCAAACCCATCCGTTTGTTTTTGGTTGGGCCCTGGCTACTACCACAGGCTCTTGGATTCTTACTGAGTAAGTTTCAGGTTATTTTGTGAAGCACTTCATAGTTATCAGCAAACATAATTGTCAGCTTCTGTTCCAGGCACGTACCCAAATTACAACATACTCCAATAATGAACCCTGAATGATATGGTACTATGGGAGCTGAGTCTTAAAAATGCCTTGTCTTTGCAATGAAAGCTTATTTCACTTGCAGTGATTTCCCACATCTTCCTACTCTATGTTATACCAAGAAATCTCTTTACTGTTTGAAACTCCCAGCAGCCCAATAGTTTTATAAACAGTTACAGAAACAGTACCTGCTATTCCTGAGTCAGAACAGCCAGTTATTACTCATATCCTTCACCTGGAGGCTTCTTCTACATTCTCCAAATATTTCACTTTCAAAAATTATGCTTTCACACTTCCATTTACAAGTGATACTCTGGTACTCTGAGGACTACTTCACGCTGCAGGGTGGATGAATTTACCAGTTCATATTCCACTAATGTCTACCCTGACATGAGGAACTTCTTTAATAAGTTTTCAATAGAGCTGAAAACAAATTTGAATTTTAAGTCTCCTGAATTGTATAAGGAAGTAAGCCACTCTTACCACACATACTTTCCTTCTGTACATTTAATTTTTCTTCTTCATCTAGATACTGTCCTAAAATATCAAATATATGGTTAGGACATCAGCATTACTGAGTTTATGCTCATGCCTGAGCATTTAAATTTATAATCTGTCATAACAGTTCAGGGTTTTTTCTAGCCACTTAACAAGCTGCTCCTCAAGAATCCCAAACCATAAAAATCTATTGCAGGGATACACAATCTCTATTGAATAGAAATAATGAAAAATGTGATTAAAATGTCCTAGAAGGTAATCACAACTACAAGGTTACGCAATTATTTCTCTAAGAAAAGTCTAGACTTCCCCTATAATGACATACCACCTCCTTAAGACACTGGTAGGCTTATATATTTTTCTGAGATTGTAAGGGCTGACTTGAGTGTGTTCAACTTTGGAGAATTTTGGCATGCAAGCAGGTTAAAACTAGAGAAATGGCTGTCAATGCTTGAAAGGGGAAAATTGCACTGCAGTAGTTGTTGTAAGCTTGCCTTTCTCATTTAATCTGGGTTTTTTTCTGTGCAACACTAGTTTAGCAATACTATTTAGCAAAACAAGAGGCTCCTGCAAAATTTTCCCTATCCTAAAAGGAATGGAGAAATATCCAATTCCATATAGCCTTAGTTACTACAGAAGAAATCATGACCCCACTGGTTTACTGTCTGCTTTTAAAAATAACCTTCTCTTTGGATTCTGTTTCTGTATGACAGGATCCAGTTTATCGCAAACTGCTTTCTACACACTTCTTCCAAGATTTCAACATGCATTAGGCTATATTACAGGATGAGAAACAGACCTGGAAACCCTCTGTTGATCAAGTTGTGATGAAACTTTCACATCTGTCTTTGTTTTCCTTCATTCTCTTTACTTTTTCATACCTAGCCGCCAACCATCCAGTAGACGCCCAGTATGTTCTGTGAAAGCTTTTCCATACACAGTCTTTCAGTTTCTGAGCTGCTTTGCACTGTTGTTGCTGCAGACAGACAGCAATGCTTACATGTCAAATATAACCAGCAGAAATGAAAGCCACACATTAAACTTACTCTTCCCATACTTTGATCTGTGACATGAACAGTAATTTGAATGAATGAATGTTTAGCTTTAATCTACTATACAGCTGCTGATGCAAAAATACTTTTCAAAAATTAGAGAAACAACGCATATACAAATGTTTCCAGAAACTGAGAAATGTTAAATAGGAGTAAAGTGGCAAGTAGCTTTCAACTTCAGCAGGCAGATTTACATTGTTTTTAAATCTCTTTTGATAGTAATTAATAGGGCCACGATTCAAAGTTTTTAAACATATGCTGTACTTATTTCTATGGAAACTAAAAGTTTGCTTTCATGTAGAGCTGCACACCAAGCAAACCTTACAAAATCCATATAACCTATTTCAGAAGGAAAAGTGCCCAATTCCCACAGTCACTTATCACATCACACCAGAAGTGCTTTCAAACGTCCAACCTACACACCTCACCAGCTAAACTCCACAATGAATGAAAGGAAAAGAAACAGCTTGAGGCATTTCCTTGGACACTAAACAGCCTGTCACCAAGATGAATAAGGACTCTGGATTCATAAGGCTGACCCTTGAAAAAGCTCTCCTCCATGTACACAATCACCAACCCCATGAACTCTATGTGCACACATACACACAATTATAGGCAGAGCAGCACAATCAAGAACACACCAGTGACTGAATGGCTTGTTCTCAGGTACCAGGATCACTGCTTTTAGGTTCTCTCTTTTGAGAAGAAAAGTAACTGATCATCATATTAAAAAAAAGGCATGCCATTATGCATTATTGAGAGAAATACTTCTGTTTGAGTGTATTTTGAAGGAACATTTAGAAGTGGCCCCCAATGAAAAACCTTTCACTGTTTCTTGAAATGAAGAAGGATCATTTTCAAATGAAATCACAAAACTTTCTGCATGTATAAGGGAATGAAAACATTTTGATTTTAAAATAATGCACAGACAAAAATAGAAAAAAACCCTTCACATACAGGCTATGAGTATTTTTCTGAAAGTATCTGCTGCACATTCTTTGTTGCAGTTGCCTGGTTTTGCATTTATTCTTATTTGTATTGCCACTCTAAGCTCTTTGAATTTTCTTAGGAAGCTAAGTAATCTAGTTCTATTCAAACAAAACCTAAAGGTAATTTACTTATTTACTTGTTTATTTAAAAGCCTTTTGGTTTCATTTGAAGAACTCCTTAAAAAGGAAATTTTACAGACATCTGCCTCACAAAAGCAGCTTATGTGGGGCGCTATTAACTAAAAAGTAACTTCTCAAATCAGGAAAGCTTCAGAAGTTTCTGGCAAAAAGAAACAAACAAAACTGACACCAAGGAAAATAGCTAATAACAGAATTGAGCCGTACCTAGTCTGTTGCTCTTGCAACTTCATGGACTTGCTAGCAATTCAAGAACTCAACCCCACCTAGCTTTTACCTCTTGACTGTTGTCAGACAACCATCTACCAGAAGGCAAAAGAAATGCCTCATGAATGACGAAGTCAGATTTAACCCAGCTGTATGAAACAAGGAAAGCCAAGCCCACAGCACCAATCATGTGGAGCCCCATTAGTCTCAAACTGTGACAGTGCTCAGAGAAGCTGTGGAATCCCCATCCCTGGAAGTGCTCAAGGCCAAGCTGGATGGGGCTTTGAGAAACTTGGTCTAGTGGAGGGTGTCCCTGCCCACAGCAGAGGGGTTGGAACTCAATCATCTTTAAGCTCACTTCCAACCCAAATCATTCTATAACTATGAATAAGACTCAAGTATGATTTACTAATCCTTTACCTAAATCTAACTTTTATAAATGTTTTTTGGACACTTATGCTTTTCAAGTTAGTCTGAAGCTGATCCTTTCTAATTTTAACAACAGCACACTGAATACTGCAGACTCATTTCAGGACACATTCATGCTCGTTGTCATGACAGAAGTACACTCACACCAGCAGCAATTTCTGCAGCAACACACACAGGAAGGTGGGCAGCTACAGAGGATTGGGCCATGGGGAAACTGTCCAGCAGCGTGGGGAATACTCTAATTTTGCTTCTCTACTTGCAACTTCTTTTATACCCATACCAATCACCAAATCCGTGTCACATAACACCTTTTCCCTGAGAGCCATTCCCCTCTGCAGTCTTTACAGAAGCTAGGATGTGTCATGAGAATCCTCTCATGCTTCTTTTTCTGTTTTATTCATGCCAGTGTTCAACAGATTGAAAATACCAAAAGCTGATTAAGGTAAGCAGGCACTGAAGGATATTCAACCCATTGCACTAACCAAGAAGAATTAAAGTGTCAGTTTTTGAGTCATAATTTACAATAGAAACTTCTCCTTCCATATCTAAATTGTGATGTATTTTTGAAAGGCAGGCCAGCTAATATGAAAAGTATTTCTTTAATAATGTTGGATTTAATTGCATAAAGTAAAGAAAAGTGCATTTCACACTCTTAAATTATGGATTACAGTCATCTTCTTCAGCTGAGCTATGAGATCATACAGTGCATTAAATGTTAATTAGGATATTTTCTTTCAGTTTCTCCATAAATTTAAGGACATGGGAATGAATTCTGTGGAACAACTTGGGGCAAAACTGTCCTCCCTTTTATCTAGGATGAAAATGATAGGTATAGTAGCAGTGCACTTGAACAGCACTTTTTTCTGAGGAAAAACTGTGTAAAATTGAAACTGACAAAAAATTCACTGATTCAGTACACATGCCACGAAAATATTTGAAATTATATATATTAAACTGGATAACAGGCATTTAATTGCTTTGTAGAACTCTGATTGCCATGATTATTGTATTTTTTAAAAATATTTTCTTTTTTTTTTTTTTGTGAAGCACAAAATGCATTTCTGATGGCTTAGCTGAAGTCACATTATCTTAATGAAACACTTCAGTAAACAAAACTGCAAACTAAAGATGTGCAAGCCTCATAATATTTTTTAAAATACCATTTATCCTTGCTCCAGACTCTTCTGTTTTAAGTAATAACGGGCAACATAAGAACAAACATGGCAAATATTCTAAATTAACAAACATGGCAAATATTCTAAATTAACACCATATTGTACAGCTAGACCACTGACAAATCAGTTTAAGTAATGCTTTGATAAATTTTTAAGCATACTGATTAGAGGTTCTATACCTCAGTTCTAAACATAGCTGAGCCATTCAGCAATAAACCTAAGACAGTGACTCAAGTATTTTGACTATGACTTTCAAACCTTTAGAAAACCAGCAGTGATACAGAGATTGAAATCCTTTCTTCAGTAGGTGAAGTGGGAAATGGAGGTATTTCAACAGGGCAAAATGGCACAAGGGGATTAAAATAGTCAGTTGTACTAAAAGCAGTGCTGAAACATTGTAGCCAAACCCACACACTACACTGATGGTAGAATTTATTTTCACAGGTCCACCAGGTTAACACCAGGTTATCTCAAAAGCCAGAGCTCGAAAAATAGGACATATTTCATAAATCACTGTGACTGTCAATTAGTAATCAAAGCTGGTGAAGGCCTTGGAAGTAGCAAGACAGCCATCAGCTTGGATGACTAATGCAAATGACAAACTGATACTCTAAAATATCTAAAAATCTGCATATCTGAAAATAAAATATATCACTTACATGCTATTACTTTAAAAGCAAAAGGAACTCATTCCCATCTCTCAGTTCTTTAGAACTACAAATTATCCAACTAATGTTAATGAGATCAATCTAATGAGATTTTATAATTGATTTTTATCTCTACTGTTGCAACAATATTTCAAGGAACCTATTTATTGCACAATTGTTTTTGATGGTTTCTACAAAGATGCTTTAAATTTTGAAGTCATGTTTTTTGTAAGATTTTAACGTGAAACTAAGTATAAGCTTACATGTATGATTATTTCAGAGTAAATATAATCCATGTAATAACAATACTCAGATGTTCCACCTGTCAAAAATAATACAATCTAAGAGCTATAATTTAGTGCCTAATAGTCTTAGGCAGAGCACTACTTACAGATTCAGAACCAGTTCCCCCAAGAATAATGAATATTCCTATAAATGAAGGAAACTAAGTTGATAAAGTAAAGGTTAATGAAAAAAAGAGAGAAATACTTGTTGATTATTCACAGAAAATGTGGACTCCATAATTTTCTACACTCAGAAATCTGTGCATTTTTTCTGCTGAAGCCACCAATGCTTCTTCACCACAGTGCTTCATTACTGTGGTATGTTTCTCTGACAAAAAATGATGATTTCTTTTTATTTTTTTTTATCATTAGCCATCTGCCTTTGAATTATGTTGTATATCTTTACAGCAACTTTGTAAGGTCTTCACATTCTTGTATTTACTTGACTGTAACTGAGTTCTGTGTTTACTAATTCATCTTTATTTGCAACTGGCAGATGCAAAGATGTTAGCTACACTCAGGAGACACTGACGTGGATTCTTGAAATGTAGAGGAGTTACGGTTTTCCCTTTAGCAAATTATTGCATGCTTCATTTTCAAGAAATGTGAGTCCCAAGGCAAAATGAGATTATTAGACTAACTTACTTGCCTACAAAATAAGAACTTAATAGTCAACACAAAGCTTTTTACTTCTAATAATCTTAGCTAGCTAAGTTTAATTTATGTAACGTCTGGGTAAAACAAAAGCAGAGTGCAAGGGAACAGAGTAAGCTTGGCCACCACCTCATTCTGTCCTGTCTTGGACTTACAAGCTGACAGAGCTGTTAAGATGATTCTTCTGGTTGAGGATGAAGCTGCAAAGAGGAATGGAGTGAATGGTAGGCTCCTCTGTGAGCCACTGATGGTGAGGAGTAGCACTGGTAGCATTTTGCCAGGTTAGCTCATGGACAAATTAAGCAGTATGCCAAGCAGGGAATGTTCTTTCTGCTGGTTCAGATTTCATGCAGGTCATATTTCCATGTCAGCACTGAAAGGAGTTGGTCAGTCAAGCAAAAACATATACCTGAACTTCAACCCCCTGACAAAGATACACTCCCCACTGGACCCATTGAACAGCTTATTTGTTATCCTTACTTAGTGCTGTTGTACCAGATGGGGCATAAGATGAACTACTGTATTGCTCAAAAACATGCAAATATATACCAGGTCTAGGGTAAAAACTATTTTAGATATTCAATATTATCAATATGAACAAGATCTTTAGTAAGTGGTACTACGATGTAATCTCCCTTTCTTAGAAAGAAAATTATGAGTTCTTCTGAAAAAGAGGGTCTTTTGAGCCATGCACATTCATGTAATAGTAATCTGCCCTGAAGTACATGTACAGGAAAAATCATTCATAGATTGAACTTGTAAAAATCAGGCTAACTGGTAAAATTTGTATGCAAAGTCTGAGGTGCCAAACCAAGCAGTGTACACTTGATACAATACCTTTTCCCCCAGAAATCAACATTTTCTTCATATCTACAGCAGATTATACTGCTAGAAAAAAAAGCAATAACTCCTGTCTATTCTGCTTGCACTCTCTGCCTGCAGGTTGGCCTCAAAAGCCAGAACTGCATATGTGTGTTTGGGGTTAAATACTTGTAACCAAGTGCAGTAACAGGGCAAATACAGAAAAAAGGTCAGTTGTCAGAAAGTATTGACAACTGCCAAATATTCTTTAATAATCATGTAAATACACAGAAACACATAGAAATTTTAGACATAGTTATTTATGGGTTTAAAAATTCAGTGTATGACATTCTCAAACTCTTGTTGTCATTTCTAAGAACGTTAAAAATGGAAGAAAAAAATTGTTTGAATTAAATGATCATCAAAGGAAAAACAGACTATCAAGTTACTGAATTACTACTCTCTTATTTTCTGTTCATAAACATTGACAAAATGAGGGTATCCAAATTGGACAATGATAAAAACATTAAGAGCCTTAAGAAAGGAAAGAGCAAACTAATCCCTCTGCTTGCTGGTGAGAGCCATCGAGCACGTTGCTATAAGCTGACTGATGTCACTTTACTGCTCTCCTCAGTTACTCACTAGGAGCCCATTGCTGGTTTTTTTTGTTTTTTTTTTTTTTTTTTTTAATTCAGCAGAGCTAAATAATTCATCAGGGCACAGTGTTTTGTGAGCAGGCCAGACTGCAGGCATCAGGCCAAGACCAAGGTCGCCATGGAGACCTACATGCAGCTTCATCTCCCTCTCTTGCAGAGAAAGACTGTGAAAAACGGCAGCAGTTGAGCAGCCATACTCATTTCAGCAGTGAACAATAGGTATAATAAAATAAGAAAAGAAAAAAAAAAAGCAGCAGCAAAATAAGGATATAAAAGCATCTGCTGTAGCTGCATTGAAAGACTTAAATGACAAATGAGTCATTAAGCAGTTCCTATTTGGACTGCCACAACTATTATTTTACATGAAAGAACTACTAACCCCCACCATTATTAGTAAGAGCTATTGCTGCACTTCAAACAAATAGATTATCCTATACATTGCAGATGGAAAGTTATTAAAGATAGATTTTCTTTAGAACTCATTTAAGTTACTAAAATAGATTTGGAGGAGTAAAATGAAATCCTAACACAGAAATAAGATTTATTGCCTAGATTTCTTTTACATTCTTTTGTATAGTTTCTGTCAAATACTGATTTTCAGAGTTCTCTCATCACTCTTTAAAGAGACAAGCATATTTATTAGCAAACACAAAAAATGGAAGTCAAAAATGGGAAAAAAAAATTACATCAAAGAGGAAAAATGCCTTTGAACTGTGTTTTTTGAAGGTTTGCTTTATTTCTTACTAAATGTTTTTCATTAACATCAACCAGCATTTTTGTATGCTTTATGAACGAAAAAAAGAAGTATATTCTGATGTATTTATAGTAGATCAGCTTAACTTCATAACCAGTATTCTTTTCCTTTTTTCCTGCTGTATAGTGCTGTTCCTTGACAATCTCGTTCTCCAGGCACCTGTTATTAAACATCACCATATTTTACTACCCAAAACCACCTCTAAAGAAAGAGCCTGGTCATGTTTTTATTAGCTATATAAAGTATAAACCTTAAAAACTGTATTCTGCAACCTTCTAAACGTCTTGATTCTTTTTCTGCCTCGCTTGTAAGCCTGTTTATTCCAGAAACCACATAAAACCCCTCCCCCTAGCACATTCCCACGTCCTCAAGCTCACACATTTATTGGAAAAAGTGATTCTGTGGAATGCTGACATCACGCTAATACAGCATAGTACTATATATATAGCCTTTGCAAGCCACAGCGAGCTCTCTATAGGTGATAATGGGAAAATTTACAGTATGAGACCACAAGTACATAAGTGAGAGGACCACATGACTTCCATGTGATAAATTTGAAAACAGAAGGAGAGTATCTCTGACTGCTTACCCTGGAAGGTCTTACAGAGCCTCCCACTGCCTGCCATATACACCCTTGTTAGGGTTGAAGAACCTGTGTTTATACTGGACCAATTCCTTTAATTTTTTTCTCTGTAACTGTTAATCCTACCTCCTGCTTATGCTCAATGTTTTCTAGCAATATTCTTGTCCATCACTTCTCCTTGCAGATTTTTGGTCCACTAAACACTGTAGTCAAAGCACAGGAGGGCTGAGTGGAAATAATCAACCTCTTCTGATTTTCAATACTCCTACAGAGATTCTCCATATTCAAATTAAAGTTCATGAACAGAAGTTCCACTACATTTTGCAACAGTGCCCCCGTAGCAATTGCATGTATGTAAGCCATACAGAATTTGAGACTAGATTCTACTGAGATAAAGCTGATAGATAAAAATTAGAAATTAGTGCAGTTCTTGAAAAAAACTCTGAGGAGATAAAAGTCAGGCAACCCCTGCTGCCAGAAACACCAGGCCTAGTCTAAATCCCAACCCACCCACCAAAACCCACACTATCAACATATCTCTTTCGTCTTTGCTGTCTCACTATTAAAGAGGCAAAAGTGCTAAAAAAATACCTTTTCATGTTCCAGAGAAGATTTTTTTTTAAGAGACATATATTGGCATGAAACAGTTCAGAAATCTAACTCATCATTGCATATTTTCTGGGCAGAAGGCACGAGGGACATCTTCTCACAATTTCAACACACCGAAAACAAGAGTTCCCTTGTCTAGAAAGAGACTGTTAAATCACAAAGAAAAATTCTGCTGATGCCCTGACACACTTCAGACAGAAAATTAAAACAAGTATAGTCTCTCTGCTCAATTATGAGATGCTAAAAAAAAAATCTAAGTTTAGAGCCTTGCAGCTCAGAGAGGGATAGCATGATTTGTTGCTGGAAGACCAAAGGCCACTTCAGGAGAAGGAAGACCTCTAAGGGGAGTTCTCATTCTTGATGATCTAACTGCAGCCTTCTAAACCAGCTGGCCATTACATTTATTTTCCATTGGCTTTGACAGGTCTGGTTTGCTTCCAAGGCTGCACATAGAACAGCCTGGTTATCATGGATCTGAAGACCTCATTATGAATGTGTAAAAAACCCAGATATGGTAACACAAACACCAGCAAGTGTTGGACAGCTGAGGAAATGTGCTGATGATTCTGATGCCCACGCTGATTTAAATGGACTAGAAGAGATTTAATTTCAAATTGCAGAATATTCTGAGTTGGAAGAGACCCACAAGGATCATTAAATCCAGCTCTTAAGAATGGCATGTATGGGGATGGAAGGCCCAATCCTGGTGTTACTTGCACCATGTTCTAACCAACTGAGCTAATCTATTCCAGAGCCAGGCCTTTTATTCTCTAATGAACATACAGAGCTTGTAAAAAGAAAAGGTTGTTATTCACCTGCTTTAAATTTATCTGTTGTCCCCTGAATATTGCACTTACAGCCCAGTAAATCCTTGCAGTTACTGATGTTAGTAAACCTCTTTTCTAAAAACTGTTACTTGTAAAAACAAAAATATATAATAGCTTATTTTTTATTTATTTCTAACATGTGCAAAGGCATAGCATAAATAAGAGTCTGTTGACACATTTTTCCTTCAGAACACAGCATAAGTGGACATGGAGAAAAATAAAGAAAGAACAATTACCATGAAAATTTGCTACAAAATATAACAGATGGATTCAGTAACTGTTGAGGGCATATGTCGAAGAAACAAAGGGAATAAAAAAAAAAAAAATCACATTTCCTGACATACATCTTCCTCTCATGTTATCATGATCATGTGGGACA
>JACBWW010000003.1:41335614-41410117 GCA_020086605.1 Lanius collurio
GAGAGGAGAGGAGAGGAGAGGAGAGGAGAGGAGAGGAGAGGATTCCCTTTCTTCTTTCTGTCTTCTTTCTTATCATTGAAACATAGGTAGTATATGAGCTACAAACAAAAGAAAGCATGGAGCAAAATTATACTCTCCATTTCTATATAACACTGAAGGCTCTTGACTTCTTTCAACAAGAATTCTATTATTCTTTGTTTCAAATTTTAAAAAAGTAACCAAATCCTTTTTTCTTTTATTAGTTACTTCACCAAACACCATTACACAATTTTCAACTACACATTCAGCTATTTTATTTCTAAAAACAAGTTAAACCTATAAAGCCCTCAGACTGCAGGACATTTAAAGTTAAAAGTCCCTGTCGCCTTTTCTAGCTATCAGGCTTTAGCCTGCTAACAGACATGATGAATTTCTCTACTGTATTACTGGAGATGGGACACAAGAAAAGCTATAATTGCTTTAGGCTCCCCTGTCCGTTATCACTCATAACTTTTACAAAACATCACAGAATGTATTATTCCAACATTTTTAAAGCTTAACTTCACCTTAAGAACCATTTCCTCTGGTACTGAAAATTTAGATAAGGAAGTGAATATTCATAAAGACATTAAAACCCTCCAAATTTAATGAATCAGAATCTTTATTTTGAGCAAAGTTTAAGAAAGAACATATTTCTATAGAATCCAAATCTTTTGGACCAAATTAAATTGACATCACCTCCTCAGGAAGATCTTGCATATAGAAAAATTCTCTAATATCTCAGTGGAAATGGCATCTAAGAAACTAATCTGTGAGGAACAATGATTATGTCTTTATCTGACTGCTAGGACAAAAAGTGAATTCTCTCTACAGTCAGGAAAAATGATGAAATTATTCATAAAGGATCTAAAATACTGTTTTATCTCTAAATGAGCCTGTGACTGCAAAACAAGAGTAGAGCTACATCTTATAAAGGAAGCTCTTCTAGATTAAAACATTGTAGATATATCACTCTTTCTTCACAAATGCAAACTTAAAAATCCACAGCAGATGTAGTCTCTTTCTAATTACATGAAGCAGAAAGCTTATTTAAATAGGACACCAGGTAGCATACTTAAATATTTCAGATTTTGGATTAACAAGTTAAGTAAATAAGATAATTTATAAATACAAGGTGGTCAGGTACACTCTCAATCTGACAGTTAATATTACAGTTTTAAAGACCTAAAGCAAGCAGTATAAATAAATCAATGAAATTACATACCTGCCTAGATGAGATCTAAATTCTGGTACTAACACAGAAATGCAAATTTCTGTTGACTTAATCCCCATTTTGCTTTACATAACAAAAGTACTTGAAAACAAGATAATTATTCTTGAAAGCCTAGGGCTCTTAGCCAAAGAAATTATTAAAATGTCATTTTCATTTTTATCTTGATGGGGATTGTCTACCAGGCAATAGGCACTTAGCAAGCTTATTCTTCTAAAATATATTTTCTTACTACTTCCTTTTTATAAAAATGCTTAACATTCTGTTTTTTCCCCTCAAGGATGACAAATAGCTGTTTAGATGTTTGTAAGTTTAGGAAGAAAAGAGAGCCTTTAAAACCATTTAAGGTAAGGCATCAAATAACAGAAGCAGTAAATTTATAAAACCTGCCCTAAGTATTTGCTCTAAGTTAGGTAACATGTTTTACATGGATTTGAACAGGCTCATGTCTGATCTCATTACAGCTGAAGGCAAAACTGCCTTGTTACAGTACAGAAATGCTGTGTTCTTTAAATCCCTACCTACTACTTAGAATACATGAGATCCAAAGATGTACAGTACCGCTAACCTCTTACACTAAGGGCACAGGGCATAAACAGTGCGCAGGGCACCAGAGTGACTGGGTGAAAACTGTAGTGGCATAAGGATGGAGTTCTGTTCTTGGCTCTGTCAGGAGTACAGGTGTCTGGTGTGATCTGAGATGATCAATATTATCCAGCGGATCATTGGATCATTGCACTTTTAGGAGGCCATGATTTTCTGGAACAAAATGTAGAGACCAAGCAGGTCAGACCACAGGGCCTAAACAGCACCAGGTCCCTACATAAGTAATGAACCCCACCATTGTAGGGGGAAGGGATTCAACCCCAAATTATGACATTGGAATGCCAGTGTCTACCTGGGGAGCCCCATTGATATAGGTCTCATCACTCTCCACCTACACAGAAAACTAGAAACAGGTTTTAGTTAGCTAAATAGAAGTGTCTAGAGTCATATGAGCTAACTTAGAACACAGAGACTGGCTTCCTGTTGCTAGCCTAAAGAGGAAGCTTTTGTTGGTCCCATGTTATTTCTGCCAGCCTTGTGCACATCTTGGCCAAAGGCACCTTAAAAGGTGCTCAATACCCACATGTAAGCAACTTAATCACACTTCTGGTCAATACCAACAGGAGAGTTCAGAAAAATACTTCAAGTCACTCTGAAACATACATTAACTGGTGGGTTGAACTGGTATGTACTAACTGGTTGGTTGGCTCTGTTTCATTGATTTCAGGCACCAGAACATTACTAATATATAGGGAATATTTGAACACTTAAATTTAAGTACTGTTCTCTCTAACTGAATCCCTTTCCCCATCTACCCCTGCAGCTTGCACACTTGCAAAAAAAATATACCTCATGCAAATCATCCTGCACAAATCTCATTGTCAGGATGCATATGAGCAAAGAAACTCAGCCTTTCCACACAAAATAACTTGAGATCCTCATTTTGCAAGTGTTAAATCATTTGCAAAGCATGGATATTGTGACCACTCACATTTGCCAGTGTCATGGACATCCTTAAGTCTGTGTCCGTGACCATACTAATGATGTAATGTGGGAAACATTAAACTAACACTTTTTAACAGAGCATAATATCTAGATATCCATTACACTCCTACTAGTATCCAATTTCATTAACTAGGTAGCAATACTTATATACAAAAAGGCATAGTACTTCAAGAAAATCATAAACTAATCAAGCCCTCCTGAGACAGTGTCAGCAATCTATACAAAAATATTTTTAAATCAGGCAGTGTCAGTCCATGTCACCTGCACTAAGGATTTCAATGGAGTGAAAATTAATCAATCCTTATTTTTCTCTGTCCTTTATTTTTATTCTCTAAAGCCAAAGAAATACACTGAGTTACCCACCAGGGCATGCCACTTATCCTCCTATACAGCTCCTGTCATCTTGAATTATAGGACAACCATACCTTACAAGCAGAAATTGCCTAACTTGAGCCAACTGCTAACTGCTGCTGGTAGACAAAGGAAAAAAATCTATTGAAAAGAATTCTTCCATTGTAGTATTCCCTACCATATTTTTATGCTTGGGTTTTTTAATCCAAAATTTGAAAGTCCCACCACTGTGGATTTTAAAGCTTGACTTGACAATCTCTAGCTATATTTGCTATATTGATTTACTGAGCAATCCTGCATTGGCAGAGAAATGGGGTTTTGATGAGTCTTTCCCATCTCTAATATTTCTGATTCCATGGTTCAGTAATGGTTGATGATGTTCCTGGGCTGCAGGTAATGGTCTGTAGGAAGACAAACTAAGGGAAAAGAAAAGGAAAAGAAAAAGAGAGAGAGAGAAAGAAAGAAAGAGAGAAAGAGAGCGAGAGAAAGAAAGAAAGAGAGAAAGAGAGAGAGAGAAAGAAAGAAAGAGAGAAAGAGAGAGAGAGAGAAAGAGAGAGAGAGAAAGAAAGAAAAGAAAGAAAAGAAAGCAAAGAAAAGCAAAGAAAAGCAAAGAAAAGCAAAGAAAAGCAAGAAAGAAAGAAAGAAAGAAAGAAAGAAAGAAAGATAGCTATAGGAACCTCCAGGAACAAGATTCAGTTTCCACTTCTATCATACTTAACATGGCATCACAGCCAATCTTGTTCACCTTATCCTCTCCCCATTAATTTCTTAGCATCCAGGGGTAGGTGAACAGCATGTCTGCCAGTCAATGGTGCCTAACACAAAATATTAAATGCCTAGAGCAGTGCATCTTTTATTCTATGTCATAAAAATCCACAAATACTCAAATACAAAAGGAGAAGCTTAGGTATTGTAATGACAAGAAAACATGAATGTATGTGGAACAACTTACTTGTTTAACGGTACATTCACTCAAAAACAAGAGATTTTAATTGTGCATTGTGTGGTATTTACAATCTGATTTATTTGTTAAGAACTTTACATTTATTTAAAATTATTTTGAGTACGTTTGGGTAACAAAAATTATCTTATTCAAACTTTCATTCTGAAAGAGATTGTGATACTCTTTATCTTCAGTCATCTAATGACATCCTTCATCTAATCCTAGTAGTGTTGTCTACCAAGTATTGGTATTCATATTTTAAAAGATCAAAACAAAACAAACAAACAAACCAACCAAAACCCAAAAAGCCTAAAAAAAAAAAACCACAAAAAATCAAAACCAGTGCTCAAACTGTTATAGACATCTTTTTCCCCTTGTCTGCTCTGTTCCTTTTTTTAACACATTTACTCCTCAAACAATTACATAGATGATTAAATTGAAATGCTGTATTTATATTTTATGATATCCCCCTACTACATTTTATGAAAAGAAGTGAAACAGTCCCAAGATAAAGGAATGATGAAGATATATTTGTGGCTCTTTTACATGACTTTTCTTCTACTGCTCTTGATATGTATTGGAAAAGGCTGGAAATACTCTTCAATTAGTTCAATGCACATTTGTGCAAGGTAGGTTACAAAGATGGATGAACTACATGACCTACATGAAGACTCATGATGGAACTGGACACACAATCTGCATCTTCAGCCCCCCACAGTAAAATGCCTCAGTCACTTACACCACATCCTTTTCCTTACATTTTTAAAAATATATGCAACAGAGAAAAATACAATAAAGACCTTACTAAAGCTGACATTTCATGTACAAGTAATGAAGGACAGAAATATCAGAGCTCAGCACTTCATCATTAACAAGGAAAACCAACAACTGGAACACTATCTTGGGTTGGTTTGAGGGTTTTTTTATTATTGTTTCATTTTCCTAAATACAAATAAATAGAAGCAACGAGAGAAAAAAACAGAAGCCTCACATGCCAGGACCAAAATCATGATGTACAGTTAGCAGTACAACTCTATTACTTCTCATAATAATAATACCTTTTATGGTGTGAAAGATCATTTCTTTCACTTGCAATTAAACATAAACCACAACACAGACAGATACAATCTGTCAATTTCTCTGCAAAGACAGTGGGTCAAAGCAATTTCCTAGAAGAGCATCACACAACTAATGTCTGAGGTAAAAAAGAAAAATGTGACAGGATCATCACCTTCAGATCCGCATGCCATACAAAAAGAAAGCAATTTCCTCTGTTGTACACTTTGTAAATATCCATCAATACATTTAAATGAAGTATCTTCCTCTCCATTGAAAGGGAGGCTTGTTTTTCTGTTTTACTATCTCTGTTTTAAAGACATTGATAATTCTCTTTTCACCTTTCAGCTGGTAATTTTCTGAGAAAGTAAGCCATCCCCTTGCCAACATCTATTTCACACCTGCAAGTGAATTTGTGATTACATCCCAGAAAAAAGAACAGTACCAATGAAATAAAACAACTTTTTCACTACTATATCATGAGGAGAAAAATACTGAAGACCAGATTTTCTGAGGTAAGCATTTCTTTTCAAATTGTCTATACAACTCTGAAACCAGTTCAACTGTTTTGTAAAAGGGAAAAAACACACAACACAATCTTCATATATTACCAACATGTCACATGAGTGGGAAAATCTGATGAAAATCAATATAGATTTGTCTTACAGCAGCTACTTTGTTCCCCCTAACTGTGGCATGATATGATGAGTATTCATGAGTTAATGCAATCAGAAGCTCAAAGAAGAGGGCATCAGTCCCAGAGGGACATTCTTTCACATAATTACTGAATGGGTCAGGTTGGAAGGTACCACAGTGGTCCACCCTTCCTGCTCAAGCAGGGTCACCCCAGAGCACGTGGCACTGGATTGTGTCCAGATGGTTCTTGAATATCTCCAGTGAGGGAGACTCCACACCCTGTTCCAGTGTGTGGTCACTGAACTGATTCATATTCAGGTGGAACTTCCTGTGTTCCAGTTTCTGCCCATCGTCTCTTGCCCTATTGCTCAGCACCACTGAGCAGAGGCTGGCTTCATCCTCTTGACACCCTCCCTTCAGAGACTGATAAGACATTGATGAGCTCCCTTCTCAGGTGTCTCTTCTCAAGGCTGAACAGGCCCAGGTCCCTCAGCCTCTCCGTGTAGGAGAGATGTTCTTGTACTGAGGAGCCCAGAACTGGACACAGCTCTCCAGATGTGGCCTCACTAGGGCTGAGTAGAGCAACAGGATCACCTCCCTTGACCTGCTGGCAGTGCTCTTGCTAATGCACCCCAGGATACCTTTGTCCTTCTTGGCCACAAGGACACAGTGCTGGCTCATGGACAGCTTGTTGTCCACCAGGACCCCCAGGTCCTTCTCCACTGTTTTCCAGCAGGTTGGCCCTCAGCCAGTACTGGTCCATGAGGTTGTTCCTCTCCAGGTGCAAGACTCTGCACTTGCCTTTGTTGAGTTTCAGGCAGTTCTTCTCTGGCCATCTCTCCAGCCTTTGAGGTCCTTCTGAAGGGCTGCACAGCACTCTGGGATAACAGCCACTCCTCCCAGCTTTGTGTTGTCAGGGAACTTGCTGAGGAGTCCTCTGCCCCTTCATCCAAGTTGTTGATGAAAAGTATTGGGCCCAGTATTGAACCTTGAACCACCAGTGACAGACTCCCAACCAGACCCTGTGCCACTAACTACAACCCTCTGGGATCTGCTGTTCAGCCAGTTCTCAGTTTTCCTTGCTGTCCACTCACCCAGTCCACACTTCCTGAGTTTGCCTGTGAGGCTGTTGTGCCAGACAATGTCAAAAGTCTTGAAGCTGAGGTAGACAATATCCACTGTTCTCTGTTCATCCATCCAGGCAGTTGTTTCATCATAGAAGGCAATCAGGCTGGTCAAGCATGATTTACCCTTAGTAAATCCATGCTGACTACTCCTGATAACATTCTTATCATCCATGTGGATAGAGATGGCCTCTTTTCCAAAGCACTGAGCCAACCAAAATAGAGCTAATCCTACCAAGAGGTAGCAATAGAAACACAAATCTACTTCCACCCTGGCCACACAGTGTAGCTGCTCTTTTAATATGCAGCCATAAGGAATTTTCTTCAATATTCTTTACAAAGACATCTTCTACAAATTCTCCATAACCCAGCAGTCTCATTCTACACTGCTATTCCACACAAGGGTCAATCATGATATGATTCATAATGAATTAATAAAGAAAGCAGAATATTTTCATCCACAGTCACAAAACACTTTTTAAATAATATGCTTTATGTTTTTTTCACAGTGTAATAAAATCTGCTATTGTTCTACAAAGCATCAAGCGACTTTAATGTTCTTCAGAGGTATTGCAGCTTATTGCTTCAGCTGCACATCCCCTAGCACAGCAGTTTAAACTCTAGAATGTGAAAGCCCTTTCCCAATGAGTGGGTTCAAGCTTCAACACTTGAGACTGGATTACCTAATATTAAGCTCTGAAATCAACAGGACGTAAGTTTCCACGTACCCTGAAGCCTTGATCTTGAAATTAACAGGAGTTTCTAAACATGGCAAAAATACCTGAACAAGCTGCTTAGTCAATTATGTGCTGTAAGACCTCAAAAGGTAACACTTTTTTGCATTAAACATTATTATCACAGCTGAAGTGCAGATAACTCCTCAGATGCTATAAACCAGATATTAATAAGCAAAGAAACACTGTACCAGTGTAACAGTTTTGGTTAATAAGTAAACTTACAGAAATATCTTTTTTTTTTATCTGTAATTAATGTCAAATTTAATCCATCACAGAAATAAAGTGTTGCCACTTAATTGCTCTTCGTGTACAGCAAAGATGCTTACAATGAATGATGATAAGCAGCAACATGAATGAGCAGTTGCTAGGCAACCAATAAATAAAGGTTCCAAATAGCATGACCTCTCTTTAAAGGATAAAGCTCTAATCATAATTATTTTTCAAATCCATTTCAGTGCCAACTAAAATCATGTCTGCAGCACTAATCCTGGTCTTCCTCATAAGAAATGAAACCAAATCTGTCGTTTGACATATCACAGATAACAAATAAAACAGACTCAACCTGCTCCTTCAGATTATGGTCAACAGTGTAGTTTGAGGATGGCAAACAGGTTAGACAACAAACTGGAATCTGAAACAGAATGCTGAGAAGATTTAAGCAATTTAAATAGTCATTGATCTTTTTTAAAGTTACTTTGTTTCTTTAAGGATCTTTAAATGGTATCAACACAAAATCCTCCAGTGTTTAACACCACAAAAATGATCATTTGGTAAAGTAGAAGGATGAGACAGACTTTAAAATACTAAAACCAGATGCACTTTGAAATGCTTTAAAATCTATATAATACCACATTCTATCTTTATAAACTCTTACAACACAGTCTTGCTGAGTGCATAAGCAGAGCTGAGGTGCCTAGAGCAAGCACTGACCTTTTAGATGGATTCAAATAAAACTGACAAAGAGCAGCATAAATCTTAAATCAGTTAAAGAACACAGTATATCCACTTTGAAGAAACAATGAATGGTTCTGCAGGACTTTTACATTATGCCTTCCAAGTAATGGAATGGGGAGAGCTTGGGCTTGTTCACGGTTTACTGGTGGGCTAATAAATATTGTATTTATTTTAGTAAGCTCTCATGTCAGAAGACATTAGGAATACATGTTTTTGTAGTTTTATCTTGCACTATATAAGGTGATCACATAAATCTCTTTAACCATTTTATTTCTTTTCTTTAGTACAATTGAGATTCACTAATAGCTGTGACGCTTAAACACTAAACTCACAAAAAATTGCAACAGGAAAAACAAATACATTTTGTACCTAAGGTATAAGATACTATGTCAGCAGTGAACCCATAAGAACAAGCACCATCCTTCCAACCTGTCTTTGAAAAGAATACAGGCAACAGAATCCATGAGCTTACCTGCAACACTAGTAGCAGAAAATAATCTCATACTTTACAGTAGAAAATGCACTCTAACAACTAAGTAGTCTATGCATGTATTTGTTTGTATCAAATGAGAGTCAGTTCATTATAGAGTTAGTATTTGCCTTCTTTGACAGAGTAGAATTCTGTTGCCTACCACCAGACACAATTTTCCAATTATTTTCCTTATCTAGATATATCTGCTCATCAGAGACCTTTACAGGAGCTTTTATTTGTATCTGTATTTCATCGATAAGCAAATAAGAAATACACCACATTTTATCTGTATTTTCCTTGACTAATATTTCACCCACTAATGAGCTTTATCATCTGATTCAGTAACTCGTCTCCATCCTTCTAAAAATTTCAGTTTGAACTCCTGGTTCTAACAAAAGTCCAGTTTGTTTCATTGATATCTTATGCAAGAGTGAGATTCAGAATTTAAGTAATTTAAGTAATTGAGAATATCATGCATACTGACTGCAACTAAAAAAAAATACGGATTGCAACTAAAAACAATATAGAAGAACCTGTAATTTCCTGTTAGGACACATGGCAGTATTGATACTAAAAACTCCTTAATTGCTTTTCTATAGTTTTCAGCTTGCTTTTTAATGAATTATAAAAGTATTGTGTTGTGCCTGTAAAACTCACAACTAAACCCACTAGTTCAAAAGTGTGTAAAGGTGATATTGGAGGATTTTTTCCCTCCCAAATGTTTATTCCTTTTCAGTTGCCAGCTGAAGAATGAAACTGGTCTGGTTTTAAGCCTAAAAGCTTATGGAATAAAAGGTCATGCCTTACCATTTAGCAGGAGCTGGAGGCTAATTGTAAAGTTTATTAACAATGAAAACAATGGGGTTCTCAGAAACATGGAGGAAACTGTTGTTATTTTTCTGAAGTTTGGATTCCACTGTGTTTTGTTCCACAATATGCAATTTAACTATCCCACTTTTGAAAATGGGAGACGACGGTATTGTTTTAAAGAGCTGCTAACACTAAAATAAGAGTCATTTTAAGATCTCCCCTAGGGATTCAAGTCTATACATTTAGCATTAGAAGGAGGAAAACAGAGCATAGCTGACAGCTTGAGGACAGAGATGATGCAGCATGCTTTCTCTCTAGTGTTTCCCACATGACAGATACAGTCAATGAAACTAGGTACAATCCTAAAAACACTTTCCTCGACAGGGCTTGGGCAGATACTCAGCTGAGTAAGAGTAAACAGCATTATGTTCCAGAGATCAATTGTATTCTAGATGCATGCTGATCCTGTCTTCTGATCAAGATACTTTTGTTTTAATAACCATGTTTCCCATAACAAAATGGTAACATTTGTTTTAATTTTTTTATATAGGACATTTAATAAAATATAAACACACTTTTATTCAAGTACATACAAAATCTAATGGATGACTTTAGGAGATAAATTTGCAGAACAATACCAGCTAGCTTAAACAATATTGCAATATTGTTTGGTTTAGGAGAGCATATATACACACACACACACACACACATATATACACACTAGATGGATGATACTTGTGAAAGACCATCTACAGACACTCCCAGTAACACACAAAAGAGTTATCTTTGATCCATGCAAATACTATAGTGAGGAGCCCAGTAGGAGGAAGACGGTAGTTTGTTGCTCTATCATCTTTTAGTAACAATTATCTTCTATGCATTTGATTCAGTTTTATATTTGGAATGCTCTTTCAATAACTATTATTTCATTCACTGTCTCACTGATAGACATCTTCCCCTCCTGGTGTACCGAAATATCTGAAAATAGCAGCAAAACTCTACATTGATGACAGTCTTTCACTAATATACTTCATGAAGTTACTGTCTTGGACCAATAGTTCAGCTCTAAAAGAGGGAGCTAACAGTGCAGTCCTTAGTTTTACTCATGATGTCAGAAACAAAGTCTCACAAAAATGCTACTGGTAATCAATGAACTTTGAACATTAATGCTAAAAGCTTCCTTCACATACAACTATGTGATTCCTGCCCTTCATCATAATTTCTTAACCTATCAGTTACAATCATCTCTCATGAAGCTTTAGCACAAAGCTCTCACCAATACAGAGTGTGTGCCCCTCTCGTTTAGCATAGTCCATGACCTGAATCCTACTCTGCTGTGTCTATTACATGAAATACTGCATAAATGAGTACATTTCAGGATAGACAGCTGAATTTAGCTATCATTGGAAGCTTGAGGAATTCCTCCATTCAGCTGTTTGGCTAAAAGAAATTTTACACAGAGACAAATAGATTACAAGGAACAGAAATGTTGATATAAGCTTGTAAACTTCAGTTTTGTGTCATACTTTTGAAAGGAAATATTATTATTTAATGTCTTTGAGCTACAGTAATATCTCTTAAGACTTGCCCTGGCTCACAGCACTGAAACAAACGAACCAAAAAATTCAACAAGACTGCACAGATTTTACTTATCAGTCAGGAAACTGGATTAAACAAGACAGAACAAGAGGAAGTAAATCATCTCCACATTTTATAATGATCAACAGGTATTATCTGTACTACTTAAAGACAAGAAAGAATGAAAAGTAATCTGCATTTCAACCATCCTAAGCATTTTTCCAGTGATGTTTTATTCAACTATATGTACACCACTTCTTTCCTGAAGCCGATTTTGCATATTTATTCTCTTTGTCATAAAAAATCTGTTATGTTTTCACAATTTACTATGAAGAACAATTGCTTTATGCACTTGTGCTGACACGCAGAATTGTACAGCACAATACATACTTACTGTTGCCAAGTCCTTTGCCTCAAATTTCCTACTCTTTTAGCCTTTGCTGTTCCCAGCAAAAAGAAAATTGAATGTTCAGCACTATCCAAACAATGTGAACACAGCAATGGCTGTTCTGGGGAAAACCTGAGATTCATTTAGGCTAGGACCATGTCACTATCAGTGGTCAAAGGCAGTGACCTAAGGAAAAGCTCCATATTAGGACAACTCTCATTTAATACAGCAATCCCCAGGAACACTCTTCTGGCTCCCAGCAATATGGGGCTCAAAAACTTAAATATGAAGAGACTGGAAGTGCTGTCATATGACAACACTCTTTGTTTTCAGAAAGGCTGGAAAGAGCAGGAGATGGCATATTTCAAAGAGGAGAAGTATGTGCCCTTATCACACACACATGCCACTTCATTCTATCCAACAGTGTTTCTTGCCCCTGATATTGCCTTTACCCTCAAAAAGTGCTGTTTCCCATATGGAAGAGGTGGCAGAAATGAAAGTGCCTCCCCTCTTTCCTCAGAAAACCTCCTCCTGACTGGAGCTGGCCTCCTGTTCATATTCCACTTGACTAAACCAATCTTTTTCTCCTCCCACACTAGCTCCATCTGCCGCCCGTCTCTCCAGCAGAGCCAGATGCCAGCAAAGCAGACTGCTGTGGGAGGAGAAAGTTCTGTCGCTGGAATTTCATCCCTATACTCTGCAGGGGGCCATCCTGTGAAGCCTGGAAGGATACAGAGAGCAACTTCCTCTCTTCCAGACTCCTTCCCCTGCTCATCAGTAAAGAAGGCAGCTGAGGACATGAGCAGGATAAAACTTCAGTGTGTGCTCTGAAATGTTCAGCTTTAATATTCATATAGCAGAAGTCTCACAATTTTACTCCAGACTTGAGCATGGTACACACCAGATAAATAGACATGAGGAGTCCTGCTCCAAAGAGCTTACAATTAAACAGAAGCAGAAAATTTGTGATAAGGATCAAACGAGTGACTAGAGTACAGATGACAGAGCAAAAAGACTCGGATTTATAATCAGGAGAGATTTTAGTGATGGAGTAAAAAGACAATACTTTCTGGAGAGATGGAAGTCAAAGAAAGAAGCAATGGATGAATGTCATTAAGCTGAGAGAACTGCAAAGGAAACTGCCTATAAAGAAGGAAAGAGTAGGATGAAAATAGACGTGGAGAAGGAAAATATGGGTTCTTTATAGATTTGATGTGATCTTGCATGAGGCAGACAGAGAAAACATACAGGTAAGAACTTTAGATAAAAAGGGAGACAGTCTAGGAATGGAGGAGGATCTGCATGAGCAATCTTGTCAGAGAAAGAAGCAAGAATGTGTGTCAGTGAGTGAGAACAAGAGCTCATACAAAACAAGCAAGTGTGCATATGTGTGAGACAGGGACATAGACTTTATTTTTCTGAAAGAAAAAATTATGGAAACCCAGGAGACTAAAGAGACTAAAAACAAAAAAGGCTGGTATCTGGGTGCAGCAGAAAGTTTTGAGTGAGGTTGGCAGGGCAGAAGAAAGTGAAGGTACTGTGTGATCTAACAGAAAACCAGAATTATGTATAAGAAATTGGAAGAGCATATAGAAATTACAGAGGCATAACAGGAAAAATCAAGAAGTTGAATAGACAAGGAAAAGAAGGAAATAGACACATCACATTGCAGTATAGTAAGGGATCACAGCAGAACAAATGGAGGGACAGGACTGAGAAAAAGGAGGAAAGAATATATGCAAAGATGATCAAAGTCAGTAAAGGAACATTAGTTAAGTGGAAGCACTATGTAAAAACTCCTAATGGGAAAACTAGGCGTGTAGACAAAGGTGACTGGAAATGGATGTTCACTGAACTGTCAGCATAAACTCCTAGGGTTTGCCCCACCTTGATATCCCCACATTTTAATCTTCATTTTCTCTCGGAAAAATACTGTTTCCTTGTCCTCCACACCCCCTAACTTCTGAGCTGTAGTTGCACCTTTATGCCGTTTGTTTCACTATTTCTAGTGGCAACTCTTTTTCTTACGTCTACACGGGAAAACGATCTTCTTATTTTTCAGATACTCTACCACAAAGAAACGTGCCAAAAATCTCAAGTTTCCTTCCTCCTGTCCCCATAATGCTCTTCCATTCATTCTTCTTTGAAAAAAAAACAAAAAAAAAAAACAAAAAAAAACCAAAAAAAACAAAAAAAAACCCACACCAAACCAAACAGGCTGGAGAAACTCAGCAATACAGTGGTATCTTAAGTCCAAGACATTCAGCGAACCTTTCCTGAGCTGCATGTACATACTGCACCCCACGTTTCCTCCGTGCCCGGGTGAGGGTTTCCCGTCTCCCGCGGGTGAGGGCAGCGGGAGGCACGGGCTGCGCTCCAGCGCCAGGCATCGCGCTGCCGGGATAACGGGATCTCCGGCTGAAACGCATCCATCAGGCGGGGCAGCGCAGGGAGGGGAGCTAGCTACCGGCTGCTGGAAGGAAAGCCTACACAGACGTATGCCCTGGCTGCTGGAAGACATGGCTGGCTGGCTATTTGATTTGATTTGAGGGACATAAAAAAAGGGAAGGGAGGAAAGGGAGAAGGGGAAGCACACACGCTCGCACACGCATCCGGCTGATCTTACCTCCACATTGAAATACTGCTCCGCTTTGCACACTGTAGCACATAAAATCCAAATGAAGGTTTGCAAGAAAAACACCCTGGACTGAGACACGAAATCCAACCGGCTTCCAGTGCTGGATGCGAGTACGATCATAGTGAACTGTGCTTCAGCGGGCGGAAGATCTCTCTCTTTCTCTCTCTTTGCCTTAAACAAATGCACAAACAAACCAACCTCCCCCGTGTCGGTGAAGAGCCCGTAGCGCAGGTTCACCCACAGCCGGGGAGGAGGAGGAGGAAGAGAAGGAGGAGGAGGAGCAGACACTTCACAGCACAGGCGGCGGCGGGGCAGGGTCAGCTCTCGCTCATCCTCACCACCAGCCCCGTACAGAGGGAATGTGGCGTCCCAGTGCAGTCGCTGCTCCTGCACGACTCCTCTCTGCCCAGCAGCAGCAGCTGCCTCCCTGTGTCCTCCCTCCGCTCACGCCTCCTCCACCTCCTCCGCCTCTCCTCCTCCTCTCCTGCCTCCTCCCCTTCAGCCTCCGCCTCCTCCTGGGGAAGGCGGGTTGGCTCGGATCGGCCCGGCTCCCTGCCGTTCCCCGGCTCGGCTCGGCTGGGCTGGGCTGGGCTCAGCTGGGCTGGGCTCGGCTCGGCTCGGCCCGGCCCGGCTCCTTGCCGTGGCCTCGCTCGGCTCGGCCCTGCCTCGCCTCGCCCCCCGTCGCTCCCCTCCACTCCAGAATGTTCAGCCGAAAGCTACATGGACCCGCCCCGTAGGCAGCCTAAAGGCGACGGCCCCACCAGGCGGCCCTGCCGCGCCAGCGCCGCACGGCCGGGCGCCCCGGGCCCGGCCCGGAGCCTCGGGGAGCGGCGGCCGGGGAAGCAGCGGCCGGGGAGCGGCGGCCCGCGGCCTTTCCCCGCGGTCTCATCCCCGAGAGCCGCACGAGTGCCGGAGCCTCCCCGCCCCGGCGCGGAGCGAGCGCCCCGAGCCCCCCGCGGCTCCTGCCGGCGCCAGCGCGGCCGCGCGGTGCCCGTGCCCGGGGAACGCCTCGCTCCCCTGCCCGCGCTGCTGCTTGGGTGGGTGAAAACCTGCTTAATGCATCCGAAAATATGGCCATGTGCTTAGGGGAAAACAGCGTGTGAAATGCTGTTGCACAGACTAACTTTATGCTGGGTATCGCCATGTTCAAAATGCCTTGTGATTACGGCCGATGAACTAGTCCTGCAGTGATTTAATGGTAAATGGGGCTTTTTATGCGGCCCTTTGATGAGTTATCCAGTGAAAGGAAGGTGAGATGATCCCTAGCATCAGAGGACATGATAATGCAATAATGCATTTTAGGGAGAAAAAGGGAGGGGGGGGAAACTAAAACGCCAAGCTTACTGACAAAAAAAAAAAAAAAAAATCGTATTTTTTACTTGTTTGGTTAGCAAGAAAGATCCAAAGATACATGATAATTACATGGGACGAACTGGAAGTAAAAGACATACCTGACGTGAGTTTTCCATGCTCTAATAGTTGAGGCCAATGGTTGAAATTAAAACACATGCAGACTAGATGTACACGATTTTGACAGCACTGAGTAGCAGAATGTAGTAGTGTATTAGGCTGTCCACCACTTGGTATCTTAAGAGTAAGGCAGTTATCTGAAGAAGTCCTGATCTGCCTAAAAGTAATCCTGTTTAAGCAGATTTCCTTATGTGATATACTCTTTTCACGTAAATGCTTGGTCTAAAGGCACTTTCTGTTCTTCTGGTCATTAGTTATATGAATAATGAAATTATGAAATGCAGAGTTGTCAGCAAGCTAAAAGGACCTGTTGGCACTTCGGTGACAGATATGGGAAGTCAAAGAAATGAACAATTAAGCACAAGTTAAAGAAACATCTTGGAAAAAGCAAGAGAAAAGGCAATACTGAGTCATGCAAATTATATTTGGGAAGAAAAAAAAGTAAAATCGAAAGGATACTGGTAAAATAACAGCACTTGAGAAAATAACGTGGGGGCTGTAATGTAAATATGAGTCAGCAATGTGCTACCATTAAGGAAAAAAGACAGCCTCTCTGTGGAGTGTATTAATAGGTGTGCAGTGCATCTGACAGGACAAATTATTTTTCTGCAAGGGGTTGACGAAGCCAACTGTGTTTGGACTCAAACTGAAGACAGTCCAGAGGAAAATTACAAAATACTTGAACATATAGAAAGTTAGACATGGGTGTAGAAGTTGAAATAACACTAGTCTAAGAAGATAGAAATGAATGGTCTCTTTATGTGATAAGTGTGGCTGTGAAAAGGACAGAAGTATTTCATTCTTTCTTGGAAAAAAACATCATCTATATTATTAAACTTGTAAACTTTATAAAGTTCAGATTCAATGTTGGACAAAATTTTCTAAAATGTTATGGTTTATATACTGAAATATATGTCTATCTTTATATATACTGGAGCAATTATGTTCCAAATTTAGCATTTGGAACAAGATACTTACCTATTGTAAGTGTGGAATCTCTGCAATATGTAGGTTTGATAGGCAGGATTATTGTAGTTAACCTCCCTATTCTTGGGGAAGTGGATTGTATTATGAGATCCAGTAAACTTTTTTAATTCTAGCAAAATAATTCAGTAATTTCTTTCCTTTTATTACTGTGAATTCATCATCGTAACTGCAATGAAGCAAACACTAACATTATACTGTCCCTATTGTTTTTCCTCTTTCCCAAAGGGACTGTGTTCATGCCCTCAGTGAACACTGGCTTTATGTTTGCCAGTCTATTTTGTAGAGTCTGCCATTAGTGCAATATCCAGAAATGGAAACAGAAATGAAAATAGATAAGTTACTGTAACTGGAATTTCATTTGTCTGCCCTGCCAGCACTGCTGTGGCTATTTATTGTGAAAGCACAAGGCCATAAATACAGCTACCTCCTTCCTTTACACTGTATTCATTGGAAGAAAGAAGAAGAAAAGCAATGGTGTGAGTAGAATAGTGGACAACAAAGGCACCTGAATATTTCTTAAGTGTGTTTGAGGAGGAGAGAGAAAGATCACACAGGTAGAGAGAGATCGGTAAGGAAAGAGAGTAACAATGTATGAATAGGAGCACCAAGGGAGAGACAAGGCATATGAAGGACAGAGAAGATATTTGAAGTGAAAAGTATCATTCAGGAATGCTTGTGTGAGTGAAGAAATGCCAGCAATAGTGGGAAAGGGCTTTGAATATTTATGAGTAAGCTTCGGGCAGAAACATACAAGAGTGAGGTCAGAGCCTCATG
Source organism: Lanius collurio (assembly GCA_020086605.1). Taxonomy (NCBI): domain Eukaryota; kingdom Metazoa; phylum Chordata; class Aves; order Passeriformes; family Laniidae; genus Lanius; species Lanius collurio. The sequence goes on from JACBWW010000003.1 coordinate 41,353,333, forward strand.
AGATATGTAAGAAGGAAAAAAGAAAATAGAAAAGAATTTAAATCTCCATACAGAGCACTGTTTGTACTTATGTGTGTATGGGATTATGATAGAGATTAAAGAAAAGACAAAAAAAGCAACAAAGATGAAAGGGTAAGTAAACAAGTAAAGAAAAGAAGAGAGCAGAATAATGAAATAGGAAAGAAATGGGAAGTGTTGAAGTGCTTGAATGATTCAAGTCATGTACTTTATAAGCATCTTACAGATTTTTATCTTTATCAAATACTCATATGATTTTTATATCCTTGCCTATGGCAGTTACCAGCAGTAATTAATAAGCCGTAAGCTGTTGTAGGGAAGCAAAATTGAAAAACTGAAATTGAAAGTTTAGGTTCTGAAACTTTTAGCCTTTTTAAAAAGCCAGGAAGAGATCTCTCTCTCTCCTGTGTTACCAGTCAGCCCATATACCATCAGAATTTCATGGACTCTAGAATATATCTTTTATGGATAACTATAGTCACAGGTTTGCAATGAAAAAATACCAGAATCTGACATAGACATGATGCATTCACATGTCCAGCTTTGAACACAAGGCAAAAATCTTTCCCTGTTCTGTTTACCAATTATGAATAGAAATTCATATGATAAAAAAAAAAAGAAAATATTATATGTCATCCTTTCTGTGCTTTGTGTTGCTTAGCTGCAGATAGTACCAGCTGGAACTTTTAAAAAAGAGAGCTTCATTACAAGACATAGCAAAACGGAATGAGTGAAGGTAGATATCATGTATTTCATGCTGTTATATTTAGTTGTGGTTTGGAAAAGATTTTCTAAATGCCTTGCCTTTTACTAGTGGAATGAGATTTTCATAAATGTGTCCATATGAATTCTGTTTGACTATTTGAAAGGTCCTCCAGGATGTGAAGGCAATGAGTGAGTTTAACAGCATAGGAAGGATTATTACACTGAATATATATATATATTCCTGTCAGGATTACATACATGTTGCCTGTGTTCAGGTATCTATTTACCCAAGGTTCACTGTACGTATGAGGTTATCCTGTCCAGAAGTAGAACTGACTTACACTGTCAGTGTGGTTCACTATGTTGTCTTGCAGCTCCATTGATGGCTTTGTAAAGAACCTAAGTAAAGATAACAAGAAATGACAGTGTAAAACCTCACACATAGTTGTAGAATCACAACAAAAATGCTTAGAGTCATAAAAATCAGTAATATTTCAGAATATTTTGGTTCACATGTGGCTGAGGTTTTTGACAAAGAGTGAAGTCTGAGAGGAAGAAAATTTGAAAGTGTAAATTTTAAATTTTTTAAAGGAAGTTCTAAATTGAATGTCTAATTCATTGAACTATAAAATCGTAGACTAATTTAGTTTCAATTAGATCTTTATAAGTGATGTCAAACTCTGAACAAAGCAGAGGAAACTCAGGTTAGGTTACTCTGGTGTTTGCTCAGGGAGTTATGAATCAAGTTAATCTAACCCAGGCATCATTTCCTCGTCTGCGATGTGATTTCTCTGTCTCAGAGAGCTATTTTGAGGGTAAAGTCTCTGTGAGGCATTTGTCAGGCTTTCAGTTATTTTGGTCTTTGTAGAGACAACACCCACTTCAACAAGTAGAGTAGGTATCTCCTCTTGAAGGCAGGAGAGGTGGTCAAGAGAAATAGGTACAGAAAATAGAATTCTGTACCTGAATACTGAGAGAAATACATTTGAAAGAGAAAGCACATAGAGTGAGAAAGAAAAATGGTTCCTGGAAGAAAAACATCAATAAGTATACAATACTAAACCCCCCCCTCTTTTTTGATAATAACATTTTTAGGAACCTGAGTTATTACTGGGTTAGTGAAGAAGAGGTAAAAAAAATGTACTGAAGCACTCAAGTACTTACTTACTCTGTTCAACTGTTCACATGAAACTTTATTTTCTTTACTTTATAGCAATTGTCATGCTGCTTTTTTCTCTCCCTCTCTTGATGCCTTCTCTCCAAGCTTTCTGATTTTTTGTTTTATTGCAGAGCAAGAAAGGCCCAATCAAGCATCAAGTCCATCAACAATTCCCCAAAATATTTATCTCAAGTTAGAGGATTCTTTACAGCCAAAAGCTTACAAGTAGTCCAGCTGTCCTTTGGACTGGTGATTATTCACTGTGTTTACAATAGGGTCTGAATGGCAATCCAGTGGTTGTAAGATTTTAACAATCTCCTTCATTTTTATGAGGTGTCCTGTGTTTAAGACTGATACTGCTATTAGCTAAGAGAAGAACGCAGTGCATGAAACAGAAAAAATAGCACAGAACAGTGTCAGGTGATTCTGGCAGATTTGAGGAGGAAGACACAAGGAGTTCTAAGAGAATACACAGGCACAGCCAAATGGCTTGAAAAATAACCAGGTCCTCCGAGAAATCTTGAAGGGTTTGGTCAAGGAACACCCAAACAGGTGTCTGTCATAAATACATGTCATAGGTGTTTAAAGGTCTAGTTAATAGATGGCTTCTACAGCATAAATACAAAGGCTTCCATAGCTCTATATCAACTTGAATCTTAAATGGAAGATAATTATTCCATGTTTTATGTTGCTCAAACCCAGCTGGAAATTCCACTTCAAGATGGCTTAAAATAGACATTTTTAAAATTAGTCTATTAATTAACGTCCCCATATCAACTGTACTTAGAACCTGTCATTTGTTTCATTGTTTACCAAAATGAATTTTATATTTTCTCTTTTCATCTTTCAACACACTTAGTAAATTTTTTTCCATATGTTTACAGCATAAATGAACGTTGGAAGTGTTATAGAGGGAGAGATAAGTCTTGGGAATTGGAGTTTGAGAGAAATAGCATTGTTTTTGGCAGAAGTAAGCCTAAGACTGGAATTTCACAGATAGATTGGAAGTATCTGGCAAAAAGAGTACCAGTAAAATAGATAGGAATGTTAATATTTAAATATCACTGGTGAGTTTCAGAGTTAATTACCAGTGTCACTAATGAAATCACTGCGCCTCTCAAAGCTATTTTTCTTCAGTCTTGGGAAAGAAAATAATTATTATGCTTGACATACACATTAAAGAATATCTTTACTGTGACAGCATAATTTCTTTACATACTTATTTTGCATGAATTAAAGTTTAGGTTCTAAAAAGCAGTTCTGCTGGTGTAGGAGCCCAAGAACTGGAGTTACTTCCCTCAAAGCCATCAGACACATATGACTCCTTAAGATCATTTTACTTTATACCATACACATATGAGATTTTTGTTCAAGAAGAGCTGAGAGAAGAGTTTAGAGAAAAAAAAATTGCATGTTTCTTGTGAAGGGAGAGCAGTGCTAACAAAAGAAAATGTGTTCTAAAAGGACACACTTGAAAATATATCCGGACAGGCCAGCCTTCAAGAAAAAGGAGGTTTCTTAAGGTTAAGGACTTTTGTTACTTAACTCTGCAGTACAGATACACCCAAAGTGACAGGTACATATCCAATAGAAACAGTCAAGTAAGAGAGGAAAAATCACACACAGAGAGTAGAGAGTTCAGTTTCTCTGTATCTGTATTCCTCCAACTACAACCTGTTTGTTTTTCCCTTTTATTGACAATCTTCCATGTTAGGATTATCTTAGCATGCTTTTGCTATAATTGACTAACTATTTGTCATTTGGGAAGTAGTGGTTCAGTCAAAGAGGATTATAAAATAGTGCACATTCTCATGAGACCAGCATAAAGATTCCATTTGCAATTTCAGCTTTTTATCTTGAATGCTGGTAGCCTAATAAGAAACATTTAACTTTAAAATGCAGCTTTTAAGTGCAAGAATATTAGAATGTGGGTGAATATTTATAGTCACACTGTAGTCACATCCCAAGGTGAAAAATTTGGGAAGGTGAAGGGAAGAAAAGATTCAGAAAATGAATTCTTTGGAATAGTAGGGCAGACATGTTTACCAGGTTGTTGCTATCTGAAAATGTATTGCACACTCACAGAATCTACTTGCATCATACAGTTGATTTTACATATCTTTGGGTAATGTAAATTTGGACCTAACTCAGTTTTCCTGTTCCCAGGCTACTCTGACTAAACAATTTTCAGTTCCTCTGTTTTTAACACAGTCTACTTCTTAATTAGAGCACCATGAGCATTCTCTTCTTACTCTTACAGGTGTTTTTTTAATTTATATTCCAGAAGGAGAGGATAAGAAAATAATTTAAAGTAATTAAGCTTGAAACCAAATTTTGCCCTATTAACTTCTTTCATCAGTCAAATTTCATGGCCACCTTGGCTGTTCTTTGCTATTCCAGTGGCAGTCACGACCTTAGCAACAGAAATTTAAATAATTAGCATAAAATATGTGGAAAAGGATGAAGGTGATGGTGTAGATTGCTAAGAAGAAAATGATTTATCTGATGATGCACTACAATATTACTCTAGCATTTTGGTGGCAATGACCTCATGTGAAAAGTCACCTTTCAATCTATCTGTACATATGCTGATATTGTAGATGTGTAAAGCTACTAAAATAGATTTAAATTCATTATGTTTCCAGTGCACACTGGTAAAGGAAAAAGATGTGAAGATCAGAGGGTTGGAACTAGATGATCTTTAAGGTCCTTTTCAATCTAGGCCAATCTATGATCCTATGATTCTGTGATTCTACAAAAGCTGAGGCACAATTGATGGTTATTAGCTTTAAAAAGTCTGTGCATACGTGGAGCCTGGTGCCAGTGACATTGGCAAAAAAGTGAGATAAGCAGTCCAGTTTTACATCTGTATTCTGGAAAGAGCATTTATAAAGTAGTTAGATTATGCTGTAGACTTTGATCAAGTCTTACTGGTCTGTTTGGTGTGACCTGTATAACTCAGGCACAGCAAAGTCATACAAAAATTACTGAAGATTTCTCCAACATACCCCACCCACCTGCCCCCTTTTCCACCCCAATTCTGCTCTGTACAAAGTGTAAATAAAAGTATGCTCCTGGTCCTTGTAAGGCATTGTATTATCTTTCTCCAAGAAAAATATTGTTTATATATTTTTAATGTATGTATCTTCTAATCTTTTATAATCTAAGACGTGCAGAGCTTTTTATCTTTCCTCTGCCTGCATTTGTCTGGTCTTCTCAATTTTATTTTTTTTCTAACTTGTTCATTGCAAGACACTAAATAAAAGCACAAGAACTGGCTATACAATATTTCTCTATCATTAAGGAGTCTTCCCATAGAAATCCTATGCATAGAATCCTATGAGTATTCTTACTCATGCATAACTGAAGAAGAGGCAGAATTATGATTAGACCTTTAGCTTGAGAGAAGCACTCATACTTTCAGATTGAAATTTCAAAGGAACCTATAAGATTTGAACACTACTTCTCATTAATGTTTTTATGGGAACTGGTCAAACTGATCCCACAGGCTTTTTGGAAAACACTTAGGCTTACACTTTATCTATTTCATTGTCCAGTGTTGGAAGGTATGAAATAAAAATGACAGAAAGTAAAAATAGTATAATTAGAGAGTTACTGATATATATGATTGTTTTAAAAGTGCATTTGCTGTTTATTTACTTGCTAAGCCATCAGCTGAGATTTACTGAGGATTTACATTAATTGATTGATATTGCAGTTGTCCAACTTACTAACTGCTCTGAACACCTTTCTTACTCTTCATGTTGTTTCTGCTATTATTGTGTCCAGTAATTCATAGTGAAAAATCACTTTCTTAATGTAGTCAGTGGGCTTTATGAGGTGAGGGGCCTTTAGCAGACTTTCAGACCTTCAGCTCTCACTGACCCAAAGGCAGATGAAAACATTTGTACCTTTTAGAAAGTTTCTCACATTTTGTTAGACTAGGCATATGTTTGTCAGGATGAATAAAATTTCTGGAGGACAAAGGATGACAAAACAGCATCATTAGAAATATAGGGCTTTTTTCATTGTAGCACATTCTAAAGTTGCTATTCTGTGAGAGTCCGTCAGTGTGCGTGTAGTGCACGTGTGTGGGCGTGTGTGTGTGTGTGTGTGTGTGTGTGAGAGAGAGAGGGAGGGAGTACACAGAAGGCAGAGTTCCAGATTATCTTAAGAAACATAATTTGATGTCTGTTTTTTTCATTACCAGAGATACCCTGGGAGCTGCCAGAAAGTAGAGTGAGAGGTGTTCTGAGACAGAAACTTCTTACCTTTCCCAAACCCATAGATGCACTTAATGTCAAACATAGGATGTTCATCCATGTTTAGTATTGAACAAAATGAGTGTGAAATGTGTGTTTAGTATCATAATGAGAACATATATATAAATGGACAGACACAATGGAGGTTGAGTTAAAGAGATTTTCTCCTTAAGCCTTTGAGCAAGTTCTGTTTTACCAACTCTATCTTGTCTGGAACTCAAATCTGTAAATTTATTTTGTTAATATTTTGTTAAATAAGAGAGCTAGTCTATTCTTTAATTATCATTACAACTTTTAGGTGAGCTCATAAAAGAATTTAGTTGGGATTTTTTCTATTTTTATTTGTGCTTCATTTGTTTTATCAAAGTGATGTTAACTTGCATAGAGCTGTAGTCCATGTCTAACTACAAGACTGATGGAGAGACTATTTTTACAAGGGCATGTAGTGGTAGGACAAGGGGGAATGGTTTTGAATTGAAAGATAGTAGGTTTTGATTAAATATTAGGAAGAAATTCTTTATTGTGAGGCTGGTGAGGCACTGGAACATGTTGTCCAGAGAAATTATGGATGCCCCATGCCCAGAAGTGTTCAAGGCCATGTTAGATGGGGCTCTGAACAGCCTAGTCTTGTGCAAGGTGTCCCTGTCAATGGCAGGGGGATTGGAACTAGGTGATCTTTAACGTCCTTGCCAACCAAACCAGTCTGTTTCTATGAACTCTAAGCTTTGTAGTTGTTTTTCTTCCTTATTTAATGTCATTCTGAGCAAAGCTTATCATTGAAACCCTAAAATTTAAGAGTTAAAAATATAAATATCCTCAAACCATATTAATGATCAATAGTCTAAAGAAAATAGCTGATTTTATATTTAGATGAGGAATTCTAATACATCCGTAAGTATATGATCACACAGAATATACTTAGGGACCATAAGTAATAATCAGATGATTTATAAGACTACAAAGACTCATACAAGGCTTGGAAATTTCCAGTAAGGCTACTGCAAGTAATCTATGAATTAAAAATAATTTTTGATTAAAAATTCCACTACAAAAAAGTGTAAAGCAATCAGAGTAATTTCCAGCATTCAGCTCAATATGCTGTAGTCATTTCATTGTTTTCAATGGAACTTTCACTACCAAAGGACTTGTTTCAGGACATTTGTATATAAATGAAATAATTCCTTGTAGTACAGTACAACCAAATACTTTGTTAATGCATCAGAGAATAGATTATTGTCTATGTGATAAGAGAAGCAATAATAACTTTAAAAAACTAAATATTGTTTTTTTTTTTTTATAATATCAATTTCAGGTAAGTGCAAAGTGTATAGAACTTAGGTCCTCAGTCTAACAAGATTAATTCAGTATCCACAAGTGGTTCTGATGTTCATTAAGGGCACCTTTTCATCACGGTACTTTACAAATACTTAAAATTTAAGTCTTTTTCTAATCTTGCTATATGGTTCCTTGGATTTTTACCCACTTTTTCTCTTTTAAATCACAATGATATGGGCAACATGGTTTGCTGACACATATCATATACACAGAACTTTTTTAATTTAAAGTATTATCCCTGGATACTTACTTTTCCAACCCTTTGGAAAATGTCAGATTACTTGACAGTACTTCATACAATGATATTGGCATCATTGTATTGAACTGGCACCGTGCAATTTGCAAGTATTCTGGAGCTCAACATATGTCAGAGAAGAGATCCAAACCTGATTAAATTTAATGATAATGTATACAAATATCATGTTCTGCAAAGATGTTCTGTGGGCAGTTACAAAAGGAGGAAGAGCAACACAAGGAAGACTACAGAATACTATAAATGTGTCATAGTCTGAATTAAGGTGTGATGTTGCCAAAAAAGGTAATTGTCATTCTGGGAATGGCTCATGGAAAACTGACAGCTCTGAGTGATATTTTTTATTCCTTCCTCAGTCTTGGCAAGGCTTCATCTAGAAATTAGGGCACCAATCTCTAAGAGAAAACAAACAGAAAAGAGCAACAAAGTGATCGGAGATTTAAAGACAGATGAGAAAAGCTTTCATCTTGAACTGAAAATTGGATTTGTATAGCCTAGAAAGAAAGATGGTGCAGAGGACATGGTAATAATATCTATGAAAATGTACAAATATCATGAAAAGAACACCTTTATCCCTCATCAGTGTGGGATAAATTTGACTTAATTTAAACCCAAGACATATTTTTGCCTTACTGTAATATTAAGTTAACATTGGAAGAAGCTACTCTAAAAAGGCCATAAAAATTAAAATCTAAGAATGTTTCAAGTTCCTCCTACCTGAAAGCAGAGTAGATTGACAAAAAACTGACACAATAATTATCTTTTTAATGAATTACAGGTAAATAACACAATCAACCTTAGAAAAAAAGTAAATTGATATTTGATCTATATGTATAGAAGTTTTTACTAGTTCCAGCCCTTCAGAAGGAATATAGGACAGAGAAATATTTATGTTTATGCAGTACATAGATTAAATTTTATCATTAAATATGTTTGTTATTTTTTTTTTCTTGGTCAGGAAAGATCACCACATGATGTGAAGTTTTGTGAGCTTTTGTGAAACACATTAATGTGCTGACTAATAGGACTACTCTTTGAAACACTAGTATTCTCCTTTCATTTTTGCTGACAGATGATGTATTTTTTCTGTAGCTCCTGGAACTAAAAGCTTTTCATTTAATGATTAAAAGTGTACTTGCTTGGAATGACATGAGCTTCCTGTTCTGAGAATTTGATGACAATAATACTAGTGTGATGTAATTACAGCATGTTCAGCTTTGGGAAGTGATCTCATTTTCTGAAAGTCATGGGTCCTCATAACAGTTACCAGTACAGTCTCTAAACTTACTGTTACAGATGGGAAAGGGGCATCACAGTCTTTCACCATTTCCTGCTTCTACCTCTGCCTGTTCTCCGATCCTTTGGGTGGCATTTGCCTGTTTGTAGTGAATGGAAAAAGCAATCTTCCCTGTTCAAAAGGGTAGGTTCTCTTTGTGACATCCATATGAAGGCCACTTTCATATTGCTCCATAATAAGGAAAGACCAGGACAGAAACATAATAATAATAAAAAAAAAAAAAAAAAAAAAAAAAAAAAAAAAAAAACTAAGCAAAAAACCCAAAAGAACAAGGAAAAAGATAATGGCTGATAAAAAATGATAAGTCAAACTGAATGGGGGAAATATCCTTTTCAGATGTGGACCAGATTTATTGGTTATGGTAAATGATGAGGTATCAGTACCACTAAGAGAAAGCAGGAAAAATGATTCTGTCTGAGGACATCATGATTGGAACAGTGGAACAAAGAAATAGTGAAGTAATAGGATACAATCAAGTGGAACTATGAGACTTTGTTACTGCTTGACTGAATCAGAAGAAAATATCCTTTGTCTGGAAATTGCCTGGTATATGTTAAAGCTGCATGGGCAAAATTAATGTGCAGCACAGAAAACAATTTTTGATTCCTTGCAAGAGAAACCAGGAATCCTGAATCCACTGAAATTCAAAGGGGCATGTGTCATATAATTACAACCCAGAGATGTGAGTTGCCCCAGTTTATTGAATATTTGCCTATAGACTTGTTTATCATAGAACTAGTCCTACATTCTTCTTCACAAATATTGCTGTAAATCTGGATCTCATCAATTTTATTCATAGAGTCAATCCTATCATTTCATAGAATGTTATGAAATTCTTAACAAAACAAGCACAATTCAAACTCAGCCAAAATAATAGAGAGATTCCCTAATATGAGGAATCCATGTTAGTGGCATTTTTTATCTATCCTAAGGATGGGTCACAGTTATGACCAAATGGCTGCTCGCTTTCATCAGCTGCATAAAGAGTTTCTTTGCAGTTGATCTGACCCCAGGAATAATACAGGGATGGAATTGTTGCATGGCTGACACACATCTCCCCTTGCTCACCCTTAGAAACCATGTATGTGATGACTTACATCAGTGTGGTGATACCTGTACTGTGAAGCACTTAAATCGATCAATTTTTTATTATGGAAGAAGCAAAGCACCCCCTTGACAGATTTCCTTGTGTTCTTCTCTGAGACTGTATAAGATACAGGGTATCGGCCCACATTTTCACCACCAGGTTAATTTTGCATACTTCCCCCACCCTCAGAGGTAAAACTCCTAGGTAGGCACCAAATAATCCAAGGATGAGTTGTCTTTGTCTAATTTTAGATTTTAGCTGTGGATGTCTCTTCTTTCACAGTGATTTTGACTGTGAATTTTTGCCTCAATCAACAGTTGATGAGAATATACTTGGTAAATTATGCAATATGAAGCCAAATTTTAAATTGCAGATACAATGTAGCAGTTAAAGCTCTGAAAAGGGATTATAACTGAAGGCTGAGTTTTATGAATATATTAGGCTTCTTTATGACAGGAGCAAAATAATACCAGATTAAAAAATATTCAGAATGGTGCAAGAAATACATTGTATTTCTTATGTAGAAAAATGTATCCCTAATTCTTTATGAGTGATGTGTAGAAGTCCTCTCTGCCCTTAAAACTTAAAAGCATTAAACTTGGTTCAAGCAAATATAAATTTGTGCCTAATTTGCTGATACTGGATATAAATTGGTTAGGGAAATATTGTTTTATGTACTTGTTTTCCAGGGAACAACAAAAGCCCTTGGTTAAAGGGGTCTAGTCTAGTCAGAAGAGGATGGTTCACTGACCTTTGAACAGTATGAGCCAAGAGCTGAGCACAGGCAGGACAGTGCCCTCTCTGACAAAAGAGCAGCCCTACTGCGGGATGGCAGGACCATGAGAGGAACAGCATCCATCAGCAGTCCCATACAAGACGAGACAAGTCTGGGCTGATCACAGAAATTCCTTCAGGAGTGACAGGAGACAGGGCTGGATACAAGGCTGCTGCAGCATATGTTCCAGGTCTTGGACCTGGTCCTTAGACCAGGACACCAGGAGGCAGGCCTGGGCTCAGGGACACCTTCAGTGTAGCTCGGGGCAGGGCTGTATGACCTGGCAGGAGCTTCATGAATCCGCCATGCCCATAAGAAGAGTGGCTGGGTGAAGATCCAGGTGAGGCTGCTTAGGATAGCTAAAGCCTGTTAATGTACTCCAGGCCCTTATGTCAATCCAGAGTAATCCAATTCAATTCAAAGCATAAGCAATGGAATTTGCAGTAATCAGTCTCTCTCAGTCAAATTTGCAAGCCTGCTATGTGCTAAGAAATGGTTTCAAAAAATTATGCATCATTTAATAACTATTTATGTAGCTCCTTATTGTGTGAAATAAGTATTATTGATGAACTCCAATTATTAAAAAAACTCCCACCAGAAATTTAAAAGAGATCAGATTTCCAAATTATATTAATATTAGAAATGCTGCAACATGGAAATTTGTGATGTTTGTGAAGCCATATTTTACTCTTGTTAATACTCAGTATTTCATAAAAAATTCAGACATATTTTATCCCAAAGAGAGTTGCACTGATTCTTGTTCCAAATTAAAATATCTAAATTTTAATTCATTTTATGTATAAAGGCGACATTTAGACACATGTGAAGAGGTCTAGCTATGCTATGTAGATTGATGCTCAGTCCAACTTGAATGGCAAGTTAGGTTTATTAAACAATGCTTTTAGAAGTCAACAAGTTCAGTACCTACCCTAGTGGTTTCTTTCTGAAATCCATCTGCGTCTTTATTTACCTTAGCTATCTTTATTAGAACAGTCCCTTCAATTTTAATCTTTATAAAGTAGTTATAAAACTCTTCTACTTTGTGCATGGCCTAATAATTTTCCAACATACGTCTGACAATATTTTCTTTTGTTGCCTTTCAGTGCTTACCCTTTACCTTTTTCTCTGATAGAACATTTTCCAAGGCTTGCTCTCTGCCCCCAACAGAACCTGTGCAAGTTTAACATGCTGACTAATTTCATTCATTTAACCAAGTATAGAAGCTACAATAAAATATGAATAATGTTTGAGAGTTATTGAGACTGATTAATGCACATACTGAAGAGCTGAATCATATACTTATAGAATGGTTTGGGTTAGAAGGGACCTTAAAGATCATCTAGTTCCAGCCTCCCCTGTCATAGACAAGGACACTTTAAGCATACCAGGTTGCTCAGAGTCCCATCCAACATGACCTTGAACACCTCCTGGGATGGAACATCCAGAGCTGCTCTCGGCAACCTGCCCCAGTGCCTTACCACCCTCACAGTAAAGAATTTTTTCCTAATAGCTAATCTAAACCTTCCCTTTTTCAGTTTTGAGCCGTTTCCCTTTGTCCTGCCACTACATGCCTGATGTACTGTTTGGGCCTTAGGCAGTTGTGCCATACTTGACAGGTTAGTGCCACTGCCAGGCAAATTTCATAATCCCCAGCACATACCTCAGGAAAAGTGGGGTATTTTTCAATCAAAGTTGTCTTCTGGTTCAGACTCACTGTTCTATGTTACAGAGCATATGTTTTTAAAAATCTCTTCAGGTTAATTTATGCAATTGCAAATAAATAAGTCCACTAGAGGGCAATAAAATTGTTAATCTATCTGCAATAACAACATTTCATTTGATTAGAAAATTTAAGTGAATAAGGAAAAGCACAGGAAACCATTTAAGTGACGGGGTGTTTGTACTGACTTCAGACTGGGAACACTACTCATCCAGCTTCTTTGGTTTTCCTATTCCAGGCATGCAAGTGAACACCCTGGTAAACATCTCCAGATGCACCAGTCCTCTATTCCATGAGGAGAAATGGAAATGTCAGAAGGACAATTTTATAAGCAGAGAATTTCAGGGACCTCATTTACCTAGTGTAATTCAACCTGAGATATTAAGCCCTTTGGTCTTTATCCTCAACAATAATCTCATGTCCTACTACTTAAAATGTCCTTTACATAAAGAAGTTTGAAAAGTAAAATACCTATCATCAAATCCCTTTTTGACCTGTAAAGTAGGAAAAAGACTTACCAATGTCTTTAAAAGCTGTCCTTTAGGAGTTTACACTAAGCCGTACAGTATGAGAAGGAAAACATGAGTAAAGAATCAGAGAAAAGATAGAAGAGTAATTAGGAGTCTCTTTCAAGAAAAATTCCAGTCATTTCCCCACCTCATTCCTCAGAGTTTTGCTGCAGCTTTCTAGCATGTATGTTTCACATCTGATGAAATGAGTAGTGATTTCTACAGTAAGTGAAAACTTAATTTTAATCCATGCATTATACAGAAAGTGTACAAAAATGGTGAATATAATGCAATTTCAGACTTGTACTGGATAAGTTATACTAAAGGATTAAACATTTTACAGGCATATGCATAAGAATGATCACTGTATTTCAAGATATCTAATGCAAAACTGTCCATATTGATATTGTGAACAATTTAGTGAAATAGCATATACACTTAAAAAATCTGCAGAATGAAATAAAACACATTGATACTATCAGCAAACTATCTTATATATATAATGACTTAATTTATTGGTTATGTAACTAAAGCAGAATTAAAAGACAGAATAAACAGTAAACTAACTTTTGACTATATCAAGTGTAGAACTGAATTATGAGTGATGTGTGAATAATCTACAGTAAATTTATTTAGAGTGTCAATATATTTTTTTCACAATATTAATTTAAAAGTGTTAAAGCAATGTTAGGCTCTTATATCTCTTATATTTTCAATAATCCACTGTTTAGCTAAACTGCATGAAGGTACAGTTCTGATAAAGCTTGATAAAACAGATTAAAACGGAGTGTAAGGTGTTACTGGTTTTCAGTGAACTTTTATTGAGTGCATGCATTTTTAACAATGCAAGTTCTGAAAGAATTAAGAAAACCTAGCAAGTGTGTGATGATAGCCAATAAGGTCATGACTGTGAGAATGATCAGCTCCCAGTCAGCCCTGAAATTGCATCGGGTCTGCTGCTCCAGCTTGATCCCTACAAATCTATGGTGCCTAATGGGATTCATCCAAGAGTCCTTAAAGAGTTGGGTGATGTCATCACAAAACCTCTCTTGATGATTTTTGAGTGGTCTTGGGAATCTGGAAAGGTGCTACAGCTGACTGGAAGCTGGCCACCATTGTCCTGAATTTCAAGAGCAAGGACCTCAGAAACTACAGGCCTGTCAGTCTCACTTCAGTGCCTGGTAAATTCATGGAGAATTTTTATTCTGGGAGGTTTTGAAATATGTCTTAAAGACAATGCAGTCTTTGATCACAGCCAGCACAGCTTCATGAGAGGAAATTCTGCTTTTCAAACCTGATTTCCTTTTATGACAAGGTAACCCACCTGGATGATCAAGAGAAGCCACTTGATCTTTTTGGATATCAATAAAGCTTTCAATGCTGTCTCTCACGGAATCCTTCTGGATAAAATATCCAGCACACAGCTGGGTAAACACATCATGTGATGGGTGAGCTGCTGGCTCGTGGGTCAGGCACAAAGGGCTGCAGTGAATGGGGTGATGTCAGACTGGGGACTTGTCATTAGTGAGGTTCCACAGGGCTCCATTTAGGCCCTGTGCTCTTTAACACCTTTATAAATGACCTGGATGCAGGACTGGAAGAGACATTGAGAAAGCTTGCAGATACAAAACTTGGAGGAGCCGTTGACTCCCTCGAAGGCAGGAAGCTGGACAAATCAGAGGGCTGGGAAATCATCAACCATATGAAATTCAACAAGGAAAAGTGCTGGATTCGGCACAGGGATGGGGCAACCCTGGATGTACAGATAGTCTGGGGAATGAGATGATGGAAAGCAGTGCCAGGGAAAGGGACCTGGGGGGCCCTGGCTGATAGAAAGTTGAATGTGAGTCAGCAGTGCCCTGACAGCCAGGAGGGCCCAGCATGTCCTGGGGCGCATCAGGCACAGCATTGCCATCTGGGCAAGGGAGGGGATTGTCCTGCTCTGTCTGCCCTGAGGTGGCCTCACCTCAAGTCCTGAGGGCAGTTTTGGGCACAACAATATAAGAAAGACATTAAGCAGTTAGAGAGTGCCCAAAAGAGAGCAGTGAAGATGATGAAGGATTTTGAGGGGAAGATGAATGAGGAGTGGCTGAGGTCACTTGGTCTGTTCAGCCTGGAGAAGAGGAGACTGAGGAGAGTCTTCATTGCAGTCTGCAAGTTGAGGTGAAGAGGAAGGGCAGGCACTGATCTCTTCTTTGTGGTGAACAATGATAGAACCAGAGGGAACAGTGTGAAGCTGTGTCAGGGGAGGTTTAGACTGGGTATTAGAAAAAGGTTCTTCACCCAGAGGGTGGTTGGGCACTGGAACAGGCTCTCCAGGGAAGTGGTCATAGCACCAGCCTGACAGAGTTCAAGAAGCATTTGGACAATGCTCTTGGGCATGTGGTGTGATTCTTGGGGATGATGCTGTACAGGGACAGCAGTTGGACTCAATGATCCTTGTGGGTCCCTTCCAGCTCAGCTTACTGTGCTTCTGTAATTCTGTAATCCTCATTGGAGCGCAATGGCTAACAAAAGCTTTTAAACAGTTTGTTGGTGTCCTTCAACTAGATTTTTCTACTTTGATGGTTATTACCACAAAAGACACTACATGCTTTAGCATGTACGTGTAGCATATGGCCCTCTATTGTCATGCCAAAAAACCTGACTTTTCTTTAGGCTTTGTCACCATAAGAATTGATACATTAGCTGGTCGGTTCACAACTAGAGAAGAGAAGCAGCAACTGATGCTCTTTGTAAACAATGCCCATACAGTCCTAGAGTTAGTGAGCACCAGACAGCTTTTTTTTTTATTATTCCCTGCATGACTGTTGTCTGTTGTCTAGAAAAAGCCAAACCTTAAAAAAGAAGTCTTGAAAAGAAGTAATCTTTATGTCTTCATGGGTACTTTGAAGGCCCTTCAGACTCAGGAACTCTAACAACTCTGTTGCAGATTTAATTCCAGACAAAGCCTTCCATAACAAAATGTTTCTAGTTTGTTTGAAAAAGTTGAATGATGTTTAACAGAGAAAACAAGAACCAAATTTTTATGCTCTATAAAGGCTATATGTAGTTTTGTCTAAGTGCTATTCTGTTTGGTATTATAAGAAAATTGTCCTCTACTTAGAGTGCTTTTCTCTGGGGAAAAATTGCCATTACCTGTGAGTCCTGGGAACAGCAGCTAAGGAAATTTAAAGGAACATTACTCAGTAGTCATGGCACTAGCCAGATCTCACAGAGGTCTAGGCCTTTGAGGTAGAGGACATGTGTATAGGAAATATATATTAAGTAAGTAAGACAACATTAAGAAAAGCCACATGTTAGAGTGTTCTTCTGAGAAAAATAGCTACATGCATTTATTGGGAAACAACAAATCCAGCTTGTCTATATTCAGTCATCAAACTAATTTTGCAAATTACTTTGAGCAATAAAAGTAGAAATGAAATCTCTCTCTAAATTTCATCCTAGTATTAACCAAGCTTTAATAATATCTCTAGTTGCTATATACACATACATTTAAGTGCAAAGTCTGAAATGGATTAAGGAAACAAACATGCATATGAAATTATAGGTAAATCAGTTTAAATGGAAATAAGTTCCAGATGCCAAAGGAGATGCTGCTAAAATGCCTGGAATGTGACATCAGAGATGATGAGCAAATGTTGTTTAGCTGTAACATTGAATTAATCCTGAAGATAAAATAACATTGATGTATGCTTCAAGAGGAGTTCACACAGGAGTCTGTAAACTAGAAGGTCTTAACTGTTGCACTAGATAGATGGGGGAATATATTCTGCTTCAGCCTTCTCTCTGGCACTCCCTGTATGCCCCATTATGCCAGAGCTACTGAATTCCTTGTGCCTTCTGATTCGTATGTATGTGGAAGCAAGGGAAATAGAATATGAAACCATGTCTTCTTTTTACCTAGGTAAATGTTAAAATAAGTCCATAGCCTCTCCCATTTTTCCCCCAAATGTACTGGACCTGTAAACTCATTTTATCTACATCAATTCTGATTTATTCTAATCACCTCCACATAGTAAATATATAATAAAACAACCAACACATCTAAATATTAAAACTCAGTTTGGAAAGCCTAGAAGGGTTTTATCTCCAGAATGTCCAAGTGAAGTTTTGATGGAATAATCTTTCAGAAAAGAGGTATGTTCTACCTAATGCAATGAATACTGTGGTCAGGGCCCCAGCCCTTGGCTCCAAGAAAGCAGCTGTTCCTTTCTGATCCTTGGCAATCAGCTTCTGAGCAAGTTTTCACTAATAATGACTGCAAAGCTTTCAGAAATAATACAGCTCTGGATTTATAACCTTGAAGAGATAAATTCCACATCCAACTGTGAACACATGTTGTTCTCTTAACCTTATAGGTATGTCTTAAACCATCCTGTCCAGTGCATTACGCTGTAGATCCAGGTATGGCATAGCCTAAACAAACCCCATACTTTATTACAATGAAATCTTTGTCTGTTACTGTGTTCTCACAAATTCAAAATTGCATTCATTGTAAGAATACTCTTGAATGATATGTGAAGTCTGATCTCTCAAGAACTATGTGCTCCTGACTGCAAAACTACAGGTTCACTCCCCAGGATAGGCAGGCAGGATTGGTAGGAAGGTGTCATGCCAGCAACAAAAGGCAATACTTGCTCTTATGCAAGTGAAATCCTCTTCTGTGGACACATCAGTAACTGAGTGAACTTTCTGTAAACTCAGAACCTCTATTTTTGGCATATGGAAACTTTTCAAATCAATCCTTCATCAACTTAGAAGAAATATTATTTTCACCATGTTTGTAAAGGGACCCTAAGTACTCTAACCAAGGTCAGAGTCCAGGTAGCACAAATTATATATAAACTTATTAATTTTCTGGTAGAAGATTGAGTTATTTTTAGATTTCTACCAAATATCCCTTATAAGGCAATTTTAAGTGGATTAATGGGATTTCTTTTTTGGAGTTGCTAACACTTGCCCGGAGGTGGAGTAGAAAAAAGGATAATCTCCACAGATTTCTTCTTTGTCAGTGAGAAGGGTTCGTCCTTTAACATGCTGAACTACCTCTGGAGGAAACTTTCTACATAGATTATAAAAGAAGCTAAAGCATAGACATAATTATGGGTATAACTATAATAAAATATCCTTATAATAAATTGGTTTGGTTTTTTGGTTTTTGTTTTTTGGTTTTTTTTCAGAGGATGAGTCCAGATATGTAGGCCTTCTCTACATAGTTTATGATTTTCTGTAAGTCTAAAATTGTGCTGTTATATATGGTGGTTAGATTATTAGATAATGGATTTCTAAAAAATCAGAACTAATATCCAGTGAATCATAGACAAGAGGGTTGTGATCCAATTCTGTGCTTGAATCAGAATCTCTGCTACTTTTCTTTGTCTGAAAAGTAATACTTAAGTTTTCTCAAGTACCTATCCTAGCCAATAGAAAAAAAAACTTTTATGCAAAAATAAAAGGAAACAAGTTTCTTTATAAGCTAAAGTGTTCTTTTAGGAATTTTTCTTTTTGTCTTTCTTTTCTCCATGTGATTTACCAATTAGTTTGCCTCAGAAAATTAAGGCAAGAAATGACATTAGCATAGTTAGAAAATCCTTTTTTAAGGATTATTCTTCAAGAAGTTGTATCTATGATGAGATGACTCTGAAAGATTAAAAAAATTCTTTCAAGAATTCTGATGCCTTGTAATTAGTGCTCCTCAAAAGTGCCTCTAGTTTCTTGCTGCCAAAATAACTGAAGGTTTCTCTTGTCTTTGCCACAACCAGCTTTTTGTGTCTAAGGCACAAGGAACCAGAAAAATAAGATAAGAAATTTGAGGTGAAACCTTAACCCAGAGAGATACAGAGGATGTCCAAAGTGTGAATTTCTATATCGAGCTCTTACAAAGCCCTGCCTTTACTTATGAAGCCCTCTAAGGGTCTGTAAAGTCAGTTACAAAGACAGACTAGATTCACCAATGTACAGTGCTCTAAACATGTAAAACAACTACCAGTGCAGTTTAACTAGGGTCTGAATTGCTTGGCATGGTAAAAAGTCTGATCTCAACAGTTAAAATATTTTTATTTTTTAAGACTTGTTATTTCACATTTTCATGTCATTAGAAGTCCTGAAAGGAATATTCTCTGACTTTTTATTTCATTTTTCTAGTATGAATTGTTTGACAATTCTTTAAATGTAATGAAAGTAAAAGAATGAAAACAATCACAATTTTCTTTCTTGATGGGCCTCCACTATTACTCCCCAAAAGAAATGCACAAATACTAGCACTTTCTTATAAACTTAAGTTTTTTCAATCAGGTATTGAATTATGCAATGAATATTCTTGGACCATTATAATCAAGTGGCCTTGAATCCCCTATAAAATAACATTATTATCCCAAACTCCTTGCAGAGCAATGTCAGAATGATACAAAAAATAATATTTCTGAGGAAGTTGCTCTCATTTAAATCCACTGACTGTGTCACTTTGGATGACAAGTGACTTTGGTGATTCTCCTTGAAAAGGATTTTGCCTGTTCGTGTTAAAGAAATTCTCATTTCAGTTTATATAAATATCTCTTTTCAAGGTAGAAAGTAGCTGTGTCATGCTAATGAAATGGAACTAATTTTAGTATTTCTGTTATATTTTCACTAAAGTATGTACATTATTATGAACAAAGTAACAGGTAAAACAGCTTTAAGATTTGGTTTTCTCCCTTTTCTGTTCATAGCACTAAGTTAAAATAGTAATAAAAAGAAAAAAATCCTCAGAACAATGATATCTGAATTCACCTCTTAATGAGAAAATTGTCTCTCCACAGACTGAAACTTGTCATCTCATCTTAACAAATGCATGATAAGGAAGTTTAAAATGCTTTTATATATCATCCTGTATTCTTGTATTGGCTTTTTTCCCCCTATTCTTTTTTGATAAAGACTAAATGTAATATCATCTGGTTTTATTCATTATCTTTCACATTCAAAGCATCCTGAAGAATATTACAAAATATTGAGACACAAGCTGGTCTTTTTAATGGGTGTGTAAGAAAGAGTACAGTGTATCTGGTAAGAAGAGAGGCGTGATCTGCAAATCTTCTTTGGTGTGATGTGCATTGACCTCATGCACAACTGTCCTCTCTAATAACTGCCGGAAGAGTTTTGCAAGAGGAGGACTGCTTGAGCTATCAGCCCAAATGTTATCCCTCCCAAGGAAAGGGATCATAGCTGAAATATCAGTGGAACTTCTTCTCTAACCTCCCACATCAACCTGGCACAGGTTATCGTGTGAAGTACAAATTAAAGGGAAGAATAGAGAAAATGCAACCAGAGCACTACATATATCTCCTTCCTCATCTCCAGTCATTTTTTTCACCCCATACAAAATCAGGGCAAATAAATATCCAGCTGGATGCAAAGTAATGTGCTTTGATTTTAGGTATCAATGTCTACATGACAAGAGAACAAAATAATTGGGAAATTGTTTGGAAAAGGACTCCCCAACATTTTAAGCTGTCACAGAGGCATATATTCCAATATCAGTTAATTGCTGTTGCCCATATTTCCTGAAATTTCTGCAAAGTATTTTGGCTTATCAGACGCAAGAAACCTTTCAACAGTGCAATGTAACCTAACAACTTTGGGCAGCACTACCAAAATGTTAAAATGTGGTGGATACATGACTCCCACTCTCCATCTCACAATTGTCTGTCCTAGGAGTGGTTTCTAAATTAGGCTTCTAAATTACTTCTTCGTTGTTAGCATATTGTCCTGCTTCCTGTTACTGCTGTATTGTGGCCATAAGATGTTACTCAACTTCTCTCTGCAAGCATCATAAAAGTGAAAACATTTATCTCTGAGTATGGATATTTAAAAAATAGTACATTAAATAGAGAAAGAATTGACAACAACACACAAGCATACAGGGACAGAAAGTAACTGGTCTCTGCTGTCTGCATCAAGGTTAAACATGCTGATAAATCATGTTAGCTCATGGCCAGAATAATATTATACTTGGAAGACCAGGGGCTGTGGCAGGATACTTTCTTGAAGAAAGAAAGAAAGAAAGAAAGAAAGAAAGAAAGAAAGAAAGAAAGCATCTTATTTACAGCTAGACTTTTGCTGTACATAACGTAAATAAATTAATAAGAATTTTCTTAATAAAGAATCAATTTATCTTTAGAAACCTTATATGTTTTCATCTCTGTACTGAATTAATATAACTAAAGTAACTAGTGTTATGTTAGTCATTGCGGCAAGGGCTTGTCTTGTCAGATCCAGAGTTAAGACAAGTATCTGATTAGTGCACAAATAAGTACTTTGGAACAAAGCAAAGTGGAACTATGGAAAGATTCAGCTTCTAGAGGACATTACCTCTTCAGAAACTAGAACAGCAATGTGTTATTTTTAAATAATGTTTCAGGAACCACTTGTGTGGTGGATTTTGCCCTTTCTCAATTATATTTAGCAGAGGTGAATCAACAAGAATGCCTTCTTGATCATTGATACATATTGGTGTATGCACATCCTCAGTTACAGACAACTGAGCAAACTTTTATATAGTGATGTCAAAAAAAAAAGAGTAATTTTGAGAGGAAGAGAAGTAGCATTGAACTTTTGAACGTCAAGCACAAGGTAGCCTATGCAATGACATTAGTACTGATCCAGAAAGAGCGACGTAAATATTCTGTCAAACACCAGCACAGAAGACAACAGCAGCTTGTGACAACAGCAGTGAGAGCTTATGGCAATGAGCTCCTCAAGAAAGACAAGTTGTTGGGATTCAAGAGCTGAGGCCACAAAAGATTCAAAAATAATTACATTTCTGGGGGTAAGATGTTTGTGCTGCTGTTGAGGACATTCTGCATGCCACTGCAGTGCTAGGCACAGAGCAATCACTGTGACTATACCCTAAACTATGTGCCCTGAATTTTTTGTTCAAGGATTCAAAACCCACTGGTGGAAGGGAAGAACAACTACTGCTATGTAGCAAAAATGTGTGCTGACCTTTACCCAGAAATATGCACTGACTCAATATCCAGATTGGGATTAGGTGAGTTTATTAGTCTGTAGCCAGTAAATCAAAAATGTGAGAAAACCAAATTCCTCAGGCTACTGAAGCCCCAGCATATGACGAATTAAGTGCTGTAAACAAACAACAGAGTTTGTTTATAGACAGATCTTGTAAAATTACTGCAGGGATCAGGAGGTGGTGAGCTGCTACTTGGAAACCCTCCATGGGAGGAGCTGCCACCTGTGAGGGAACTGGAGGCTCTAGTCAGTTTGCAGAAGTAATGGCCTTGAAAATAGCCTTGGAACATGTTCAGATGCATCACTGGCCCCAGTATTTGTACATAAAGTCTTCTGGCTAATGCAATATAAAACTATTTCAAAAAACTGGAATTGTGTTAACTGGGAGCAACAAACAGGTGAGCCTGGGGAGAGGGGAGGAAAATGTTTGTTTTTAATTGTGTGTTTTCCTTTTTTTTTAAAATACATGAATCTGTAATTAAAAGTTTTTGTTAATTGCCAATAAAACATATGTAAAATTCCTCTAATTGAAAATATTTTACCTCCAACAACTGTTGGGGTGGTGGCACAAACAAGATTCCTAGAGGGTAGCTCTGAAAAGCAAAATATTGATCCCATCAGCTTGCTAGCATACCCTTACTTCTTGAAAATGCTAACAAGGATACTGAATAGATGGACAGATCTTAAGGAACAACTATGCCAAATTACTGAGGGAGCTGTAGAGGTGGCCCTTGCAGATTTAGGAGCAGACCTAATAAAAATGTATGTTTTACACTGGACAAATATAGACAAGTATCTGTGTATGCAAGATTATTGTGCATATGTTTAAACAGTGTGCAAACAGTACTAAAAACACTACAGAAGACATATAGCCTCAACAAATTCTCCACTAGAAAAGATCAGATCTGTATTTATGAAATATTTGGATGCCAGAAGATTTATTTACAATTTCTGAGAGAAAGTCTATCCAGAGGGCAAAATATGTCATGACAAAACTAAAGACACATTTCTGACCTATCTGACATTGACTCAGGAAATGAGCAACACATTACAGAAGAATTCAGTGGTTTAGTAGCATCTGGGAATCTGAAAACATAACGGATAGCAGTAGGCATGCATAATCCCTTGGAAAGACATCCAAGAAACTGATGACAAGGGCAAACAAACAGAAAAGGATCCTTACCTAGTAGTGTTGGATTCAGCAAAACATCTTCCCAGGTAACAAAACAAGCTGTGATGAGCTAGAAAAACGTTTTTATCCCCTGAAGTCATCTGGACCCTGTCAGAGAAATGACAGATTCTGTCACAGTTAGGAGAATGCCAAGCAATGTGGGCAGCCCTCTGTAGCAAGGAAGATCTACAGCTGAGCATGATCCTGTCCGACTGTCAAAATGCCAAACAATGGCAATAGCCCACGTTCCCATAGAAAATACTGCCTGTAAGGAAAACACAGACTGAGAGAACAGTGGAGAGAAAACTCTGAGCAACAGCATGGAGTTGGCAGACTGACAGTATGTAAAGGACAGAAGGAAAGCAATAGAGTGACCTAAAATGACATTCTGTGAGAAATGAACATGCCTAATACATCTACAACAAGGGTTACATGAGCTTACAAATCCTTGCAAGTGCTACAAATACTTTCAAAATCAGACTTTCAAAGACCAAAATTTTTCTAACATAGATAGGAGTTCTGAAAAGATTTTTTTTCCCATTCTGATTCAGAAATAATCATCAGCCTCTATCCTCCAATAAGAAATCTGGATTTAGCCAACCATAAATCAAACCCTTTTTAAACTGATGGCAAGATCTTTCATTTTTTCCACCAGATTCCACCTATGACTTTGTTTTAATGTCTAAGCTATTGCAGTATGTAGACTTTATGAAAATGCACAAAATAAATAGCATAAAAAATATCAGATGTTCCCAAGTATGCATTATTTAACAATACATTGATTTGTTGCAGATTCTTTAAGCAGTTAGTGCTAACACAAAGGGATGAAAATCTGTTTTATTAAATATAGCACAAATAAGAAGAATTTCAAATTTTCCCCTGATTTGGTCTTTAAGTGAGAAATGTTGCATTTGTCCTATACAATCAGTATTAAGAAAGTATGTAGAATAATCTTCCATATATTCATCGAACACTATAAATGGATTATCTCTGTTGTGGATTCTAAATTTAATCTAGGTAGAACTGGTTACCAGTGTAAGTCACAGAATTACATAAAAGTAAAATTATAGAGTGTTTGTCTTCACAGTATAAGGGAAGAACTTACTAATTAACACTACTTAGAGATTTTAGGTTTTACTTAATTTGCATGAGGGGACTCAAAACAGTTTCTTAATTTTATCTCTACCACATTAGCACCAGTGGAAATTCAGCATTTTAAATGGAAATTAGCTCTGACAAGTTAAAATTTGATGGGCAATGGTGAGATTGCATTTAGAAGAGTAACACCTTCCCTAGCTTCTTCTAAGTGAGACTGTAAGAGAGCTGACAATGTGGTAGTGCCCATTTCATGGTTTATTCACATTTTTCAGGTAGCCTTACAGAAAGGAATCTCTCACTTAAATGAAAAATACAACTGGTCCATTGTAGACATGTTGGATGGATGAATGAACTGGTGCCAAGTACTGAAAAAAAATAGATCAAATATATATTTTGCCAGGAAGTATATGGTATGCTGGATGTGAAATATGAAATATTAGAACTTTTTAAATCCAGCCATAGAGAGTCATGATACCTAGGTATCAAACCAAATATACCTTCCCTATCTGTGAACTGTAAAAGGGATCATCCTTTTTGACATATGTAGGCATGAAATATGATGGAAGATTTTTGTTTTGTTTGTTTTTTAAGTAGGTATTTATACCTTGTCTGGTTATTTTATTAAAAAATGATTCATATATTTTCAAAGCTCTCTGTGTTATTCTGAATATTCTTAAAAAATATAAATCCATTCAGGGGTGGATCCATTCAGTTAATGCTATTTATGGAAAGATATCAGAGATTAAACTTTAATCCTAGGTTCTATTGTAAATAGTATTTTTTTAATATTTCACAAGTGGATGATCAAGGTTTTAATATAATTTCTGGATTCTATCTAGAATACCTAACCTTAAAGTAGGAAGATAATCTAGTTTACCAAACTGAGAAATTGATGCCATATTATATTTTATTTCATTTCAAAATTAGTTACTTCAGTTAATGGAAGCAATTAACCACCGAGAGAGTTCAGCAGGAACTGTGTTGGACTTTCATGACACTGAATTGAAAAGTGAATATACTCCTATAATTCATGGTCTAATTAAGATATGATTTAAAGGGCGTGTTGAATTTCTATTCCTTTCGTATACACTAAGTGTAATTATAATGATACTTCTCACCTGAAGTACTCTAAAAATATCTCTTACCTAACAACATACTGATAAATTCTCATGACAATGGGGATGAACATACTTCCATCCTAAAGGAAAAAATTAAACATCTGTTGATGCCAATGGCATGCTGTGATATAAGAGCATTTATGTGACACCCTTTGCTTCCATTCTCATTGGTTTTAGTGCAATGTTTTGGCTGGCAATAAATATTTGAAGCACATGAAAACAGAGAAGTATCCCCTGACATTTGAAAACTTCTCTCTGGTAAACAGTTTCATATTTTATGTAAGCTGGAAATTTAATTTTAAATACATGTAGATTAAACTTTGATTTTATAGGTTTTAAAATTTCTCATTCATGGTTTTACTAATGTGTTCATAGATATATTATAATGTAATGTGAAGTGAGTAGGGAAGAGTTAACAACCTTACAGTCTGTTTCTACTACCATATTTTTATTGGAATGAGCTATCCATTTCACTATATCATTACAGTGCTGATTTAGGGCCTTAAAATGTAATGCATAATTTCCCTGAGTAAAAAAAAAAAAAAAAAAGTGAGGATTGGATTATCGCTTATCTGCAAGGGAAAGAAAGACTTTGAAATAAAGTGGGAAAATGTGGGTAGGTTGTTTTGTTAGTAGGTTAGTATTTTTGAATGGAAATTTTAAAATGTTAAAAATAATTTTAATTGCCCTGGCATTGCATGAACATTATTGGATTAGTCATTAATTCATGCTGGCAGTAGATTTTTTAATACGTTTCCTACTTTTCTGTATGAGAAAACAGATCACTTTAACGGATATTTAAAATCTCAAGATGTACCTAATACTGGAAATGCTTCAATGTAAAAATGGCAAACCCACAGTACCTTTCTAATTTTATTCAAAACTGTCTCAGTGGTGGCTAATATGTCATGCAGATACGTCTCACAAAAGAGAGCTCCTCTTTACAGAATGGCAGCAGTGATGTGTTTGGCTCCATTTGTGCTGTGTCTTCTTTGCTTTCCCTACTTTTGCTATTTTAAAGTTACAGAGCAGCTCACATAGAAATTTGATGTTTCCTTCCAGTCTGGAAGGCTTTCAATGAGGATAGTTAATGGGATTGAAGAGTAGTTTGGAAACTAAACAATTGACAAATAATTCTAAATTAAACTATTCCCACGGGTTTGTGTTTTCCTATTCAAGGTTGGACCAACCATAGACTGAGCCACAAAAAAAGTGATAAACTTCTCTGAGGACAGACAGAGAGCTAGATTTAGTGAGAGATTTAGGTACACAAAAGTGTTTGGCAGCAACTAAATGCACCTTTCCATGTAGATTCCCCAGGTAGCTCTAAAAGAGATGATATGCCTGTACTAGCATCCGAAATTACTTGCCCAGATTCTAAAAAAGTTCAGTTTTGTTATCCAAAGCTCCACAAACCTGGAAAAAAGGAAGTTATGCAGTGCAGTGCCATGCACAAAAGCACAAATACTCGCTGGCTTATCAGAGTTTACAAAACCCTGGTACCTGTAAGCATCTTGAAATCTTTTGCATTGTGTGGTATTTCCACATTCTTCACTCATAAAATAATGAACAATGATTCATTTATCTAAATAAGCAAACAATCAAAGCCCAAAGTTTTATTACTTTTAATTACACTGGGCAGTCCTTACTGGTGTCCTTGTAAAAGGTGCCTCAAGCCTAACAATTAAATCACTAACAAACCAACAGTGGTTCAACAATAACAACCAACAGTGAAACTTTTAGACCCACAGGAAACATATAAAAACCGATCAAAGCACTTGAAATGTAAATAATCAATGAAGGTGAGTAAACAAAATATTTCTAAATGCAATAGTACATTCCTCAATTTTTAATTTTTTTTTTTTACTTTTTAACTTTGTGGAATCTTGGGCAGAAAAAGGCTCACTTGATGGCATTTGAAAAACATTAGAGATGATAGGATTCAATATGCTGTTTGTGTCAGAAGTAAAGCAGGCTAAGCTATATTATACTGAGCAGTTATTGCTGCTGCAGAAATCCAGTCAATTTTCTTTTAATATATGTGAGGGCAGGAAAAAGATAAAAAGTTGGTGAGACTCAATTGCAACTCAAAAATAAGGAAATTATAAGTACAGTGTGCCATCTTATCTGTCCCTTCCAGACTCGATAAATGTCTCCTCATGCCTGTGAACAGAGGAATAAGAGTCTGATGTAAGAAAGCTTAAGTTC
Source organism: Lanius collurio (assembly GCA_020086605.1). NCBI lineage: Eukaryota > Metazoa > Chordata > Aves > Passeriformes > Laniidae > Lanius > Lanius collurio. The sequence continues at coordinate 41,381,054 of JACBWW010000003.1, forward strand.
CCTGAATTATACAAGTTTGTATAGGCAATCTGTGTGTGTAAAATCACCTATCCCAGGATTGTCAGCCCTCTTTCAGAACTTCCACCTGAATTCATCCTGACCCATCTCCAGTTAAAGTGCTTTACTCCAAAACTCTCAAGGCACTAAGTGAAACTTCCTCTTCTGTCAATCTGTATATTTGAAATGGAAATCCAGTGAGGATTCTTGTTTAAACTACATAAAGGGTAGCAATTTTGACCTGCTTCCCTTCCTAACTTCTGCATCAATTCAACAATATCTGGATTGCCTAATATATCTTGTACAATGCAAGAGATCAAGGCTCTTAATTTGTGTTTTAGATTCCAGACTGGTAAGTCTTACATGTCAAACCAATATTCTCCTAGGCTTTAAGTACAGCTGATTTTACTTAGATAACTAGCTAACACCCCCATTTTAGATATCTAATGTGGTAAGATTTATCTCTGGTGCAAGCGTATACATGCCCAAGATATGGTGTCACTCATGAGGACTTCAGAAGCACTTACTCTCCCCACTGTCCAAATGGATGTGAGCTCTACTTCTAGAAGTTTGCATGACTTTATACAACTAAAAAGGAAGGTAAGCAGAGCACACTATGCCCTAAGAATACTTTGGGGTCTAGCCTGCAATGTCAGGTCCTGCTTTTTTAGTTTTATATATTGTCCAATTTATTTTTTATTCCAGTTCTCAGAATCATTCAATCATTCTCACATGATAGTCTGTGTTTAAAACGCTTTTCAATTCTCTATCATCAATAAATTTCATTATCACATTGATGCTTTTGTGCCAAGTTCCTAATGAAATATTTGAATAAAATCAGACCCAAGGCTAACCTTTTAGGAACTTCATCAATAGGTATCTTCTGTGAAGAAAAATCTCATTTCAGTTCTTTTTCAGATTTCATTGGTCAGTTTCTTACCTACCATACAGTTCCTCTATTTTTGCTCATTATTCCTTGTTTAATGAACATCCCATTTGACACTGCATTAATTTCTTTTAGTGAAGAGCTGATTAAATCTTCTGCATTTCTTTAAATGGCTTAGAAACAAAGTAACATGACCCATTATATTAAATCAGCTCAGAAATTATATCTCAGAAAAGTTTAGTGTAAAAAGATAATAATTTTAAGATATTAATCAAAAATGAGAAGTATTCAGTTAGGGCAAAGTGAATTCTCAGAATTCACTAAACCCTAACTGAAAGGCTCCTTATTAAAAAAGGTGAATATTAACCAAAACAGCATTGTCCAGAAAAAAAAAAATCAAACTAAATAATTAAGCTTTTTAAAATTACAGTTATTAACTGAGCTATTTTTAGTCATCTGACATTTAAATATCAATCAGCTGAGTATCCTACTCCCTTGGTAACTGCAAATACTAGTTTTACAATACAATTTGATGTTTTATTTCCCTCCTCCTTGGTTCTTTCTTTCTGGCAGTGTGATGAATTATACTGGTGTTGCAGGTTATTGAGTCACTAAAGTTAGAGCAGAAACTCATTTTTATGACAGCACTAAGATATTACTCTGCCTATTCCTTGAAAATGAAGAGTCTTTTTGAAGCTGCAACTGTTTCTATATGCACCAAAAAACCCAATTTCTGTGGTGTCTTAAGAGAGAAATTGCTTTCTAATACACATCACATCCATGTGTCACATATGACATCAATAAACCCTGATAGATTTTTTACTGGGTCTTCAGGTCAATGCCTGAAATACAGTACTGCTCCAGAGAAAAGGAATCACCCAGGAAATGCAGATAAACAGAGGACTCTTGTGATTCACAAGCTTAGAAAAGTCTGAGTGCAGTGCTGAGCATGTTCTGTATGCTATTTTCTATTCAAGACAGACTGTAATTTTTCTTCTCCTGTGAGCAGAAGAGATTAGTATGCAGATGTGTAATAATGCTTATCAGACAGCAAAACCAGAAATGGACAAGATCAAGAGCAATTTATTATTCACAAAACAGAGGGTTGAAATTTAGGGGTGATCTCTGAGAGCGAGTTGTTTCTTGGAAAAAGTGGATGAAATATTGGTTCCGCTGAAATTGGTGAAATGTTGCCATCAGTTTTAACAGAGATAAAATTGTATTTTCCTGCTTTTGTCTTTATTTTCACATATCCCTCTTTTTGACTCCCTGGAAAATTCATATTAATAGTTCCATTTTTCATTTGGGGCCTAGGAAAAATATTTGCATATGTGTGTGTCCAAAGCACTTTGCATCATCTCACTATTTTTTGATTGATTATTTTGATATGCAGATTTATTCCTGAGCATTGCTGTGGAAAGGGTTGGAGCGTCTGTGAGAAGGGTGATCAGGTGAAAGGCAATTGCATAGATTTGACAGAAATTCAATGGGAAAAAAGTATGACTAACTGTCTTTAACAATGTCTCTGTCTCTAAAGAGAACAAATGCTCTTAAGCATGATTAAAAGTTATCTCCCAAGATGGCTAGAAAAAAAAGCCTATAGGAAGAGGTTAAGGGAGGTTTTTTGGACTGTGAGAGGGAAGACTAAGACAATTAATTAACTACCTGAAGGGCAGTTACAAACATGAGGGAGCAAAACTCTTCTCAGCAAATGTTTCAACAAGTAGCAATAAGATAATTCAAGATAGACAAAGGAATTCAAGAAATCTCTGGGCTGACTTCCTACAAGCATAGTCAGCTCTGAGATTTGACCCGTTTGCTTATGGTTTCACACAGTCTGGTGTAAAAGCCTTCAGGGATGAAAACTGCATAACCTCCCTTGCCAACCTCTTGCATTTTTATTGCCCTCATTGTATAAAAATTTGTCATCTCCTGAGCCTCTCTTGCTTCAACTTATGCATGCTGTACATTGTCCTCCCACTATGCATGACTATGAAGAGCCTGACATCTGATTCCTGATGGCCTCCCTGGTAGTACTGATAGGTTGCCTTTAGGCCTTTTTGAAGCCTTCCATTCTGTGGTGTGAACAAGTTCAGCTTCCTCTGCCTTTCCTGATCAGACAAATGCTCTAGCACCAACCATTGTGGTGGTTCTTTGCTGAATTTGATTCACTAGTTCAGAAATTTTTTTATACTGAGAGATCCAAGACTGGATGCAGTGTTCCAGATGTGGTCTCCCGAGTGCTGGATGGAATGGAACTGCCCCGTATGTGTTTGCTATGCCCCTGCTCACTTCACCCAGATTGCAGGTGACCATCTTTGCTGCCAGGACACTGCAGGCTCATGCTCAGCCTGCTGTTGGTGAAGACCCCAGGTCCCTTGCAGCAGAGCAGCTCCCCAGCCTGTATTGTTTCCAGGGATTCTTCTTTCTAAGAAGCAGGATTTTGCATTTTTCCTTGGGGAATTTTATAGGGTTCCTGTTGGACCATATTTTTAGCCTGTCCAGGACACCTCGGATGGCAGTCTGCTCTCTGACTTTATAGCGCTTTGATATAATTAATCCAAAAATTGATAAGGTTTTGAATATTCTATATATGATGGGAGGTTGAGATGCAGTTATTGCTCTTAATGATAACCCTATTGTCTTGTGAAAATTTACTTTGTGTTGTACCGCAATCAGATTTTTATAAGTATTAGATGAAGCCATTTTGTGGCTTTCATACAGCAAACATAGGACTCTGCTTTGCCAATTGTACATTATTTTTTAATTACTCTGGCTAAAAAGTAAGTAGTTAAGGATGCTCTAAGGCAACATTTTAAGTACAACCAAGAGAGCTTTAGAAAACATTATACAGAAAATGCAGAGTCATTTAAAGTCTGCTCTCATATAAAGTTCACAACTGCTCTAATAGCTGGAACAAAGAAACTAGGTGGCATTGTCCCTCCTCAACCAACTCTATACAGACACCAAAATAAATTTTAGGGTTCTACTGTGCAATATGAATGACTGCATTTCAAACTGCTTTGCTTCCAAGGATGACCTAAGTACCTCAAAAATGTTGAATCCCATCAACCATATCATACAGATTCCAAGAGTAAGATTTTAGTAGTGTTATGAGCACTCAACATCTTGCAGGGTCATGGCAAACAAGTTCCATGCAAGAAAACTCTGTTGAATCAACTTTTTGAGAATCACAACAGCGAGGATGCTGTTCCAACAAAACTGTATTTTCCATTTTTTTTGTCATCATCATGTTCATCAACTTTTTGAGAATCACAACAGCGAGGATGCTGTTCCAACAAAACTGTATTTTCCATTTTTTTTGTCATCATCATGTTCAGCAGGACCCATGTGCAAATGAATTTATGTTGCTTTAGGCTTTTTATACAGGGACACTCCTTTTCAGGTCTTAAAAATTATATTATACCTTGATTGAATCTACAAAATCAGAAACTTGCTAGGTATTGAAACTAGTGAGGATTTGGCCTGAAAAAAACCCTGAAAACCTGGTACATTAAAATTTCTCAGATTCTCTAGTCATTTAAAGAATTGAATATACCTTATCACGCAATCAGTTAATATATACTGAGAGGTTTTTTAGCAATGAAGTATAGTACTCTGTATATTTATTTTTTCAACTTGATTTTACATACTTGTTTATTTGAATGCTTTCTTAAAAGCTGTGTGAACTTTGATTTTCACTTTCAGTGTATCATATGATATACATATAATTTTTTGTCCATCCAAGGAAATGGCTACAGAAAGGGATATTATCTTTGCAGTAAATTGTTCTGGCATTGAGTAGTTTTCAGAAGAATGTGATGTATTCATTTAAGGTTCAAATTAGATGGTCTGTTTTCATCTCTCTTCACTACTCTATTTTCTCCATGATTTACTTTAATTTCCAGACCTTGGGGAAACATCAACCAACTGCTTAAAAAAATAAAATCAATGCACTGAAAAAGTATTTTCCATCTTCCACATTGCAGACCCTATTGCTACATCCCCATTTTCATGTTGGAAATAATGATCTCACAAAAACTATTTTTAAGGCCTGGGTTCAAATCTAGCTCAGTATTAGAATGGAATGAGCAAAAGTTTTCCATCTCTTGCCTAGAAAAAACTTTGTCAAATTTTAAACATACGTATTAACCCATAGTTGTTGCCTTTGTCAAGAGACAGAAAGTAGTCAGAGTACTCAAAATGGAATGGCAAGCAAGAACCCAGTGTTACAAAACAGTGCTGGAACTTCAGTTGTGTCCTTTTGTTCCCCACCATGCTCCATAAGGAGGTTGGAAGGGGCTTCAAGGGAGCTGCTCTTCTGGCTCATACCCACAGGGATCTCTCTGATGGTCAGGCCTGTTGCTCACCTGCTGCTGGGTGCCAGACGATGGCAGATGCTGCCCCAGCATGTCCCTCACTAGGTGCCAAATGGGGCCACCTTCTATCTCTCCAGTCTAGTCTTATCCAGTTTGTTATCACGCCAATCCCTGCTGCTTTAATGTTTATCTCTAACCAAAGATTTTCACAAAATGGACCTAAACTAGTTCTTTAAAGATCAAAGCTGTCTATATCATCTGATTATCTGCTGGAAAATAACAGGTCTAAACAGCCTGTAATCACTCAGGTTGGACACATTGCTGGCCCTTGAAATCCTAAATTATCAGTGACTAGCAAGCCAATACTTTCTCATCTGAAAGGTATATTGTGAAATATGTCTATAGCTTGTTGAGCAAAAATAAACAGATTGCCCCATGCACCTGATGTTCCGTACAGCCTGGGCATTGACATAACAAGCTTATGAAGTTGGGGGGAGGACAGTTCTGATTCCAGGAACACAGCAAGAGATTGATTAAAGTGAGCTTTATACCATCTGTGGTCAGGTTATTCTTGGTATAGTTCATATATCTGCAAGAGTAGCAATAAATACGCCGTTAGAGAGAACAGGTTTTCATGAACTGAGAAATGATATAGGAGGTGACTAGGAAGATGGCTTCTGCCCATCAGTAAGGATTTGAGAAAGAGTGGTGCCCTGTCACCTGTGAGAGAAGACCATGCTCAAAGGAAAGCTAGTACTGGGAGATGCTCCCTCAGAAATGAATTTATGATTCGAGCTCAGATTCATTCCAATATTTATTCACTTAAATTTGGTATAGGCATTTTGGCAGAAGTTCAAAGTCTACATTAGCAAGACAGCAGCAAAATATATATCTGGTTAGAAATGACTGGCTCTCCACTGCGTCAATCTACTAATGAAATTGAAAGTAAAGACCAAATTATAGCCAGAGCATAAACAGGCACAGTTTAATTGTCTTCAGTGGTATGGTACATAATTATGCCAGGTATAAGTTTTGCCACAGAAGGTCAGTCTGTAAGTAGTACTTTTTCCTTCACACCAAGCAGCTGTCACTCCCACCACAACAATTACTTGATTCTATGTGCATGCCATTTCTGATCCATCCACAGCACAGGCTTTGTGCCAGCTCCTGCTGTGGGTGGTTTGGCAGGGAGCTCCATTAAGATCTGAATTACCAGAACACATAATCACCAATGTCAGTTGTTAAATACGAGGCAGTTTTTTTATCAAAAGAAAAAGCAGAGATGATAGTTTCTGATTAATCTCTGGTTTATTGTTTTGTTATCTCAATCATCCAGCTGAACCCAGAAAATACTTGCTAGTGCCTATAACAATTTTAGCACTGAACTCAGAAAAGTTGGACTACTACAGGAAACACTTTCCCTGTTTAAGAGAAGGCAAGAAGTAGATAGCTGAGAACAGTAATGCATATAATTTTAGCAAGTAAAGTATTACTGTGTTCTCAGATCAATTTACACTGGAGTAATTCAGATACACTTTTTTTTGCCATTTTTACTGGGATTTTGTTATAAAGTTTTCCAAAATATGTCATGTGTGTATATATAGTAACAAAAATATAAGGCATATGTCTAATAGTAGTCTATATTTGTGAGTTTCTCAGGCATGTGCAATGACTTGAATCTGTTCTGGAGTAGTATCTTCTCTTTATAAAGAGTATATAATCTATTCTATGCTACTAATTAATGCTATCATTATTACATGTATTCTCTGATGTAATTTGCCAGGGTAGACCCTGCTTCTCACTAATTTCCTCATCAAATCCCTTTAATATGGGATTAGACAGTAATGCTAACAGACCAAACAGCTGTCATGGACTGCTAATATCATCTTCTGTCATTGTCTTTTAGAAGCTATTTGATTATAATGGAGTTCTAATAGTCTTACTTTTTCTAGGCACATCTTTTCTTACTTAGCCTTCTGATAGAAAAATATTTTTCAAACTGTGTAATACTAGAGGCAGTCTTTGGATGAATCTCTAGGTATTCTTTGGAACAGTCTTCGCTAAGAATTAACCTACTTGTTACTTAATAATTTTAAGTTTTACTCCTTTTTTGATCAATTTAATGTAATCTTTGATGGCCAGAATTCCTCTTAAAATGTTAATTATACTGCTGCTTTTTAGACATTGAGATTAACATACACAGCTCCCATTAGCTTTATTGATATATGGATTTTCAGATAAATGTTTCATTTGTCCAGGTTAATTCTAGTATCTTTTTTTTTCCCCCAGATTTTGTCATTGATCTTATTTTGCCTATAAACAAAGCCATATGCCAGCCTGAGGATGGTGTGTCTTTTTGATCATTTGATACCACAGAATCTTCTTGGGAACCCTAAATCATGAAAAAAAATAAATTTTGCATGTTATGTACCTTTCATATTCTTGGTCTCATACGGATAGGTGTTTGACTCTTCTTATCACTTTTAAGCATTAAAATATCCTTTGCACATCTGAAAAGACCTCTTCTTCTTTTTAATCTGAAATTAGTAGGTCCAAAAAACCCCGTATTTTGGGCTTCACTCTCTATGAAGCAGTGATTCTCCATTACAAGCTAGGAATCCATGTGGCTGCTTTATTTGATCTTAAGTAACAGAATCCTTTCAAATTTATTTATCTTTTTAAACAAAATAAACAGATTAAGATGAGAAGCCAAGTTCACAAGAAAGCACTATCCATGGCATGGAGAGCATGAAAAACTGATTCTGTGGCTACCATGGTAAATGACAAGACTCCCAAATGTAAACCCAAGATTTGTCACTACTTTTGCCACATCTCCTAAGTTTAGCAGCACTGAGGGATATTCTGAGTGTTTGGGTCATAAGCCTAAGGTAGAAAACTGTCAATTCTTAGGTTGGTTTTAGGTTTAGTGTTCTCTTCAGGTTGAGTAGAAAATGCATGTCATGGGTAAGGCCAGTAGAACAATCCCATTACACAGAAGCTTAGGTAACAGTACTCACCCAGCCACACACAGAAGGGTGCATAACATGCATAGGCTTTAAGTCAGTCTGAAAATAACTGTCTGATAACATGTGACTCATACATTTTAGAAGGACATATAGCCTTGTGAGTTTTTTTCACAGAGGAGGCAAAGGGATGTGCTTCACATCTTCAGCAAAACATTGTTTAGTGTTCAAATATTTGCTGTGCTTCTGGTATTCTGAGAAGTAGTCACCAGGTGTTTTCTAAACATAGGAGACACAGTTTTTTCCCACACTTCAGTTTTGGGGAAGGTTGAACTACTTTGTGTGAATTTATTGAATTTAGAACAAGGCATACAACTGGTAAGAAATTTGTAGCTCCATTGCTGAAATTTCATGAGTGGAAATATGTGAAGGAATGGTATCATTACTAAAAGGTTCTTCTGAAACTTGCATTTCATTTGCAAGAGATCTTGAAAAAGCAGTCATATAAACACAATTGCCCAGTGGTATCTAATTACATTACTAGGATACACTTGTCACTGAGATTATGTGCTGCAGTAAGTGCAATAATAAATAATATCAGAAAAGGATTTGCTGAAGAATTTCCAAAGGCTGAATCGCCATTTTTGTTAAAATAATTACATCGGGAAGAGTTTCAAAATTTCAAGAGGAGCCATTCACTTAAACCATGTAGAAAGGATTAAGCAGTGGTGGTGGTACATTGAGATCGTCTTTGGCCCATCCTCAACATAGCTGAGAGTATATGAGTACTCACAAAATTCTTAGCTCAGCAGGAATTTTCTACATTAAGTTTTGATGTGTCCTCTTTACTTCCTCCCATTAAGTAACATCTATTGGGGGACATATTTCAACTCAGACAGGTTTTCTTTCTTTATTTTTGCATCATCAGCTACTGTTAAAAGAAATGAAAGGCTAAATCTTACCAAATGGGGAAAAGGAGTGGAGAATATAGGCTGCAAGTATGAAAAAATATGTAGGGGGCCAAAAATCTGTATGGCACCAGACCTGATGTAAAACTCTGTCCCTGGAGTAACTCATGACATTTAAAGCCATGGGACTATGCATAGTATCTGTCCATCTTACTGAAAACAATCTGGACTCTGAGGTTCTCATTCACATTCCTCCTACAAAGAAGACATTACCTTTTTGTTGATGTAAATCAAAACAATCATTTATATGCCTGAAAGAGTAGAGAGCTATGGCCAAGGAGCTTTTCTAATTTCCTCCTTTCTGGAGCCCTCATGTGAGGAGATATCATGAAGCATATTTAGTGCAATAGGCTAATAATAGGAGTCCATTATCTGTAGACTATTATAGCTACATGAAAAGAATGCTTGTTCTTTAAGGCAAGCATTCGAGATTTCAGATTGGAGATGGAAGTCTTCTAGAGTCCTATTAATTTATGTCACAGAAGTAGACAGACAGACTTGTGCACGGTACTGTTGCCTATGGAAGAAGCTCTAAAAGATGAATTGGGAAGCTATGATTCCCTGAAGGAACCCATATATGAGTTAGGAGGGAAACTGGATTAAGATGCTAACAAAACTGTACTTACGCTTCCTCCTAACTACTCCTCTGGGGAATAGCCAAGATGCTCAATTTAATAAGGCTTGAATCTGGAGCGGAATTCACACAGCTAAAAGGATTTTGGGGGATAAGAGCTGGCCATACTTATGAGATTCCTGTAGTAAACATAATGAAATCAAAGAGAAAATGTGCATTTATGTTGGATCAGGTCTCATCTGCAGCTAACTGCTCATCCTAATTTTGAATTACTGCTTCTTTACTAATGTCACCTAATAAAACACATTTTATTTCTAATTTCTGAAAATCCAACCAACCTCAGAAAATTCTAACAACCTTTGTTCAGAGAAGAATGAAATGCAAATAGACAAATGGCAATGATGCTTGGTGGAAATGTCCCATTCTTGGATTAATTTCATTGAACAGTTAAATCTAAACTATGAAATTTTTATTATATATTTAATTCCATAAGAATATTTATTAGTATTTTTTTCAGTGGTGTCTAATACCAGCTTTGGTCTTCATTATTATTGTAAAAGCTAGTTAGCAAATTAGGATTTTTCTAAAAGTATTTAGAATATATTTCAAATAGAGAAATACTATTCCATTGGATAAACATGTCATGGAAACCTTTGAGGTCTAATGAAAAAACTTCTAAGGTAAATATCTCAGTAAGGGCTACAATATCTCTACTGGATTTAAACATGGTAAATTTATTGCTCCCCTGACCTTTGAATACCTACAAGATAATAAATTTAATAACTTCCATGTCTTTAAAAGGAAATGGAAAAATTCTCAATTATCTGTTCTAAGGAATGTTGTTCTTACAAGACTAAACAAAATTTAAAAGTTAGTATGTCTTTATGCTTCCTTTGACTTAGGCAACCCATAAAATATACATCACAGAAGAAAAATGTAAAACCTAACCATATATTGTCCAATATTTTTCTGTAGGAGACATTTTATGTGATTCACCAATTACAAGGAAAAGCATAGTTAGAATGTCTGTGATTTTCCATAGATACACTACCCACGTACTGCTTTCACCTTTCTAAAACCCAAAAGCATTTCTGAGTTATATTCAGAGGTGACTATGCCTGATCTATCATTGACTGTGACACAACATCATACAGACCAAGGTAGCCAGGAGTCAGAAATCCAGACATTTTGGGTAAGCAGAGACACCACATTGCTTCTCCCATACTGTGGCTACAAGAAGATGGTTACAAAGTGATAAAAATGTGCCAGGCAAATGGCTACTAAATGGCTGCTGAAACCAATTTTCAAGCTTCTGCTTTTCCTCTAAACCTTCAATGTTGCATTACAATGTTCTCCATCAACACATCGCCCATTTGAAAGTACAGCAAGCTTCATGCGCTAGCAGAGGGCAGATGGTCTGGCTAGTTCTAGTGAAAAGGTATAGGAACCTCTGAATTGAATGGCCCAACTTTGAGTTAGTGGAAACTGAAAGAAAAATGAGAAATTTCTTCAGGCGAGTAATGGGTCTTTGAGGGTCACTTAAGAATTGTGTGCAATGGAAGTAACTAGCGTTTCATAAGCATTTGGAGACCCTTAGATGTAAAATGCTATTTAAATGATAATATAACTATGTATTTATTCATGAGAGAGGCTGAAATGGGATTGGCTTTCTGTCAAAAACTGTCAAACAGAAATAGGATTCCTTCTGGATGGTTGTCTTGAGGATTCCTCCTGCTACCTCAGAGATTTACTTGGAAAGAATTGGCAGTATATTAGGGGCCAGTAGGTAGGACACAAGTCTAGATATGGAAAGAATTTTATTCTGCTAATACCCCTGACTGTAACTATTTTGTGATCTTTAACATGTCATTCTTCTGACATCCTTTTCTTTCCTAGATGATGTCAAACTTTTCTTCGTTTGCAAATTTGTAAGGGTAAAGGAAGGAGAGGGGCCTTATGAGCTCTAATAACCCAGTAGCAAAGAGATATTGCAATAATGCCTTTATAACTTTCTAGCCACCTTCAACCTCTGTCTAGCTTCTTGTCAGAGGAAGTTACTATCTTCTGGTATGTATTTCTGTGATGAATTAAAAAATAAATCTGATGATTCTATTGATGTTTGTGCAATATTAGTACTACTGTTATTATCACTGCTAATACTATTCATAATTTTAATAATGTTGCTGCACACATATTTGTATAAAAATTGTGTAGCTGTACATTAGTGTCTCAAACTACAAGTTCACATTCCTGGGAGATCTCCTGGGCATCTGAATATGTCAAAAGCAGACATCAGTCTCAGTTTGGTTACAGAAAGAACTGTAATACATTCTTACAACTCTGGATATGAACAACAGAGTGATGAGGAACCCCACCAGATTTATGTAGATAGTAAATTAATTCTTTTCAGAATGTGAAGAAGCCATAGGCCATACATATTTTGTCTTTAGAGGTACACTGAGAAATGCATGCATGAGAAAGAATGTACAGATTCCCTTTCAGTTAGTTGCAAGTGCCTGTAAAATAGTCATATTCAGAACCATCAGATTAATCTATAATCTGTCCATGAAAAATTAATGCTTTGACTTTTTCTTTAAACATTATGCTTTATTGATTTTTAAATGTCACAAAAAGGGCATGTAATTATTTAGCACAGAAAAAAACTGGTTTAGATCTTTCAATAAACAGAGGAGATAGAAGACTCATAATAAGAAATGACAGTTTGCAAACCTTATTTCATACATTATGGAAAAGAGAAAACAAAGAAAGTAATAACAATTTAATGGTTATAAATCAGCTAAAAGAAGATAATATAAAATATTTTCTGTGATTATCTGATTGACTTTTTTGTGCATTCCTGTTAATCACATTTTCTACCTGGTGGTTTTGGTTTTTTTTATTAAAGCCAGTACAAATTACTTTTTGTGGCTAAAATGCTTGCAAACAAAGAACACAAGGTCATGTCTATGAAAATAACCTGAAATCTAAATTTATGTTTGCATGTGTGAGGATTTGTGGTAGAGCTGCTTGGATATCTATCCAATCAAGAAATAAGAACAGTACCATATGATTTTGTAGATCAAGACATCCAATACACAAATACTCTGTAAAAGCCATGCATATTCAGTCCTTAAAACGAAAAACTTTTTAAAGAAGCTATTTTAATTCTAAGCATTTTATAAATTTGAAGGAACTGCAACCATTTCCTTGAAATATGATATGGCATAAGTAAAGGATTGAGATAAATTATTCATAACAAGCCATTCACTCATCTACGTTCTAAATAATATCCATCAATATCTATTGGTCCTGAAGGTGTTTATGTAACAACAAAATGTATAAATAAAAATACTAGAGTGAACTACTCTATATTATGCTTGAGAAAATAAAGAAAAAACTTGTTACTTCAATCTATAACCCACAATTTAAAAACAATTTTGTAAAGTGACTTTTGTAATGAAGTTTCCAGATTTTATTTGCATTTTATTGTTCCACCAGTCAGTTGTGTAGGGAGCAGTTTGGCAGCTGAGTCCCTGATTTGCTTATGTGTCACAACTCCTGATATAGTTAAAATAAACCAACCAAAAATTCACAATGAAATAGTATTTTCCCCAAAGTACAGAAGCTACTCTAATCTAGTGATGATGCTGTAATACTGGACAGGAGAAAAATAAATTAGCTGTTTGAACATGCTTCTGTATAAGAATGGACAAATCATATTTTTCTTAAAATGACCATAAATTCATTCTATAATAGAAGATACTGTATTGCAATAATATTATATAGCTTCAATTCCGATAAACTGTAGAAATCTCAGTTGTTCAAAATGTAATCATATGGGACATGCATTCACACATAGACTGAGACCTAAACTATTTATTTGCATGTGCAAGATCAGGTCCTGAATCCACAGTTGTCAGTAGGACCTCAGCGGAATATGGACATCTTCAATGGAAATGATTCAGGGACCAAAGACGACAACAATTTGGTTGCATTTAAAGCAATAAACCCAAAATCTGGGCCCTGATGTAGCCCATGGATAACACTTAGGGACTTCAGTTCTCCTTTTGTTACCCTCACACCAATTGGTGCCTATGAGTGCATAGAAGCAGTGACACAGGACAAATTCTGGGGCATCTGGTCTTTGCTGTACAACTAGCTCAGCATTTTAGCTCTAATTTTCCTGAAAATCCCAAAGTGATGAGGTCCATCATTCCCTCTGGAAAAGCCATACTTCATGTGTGAGATAAATGTTAAACCAATAAAACCCACAGTGAATACTTAAGGAATCTGTTTGGGGCTGTAATGTCTATGAATGGCTGCTGTATTAGCAAACTCCCCAATTATTCCCAAGAATATATATTTTTTTTTTTTTTTTAAAACAGTTTCTCTCTGCCATTACTGACCCAGTACCAGGGAAAGGACTATGCTAACAATTATATGGCATAGATAATCACATTCTCATTCCTGAAAAAACTCTCTATACATTCATGAGTTTGTGGGACAGCAGACTTTCTGGGAATTCCCTGGCAGAAATAAATGGATTCAGTTTCCTTTTCTTTTACAATTCAGAGACCCTGACAGACTTCAAAGACTTCCACATTTTGAGGTTGTAGATAGTAAACACATCTTAATACAGAATTTTACTCTCGAGCATATAGCATATCTGCTTGTTTTTTCATTGTTAAACACAGTGTCCTTACAAATGCAGGGAGGTTTCATTTCCAGTATAGCATTTATCATTATTTAGTGTTTACTGTGGGAGGAAAATCATCATTGTGTGGGCAGCAGAAACCAGTAATAAAGAAATATTAATTGCATCATAAATGAGATTCATGTAATATAGTACTGAGAGGCTTGGGTTTAGGGCAGCTACACTGTGTGGAGAATCTGTAAAGGAAAAGGTTTCTCTAGCTTCATACTCTTAGTTATAGACTTTAGGAGACCTGGGGTAATACAGTTTGTGTTAATGTTGAGTCATAAATATAAAGAAGCCTTTTTCTTATTGCCTTCTTGAAAACATGCACCCCTAGTATAAAGAACATATAGCACTTGTAATTGATGCTCCTGAGAGCAATATATTTTCTATCTTACAAAAAGGAACATTTAAGCTGAGGGAGAACATCCTTGAGATTTCTGGGAATGGTACTGCTCCTAGTTTAATTATCTGTCTAATACTAGGCTAAATGGGCATAGGACAAAGGAATCTTATGGGGGGGCTGAAAATTAAATGGAAGGGATCTTCAAATATTGCTCATTAGTTCCTTAAGGAGTATCTGGCTCTTTCCCATGCAGTTTCAGACTTTAAAAAAATATTTAGTAAATTATCTTGTTAAGTTTACCCAGAGGCATGTGTGTGTGTCTGTGTGTGTGAGACAGGAAGGCTTGGGGCTGTGTGTGTTACAGTAGATTTTTTGTCTTGTAATTACTTGAAAGCGTCTGAATTCCTGAGACTTGTCAGACAAGTGATATTTGTCTGATTTTGGTAAAAGATGTTAGGTAATGTCTGAAGGAGCAGAAGGCACTTGAATAGAATATTCCATTAACTAGCATACATAGGACTTGGGGCCACATATGGTAAGAGCTTTGAATTGTAGTTACCACTGAGGCTGTCAACACAGATGTTCAGACATGATAGGATGGGGGAAGTAAGTTTGATTGCTAAAAAAAAAGAAAATTGAATTGGAGAGTAGATGTATCCCATAAACTAATCTAATTACCAGTTTTTAGGAGAAATGAAGATTTTTTTTTAAAAAGGTTATATTATCTAAAATACTTTTTATATTGTTTTAAAGTAATCAGAAGGTGGATTATTGAATTCTAGAAGAAATGGAGGGGGCACCTTGAGCCAGCACTACCTGTTCATAAATTCATTGGGAAGGAGACTGAAAGTGTGTAGAAACTTCAAGGCAAATACCAGCTCCTTCTGCATTAGATTTTTTTTCCAGGGAGGATTCATCTCTCTAGGTAAGCGTGCACTAAAAAAAATATGTGATATCTGGCTTTCTCAGGGTCTTCCATTCTTTAGTACATTCAGATTTTCTCATCATTCTGGCTTAGATAATTCTCCTGTTTCAAGTTTTTCATTTTTCCTTTGCAGAGAAATAAAAATACCACAAAAACAGTCTCTTGATTTGAAAGTCAAAATGTGATCAAAATTTCTTTTTTTGCTATTATTTTCAGTGTAATTAATGTCTCTTCTATAATTTATATTTTAAAAAGCTTACTTTTTCCATTTTCATGATGGAGTTCTCCCTTTTTGGGAAATGAGATCAATATATGTTTGCTCTCTTCTATTCATTTGCTGTCTTCTGTGATCACTAAAGAGATTCCACAAGGACTCCCCAAGCAGGTGAGGCTGACTTTCCAAAGGGATTTTACACCCAAGACCATAAATCAATCTCTTTCTGAAAAGCAGAGAGCGCAAGTCAGTAGAAAATTTTACTCAGAAGCCATTTTCCAATTTCTTTAATTTTCTTGTAGATTTTATTAATTTGCCCTTTGAAACATTTTCCATTAATGTCTTTTAACTTGGAATCTGATTCTGTCAAGGTCATTCATACTTTAAATTGCCAACTGTTAGCTCTTTAAAAGATGTTATTTACAGTTTGTCAGAAAAGTGAATCTTAAGTACATCTGTGACATATTCTTATATTTACCTTTTAAGGGTTTGGGATGTTGCTTGGGTTTTATAGGGTTTGTTTTTTGTTTTTTGTTTCTTTCTTTTCCAGAAGTCAGTCCAGACTTAAACACCTAGGGCCGGTGCTCAAAAGCTGAAAGATTGAACCTAAATGCATGCCTGTTTGATGGATTTATACAATTCATCTACCTACAGCTGGATGAGAAGAAATGAGATCCTGCTGTCATCTCATTGATATACCATCCAGTATATTAATCTTCACCATGAAAAGACACTATTTCAATACAAATACATGCAGACAAAATTCTCCCTTGGTATTAACTATTAAAATAAAAATTAAGCACAGGAAAGGAATACATCTTACAATAGTTTTTTGTTGTGAGGATGGGTGAGAGAGGGACTAGAGTATATGAATTTTAAATGTGTTAACTTCAGGTTTCTATGCTTTTCGATGAGGCATTCTATACATAACAAGATTAAAAGGAGTTGCCTGTCCAAACAAGCAAAGTAATTATTTTCTAATGATAGGCACAGTAAAGACAATGCTGACTTCATTGTAGCAGAAATCTACAACTCCCAGGTGAATTCCATTGTCTACTAAAACAGTTTTCCAGTTTACATTCTATTTCATGAATACAATATTGTGTCTAGTTAGAATTATAATTTCTGTGTCAGTCTTCCATTTCATGGAATGCATTGCTGAGAAAATAACAGAAAACCTGATTTTTGTGTATGTCACATACATAAAAATTGTGACAATTGTTTTAAGCTATCAGTGTGTGAATTGAAGATCATAGTATCAGGAATCTATGCAGGGCATTTTTTTCTCAGAAATACAAAGCTGTCCACATTGATAGTGTAAATGTTTACACTTTCCCACAGCATAAAATTGGGTTTTGAAATAATTCTGTGATATGTCTTATGTTTCTTGTTCGTTGTCCCCTATTTTATGTGTTAGTTTTTAAATTCTGTTTCTATACATGTGATAATTTTTTATTTTTGGTTTCAACTACATCCCACATAATGTGAACACAATCACAGAATCATAGAATATGTCAAGTTGGAAAGGACCCATAAGAATCACTGAGTCCAATCCCCTGCACCATGCAGGACTATGTGAAAACTAAACCATATTACTAAAACATTGTCCAGACACTCCTTCAACTGTCAAGCTTGCTGCCATGACTACTTCCCTGTGGAGATCGTCCTCTCAATGAAGACACATTTCCTAATGTCCAGTCTGAATTCCTCCAGCCACAACTTCATTCAATTTCCTCCTGGTCACCAGTGATAGAGAGAACAGCTCTCCCTGTGCTTGAAAGAACAGTTATTCTCACGGGTTTTTTTCCTTTAAAACTGATTCCATTAAGAGATTTCTTAACTGCTTACTTCACTAAGTAATTTTTTTTTCTTTTGTTTCTTTTGTTTCTTTTTTTTTTTAACTGCGTGTGTCATTTTCCACTAGAGACTGCTTAAAATAGATTTTTTTCCTTTCTGAAGTGGATGTGCCAGATACTTCTCTATTATAAATCATGGAAAAGTAGCAAACCAAAATACAGTTTAGGCACAACATTGGAGAAATCCTAGTAGAAAAAGATACTGAATTTGGTGCATCTGCTCACATGAGAGGAGAAACCTGTCTTCTAAATCTTTCTTTCTTACTATTGACAGTCAAAGTTGTGCTTGATGTTTGCACACAGTGGAAGAACTCTAGCACAGGATACTCTAAAAACCCCAACATCCAACCCAGAATATCCTATAACTCAAGACTAAAGAAGTTAGAGTTAAATCGAAGTCACAGTCATTCCAAAGCTGTTGGTTTGAGTATCACCCTTTCAAACTCACAAAGAAAGATGACTCTGCTGCAGAGCAAGCAAGGAAAAAATTCAATGCAGAAAATGAATTACATATATGCATGTTGACTTAGCTTCCAGGAAAGCCTTACACTGTTCGTTTGTTCAATAGTCAGACTGTAACAAAAATTGTGTGGTCCATTGTAAATGGCTGGGTGAAATCACTGTAAGAGTGGCCTGCTCTGGAAAAGAAAGACCTGGCTTGACAGCAGCAAGGGACTGCAAAGTCTAAGCTGCTTTAATGTATGGAAATGAATTTCCATGGGCTTCAGGGCCTCGATACTGAGGGCTACAGTGCCTGGATCATCTTGCAGGGCTAGCTTCCAAAGGCTAGAGGGCTTGATGCGTCAGAGAAAGTTGCAACTATGAACAAAAGATGCTGATCTGTGGTCTTTTGCTGTCACCCAACATAGGCTTGATTCTGCTTTGTAGCAGGCAACTGTCAGGAGCTTGCACAGCTAGACATCTAGGATATCCTTCACAGTTTGGCTCTCCTGATTCAGTGAACTAGCAGTCAATCATAGCTGTGGTTCCACATGGTATGCACACCTGCTCTTCTGACATTCATTCTCCATGATATCACAAGAAAAAAGCAATATACTCATGGCTAAGAGGATCTATGTGAGGAAGATAAAACCAGATTCCAGCCAAAGACTGAAAATGCTGCATTTTCCATACTTTTCACTTATCCAGCTGCCCTAATGACATACCAGAAAAAGCTCTAGAAGCAACCAATATTGCCTGTGAACAGTTCTAGAATGCCAGGTATTATAAAATTGGTAGGGTATATTGTATAAATTTGAATTGATATTAATTATCTGTCGCTGTTAAATATATAAACTGGTAATCTGACCATGTCCTGCACCATTCTATGACTTTGTAAAAGGGTGTACTAGTTGAGTCCTATTAAGCTCTCTTGAAATTCAGAGAAGTCTACCAGAAATACACTGGATCTTGCAGTGCTGCCCAGACTGGCTGGTCATTGTTCAAAACAGCATGGTATGTGCCAGAGCTCAGTCAGACACAAATGAAACAAGTTAGCACTAAAACAGTCAGATTAAAGACCCCAGAAATGTTCCTTTGTAAGAGCACACTGTATATTATGGCTTGTTTGCCTGACATCATGTCACTACATCCATAAGTAGCTGCAGAACATATTGGCAGTGACCTACAGCTCTTGTAACACTTGAGCAATATCCCTTTCTCTTGATAAATTACTGAATCCAACATGAAACTGGAAAGGGAGAAGGAAAAGAACAGAAAACATGGTAATAGATGTGTGTAAATAACCCAGCATTAACATGAACATAGCTGATCATGAAGGAAATTTCAACTGTGATTTCTTATGTCTCCATCACTTTAAAATGTCATGGAACCAGATTCCTTAAAATGGGGAACATCACCTGTGGAACTGCATTGTGGCAAATCCGGAGATAAGAGCTAGGACATTTCTTCTTTCATTTTCACTCTGCAGCAGTTATCTTCTGTAGTAAATGAGGAGTGACCTCAGCACAAGTCACCACAAATGTGAATTCTCCTTCAGTTGGCTCTTCTCCCACATTTCTAGCAAGATTGTCTGCCATTAGTTATTTGTTCTTTTCAGAGGCTGAGTGCAGTAGGAAGCCATTCATCACCCTGCTGAAGGTCAGTTCAGACTCCTGTAATTTAATTTCTTCGTGTGCTTCTTCTCTCTGTATCTGGTCTGTGGTAAACAAGACAGCTTGCTCCCATACATCAGTTTGACCACAGCTGAGCAGATGAAGTCTTTTGCAGCAGCTACTTTGTGTTCATTCTGTCAGAATGAGCCACAGATGAAAATAAAATTTGGGCTAGCAATTCCACGGTGCAGATGGTCACCTGAACCAGAATTGTGTTATTGCTCTTTTAAAGGAGCTTGCTTCTCTGGTACTGGTCAGCTTTGAAACCTAAGGAAAACCACAGGAGTGCGTCTGGCATTCCAGACTGCAAACAGATCACAGAGGGAGAAATGACAGCACTGAAGTTTAAATGCAGTGACTGTTTAAGACTAATATATATTAAGTCTGAGAGTAACAAGGTCAACAATCTCAGTTACATGCTCTTGCTAATTTATCAATATAACTTAACATGCAATAATGAGACTGAGCTCACTCAACTCTACCACTGAGCCATACAAGCATTAACTTGTTAGTGCTAGTTATTTTCTTTCTCTGCCAATAACTTCTGCTTTGTGAATGTTAACTGCTGTTTTGTTGTTATGCATTAATATGTTGTAAAATTTTGTTATTTAATATATTGTGATAAGTAAACTAAAAGCACTATGACTATTAGATTTTTGCTGCTGCTTCTTAGGTTTAATATCATTTGTGTGGGCCCAAAGTAGATGTTTTCCAGCTTTCCTGCAAGGCCTAGTAAAAGATATTCTCTCTCCTCAAAAACCTTTCTTCTATAAATAGTTGGGATTACTACAGAATCCTTTAAGTTTGAAGGGACCTCTTAAGATCATCCGGTCCAATAGCTCTGTTTGAGCAGCTTGCCCAGGACCCTCTCCAGCCAGGTTCTGAGTTTCTCCACAGAGGGAGATTTCACAATCTTTCTGTGCCAATGTTTACTACCATCACTGTAAAAGAAACCCTGTTTTCTTGTGTCAGATGGAATGTGACATTTTTTGTTGTTTTCTTTTTCATGTCTCCATCATCTCTTTTTCTGTCAGTTGGCACTATTGAGAAAGCCTGGCTCCCTCTC
The DNA here is from genome assembly GCA_020086605.1 of Lanius collurio. Classification (NCBI taxonomy): domain Eukaryota; kingdom Metazoa; phylum Chordata; class Aves; order Passeriformes; family Laniidae; genus Lanius; species Lanius collurio. Next base: position 41,401,978 of record JACBWW010000003.1, read on the forward strand.
CATCATTCCCCTCCCACCAAGTATTTATATACATGGATAGGTTCCCCCCCAAGTCTTTTCTTTCCCTGACTGAATCTTTATCTACATAGACTAAGAAGTGAAAATAAAGTGAAATAAAATACTCTTTTTCCAACTGAAATTAAACCTTTATCTGCAGGGATTTGTACAATAACAAGTAGGATTTTTTTTTTTTTGTTGTTTAATAGCATTTGTTGTCTTTTTTTGTTTCTTATTTTTTGGTTTTTAGTTATTTTCTTTCTGAGACTTCCTTACCTTTTTTTTTTTTTTTTTTTTTTTAATTTAAAGTATTGCTATTAATTGCACCTGCTATGTCAATGTCACATTGTGTCTCTAACAAACTATTTTCCTGAGGATTTTTTTGGTTGGGTTTTTTTTTCAAATCTTCACCAATGCTTTCTTTTCCCCCTATAGAAAATACCCACATCCTGTGGGTTTTATGAACATCGTCCTTTAGAAGGAAGACCTAATATTTTTCCTGTAGATGCTCAATAATGTGGCTACTGTTAGGAACAGCCTTGGTAAAGTATAAATAAAAGGTTATTTGTGGTAGCTTTATTTCTAAATGTTAATAGCACAGCATCAGCTCATAAATCATTAGTGATGAGCTCTTCATTATGTGCCAGCATCAAAATTTACATATTCATGAATACACCCATACTCGTGCATGGAAAAATGTAGAATACAGCAGAAATCAAATTGTTTTCTCTAAACTGTTATTTGGGTGAATTGCCTTGCCTCCTAACATCCCTCTTCCAGGTATGAATATATATATTATATATATTCAAATTTCAAAGTGTTTTCTTTTGAGTTAAATTTTAGACTGTACATAGCTTCAACATGTCCAAAAGAATGTGTGTAGTCTGCAATGTTACAGGAAATGAATACCTCTTATAATTAGTGTCCACTCCATTTCTACTCGCTGACATGAATTTTGAGTTTAAAATATGGCTGGCATATGTTTAGTCTAGAACTAATGGGCTATTATCTAAATTTTCTGTGATGTAAGTTGGAATTAATGTTTTTTAAAAAATCTACTCTTTCTTCAGTAGATATTTACAGTTGTCTAGAAATGGGAAAGTTTGTTTTGGATAGTGTAGATACTTCAACAGATCAGCTATAAGGGATGACTTGTACCTGCAAGTGGTAAGAACTGGAGGGAAGAAGATGGGCATAACTTGTTGTGTTTTTACAGAACCTCACCTTACAGGCCTTAGAAAACATCAGCTTTATCAATGTGAAAGCAACCAGCTATTCCCATCTCTGAAAGAAACTAGTGTGAGAGTTTCTTTTCAGGCACAATTATGTTCTCCAGAATAAAACTTGAGGAAAAATTAAAATAAACAATTTTTAATTTTTCCTGCAGGTTCTCAGCCCTGGAGACTTGGAGAGGTTTTCTTTTTTGCCTCTTTGAGAGTGATAATCTCTTTACCCTGATCAGTCTTTGGATATAATGTGGCAGCTCACCTGCAGATCTCTTTCAAATTAGTCACTCCCAACGTCAGTAGCCACTACCACCTTTTCTATTGAAATCATTAATTGAAAATGATGTGCTGGCTCCTGATGCCCTGTTTCCTAAAGGACTTTCTCTGTAGAGGCCACAGTCTCTGCTTGGGACTTGTTGGTTCTGCTGCAATTCAGACACCAGTGATAGTTATTTTTAATTGAATATATCTATGACCGATTATGTGTATTTCACAGAACCTATTATTCAAGGATCCCTAAGTAGTTTTTTGCAATTAAGAATTACTAAGATTCATATTAAGCCTGCACAATATATGTAATGATAATAAGAAAATCAGTATATCTAGCATTGAGCAATCTCTATTTTAGAAAGTAATGTCTTTCAAAAATTACTTGCCAAGAAATTCAGAATGCCTATTCTCTTCCCACCTGCTCCCCACCCAGCCCTGTATACCTGTATCCCTCTCATACATATCTTAGTGGCATAGAGTCTTTGCTTCTCCACTGGCCAGGGGCTGCTGGTAAGAGAATGGAGAAACTCCTCCTGATGTCACATTTTCCCATGTCAACTGAATCCCTTGCTTGTTATTTCAACAAACAGACTAACACAAGACTCAGTATTGGGCCATGAGACAGGTCTGCCGAGGCATGAAATGAAAGTTCAATATCTAAGGGAAATTGCACAAGGAATTTGTTGAGTCACGCTTACCCAAAGTATGGCAGGGTGAAAATTGCCAAGTTGTTCTGCAACAGTGGTTTGCGTAGTCCAAAAATCTGTCTTTGACAGAGAGAAGTGTTGGGTGCTTTTTTAAAATGTGCCATAAACTCGGTAGTTATATGGTAAGGAATAAAAAAATCTGATTATATAAAAAGTCTTTTCAGCTCATAATTTTGAAATGTGCTTCTTTGTTCTCACCCTTCATAGAATACCAGAGCAGCCTGATAGGACCTTCTTCTTTTCCTGTTCTAGTTTATGCCTGAAATTGTAGGAAGAGCCTTGCTCATCAGGTCAACTAAGTATTTTTCCTGCATGCAGAGTCCACAGTGGTGTGTCACTGAGCTGTGCCTCTCCTTTGCTCCTGGACAGCTCTGGTTGTATCTGGAGGAGGTTGGCACATGGTCTGAAACCAGCAATGTTCCAGTTCTCAGTAGTGGTTCATGAACATCATCAGAACAAAAAAAAAAAAAAAATTCTGGTAAGGAAATATTACATGTTTCTCATTATCCCTGGTCCTTGAATGTTCCCATTTTATTCAAATATATTTTTCATTATTTTTGTGACAAAAAAAACCCTAGCATGCATATTTTAGGGGAAAAGAAATAAAAATTATTAGATTCATTATCACTACACAGTCCTAGAGTATAGAAATGATACTGTTGCATAAATTAATATATTGAAACCATACAATCCCATAAATGAATGCATTCAAAAATATTTTTTAAGGTCATCTTTAACATTATTAAATTCAAATGCTTAAAAGAGGGCAACTAATGTGGTCATATACTCTCCAGATTACATAACCAAGTAGCCTTCTAGTGCAGTTGCAAGCAACCTATTTTCCTGTTTACATGATGCTGCCAGTGGAGTACAGCAGATCTTGAACTAAAACCATGTAAGGCAGCATTGTGATGGGCCAGGCTTACCTATGGTTTTGCCCTGCTGATGCTCATTTTTGCTTATATAAGTGAGAATTTTTATAAACTACTTTTACAAAACCCACTTTTATTAGAGCAGTTTCTATGTAGAACTAATGTGTAACTTTAATATGCAGAAAACCTATTTTGCAAATTACACTTATAAAGAATTTTTTGAAGAGTTCAGCTAAAAAAAACACCCCAATATTCTTATCCTTCCAGCTTATCCAAATATAGCTTTCGCATGCCTACTTCTATCCCAGTGATATCCCTGTGTCTTTGCACATCACTGGTCTCCTTACACACCAGGGAAGTCTTTTAATGTACAAAAATCTCCAGAAATGGGATGTGGCAGCTCAATACTGCAAGGTCATTTAAAGTGTTTTCTCAGCTGACTTCCTATTTCCCCAGGGGAAATTACTTTGCAGGATAATCTTTGTGCACCAAGAAGGAAGGTTAAGAATCTTGTCATATATCAAACTGGGATTTTTTTTTTACATCATCAGAAGCGCTTGAAGTTGAATAGTGCTCACAGAGAAGATACCCCAAACTTGGTTAAAAAAGGGGTAACACTTGCAAGGCATATTTTTAAGCAATGAAGTTTCTAGATTTCTATAAGGGCACTTGGAAGTTGCTATTTTCAGATGCCTGACCTTAGTGCAGTGCTCATTCTCCCACTGGTTTCACATGTTTCCTTTCTGGACCCTTAATTATTTTAAATATACACGGCAGAATTTACCCCTGGCAAAATGCACCTCTCCCAGTGGAGTTCAGCCAACTGACAAAGAAAAAGTTCTTATGTGAAAATTTCCTTTATTTCTCTAATTATTTTAAATTGTATTAAGTTTTAGATGTACATTTTCTAGAAATATGAGTCAGCAATGGTCTCTTACTTTCTTAGGTCATGCATACAATTTCCTCTATTAAGAATGTTTTTTGCCTTCAGGAACATGACTCTGCTCTGGTCACAAATCATCAAATTCTTCAGCATCTGTGGAAGTACTATCACATGAGATCTCATAATCAATAACTTTTCTAGAACAAATGGGGGATATATAAGAATGACCTCAGCAAGCTGTCTTGGTTTGATTTTGGTGCTCCAGGTCTAAAAGTCATGTTGCTGGGATTAACTTTAAAAAGTTAGGAAAAGCAAGTAAGCTTTTTAATCAGTGGAAGATAATCAAACCTTTGTGCTTTATTAAATCAGGACATTGCCTACATTGGAATTAGACTAGTAATAAAAAAAAAATAAACCCAACCCAAAAAGGTTTGAGAGAACCTCTGGAGGTCCTGCTCAAAGCAAGCATAAGTTCAAAGTTAGACTGAGCTGCTCTAAGACTTTTCCAGTTGTATTTAAATACTCCCAAGAAAGTGATTCCATGTTGTTTCTGGGTTGTTACATTCCCATATGAAAGAATAATATACCTACAAGACTGTTATAGAGAGTGCTTGTTTAGATTCAGAATGGTCTGCGTCATGTATTTTGCATGTGGCTTTAGAAGCATATCTACTACCTTGCTTAACGATCCTCTTCTGACATTCAGCTCAATTTTTCTACCACTTTTTTATTCTTTTACACTATAAGATGTTTTAGTGGGTGCAATCTGAGTTGACAGACAGATTTGTAGACCAATTACGCTTCTCACAATTTACACATTTAAACCACACGGAAAGGCGGGAGTTCCTCTTGTTCCAGCCCGCCTGCGGGAGGTGGGGGCGGCCTCGGAGCCTCCGGGCCCCACCGGGCCGAGGCCCCAGCTCCCTTCCCCTCTCCCTAATGATGCGACACGGAGCCTGGGTCGGTGGGGAGGGAACCATCCCAGAGCCCAGGCAGCTAAACCCAGCCATGGACTGCTACGCAGCTAAACTCAGCTGTGAACTTCCACACAGCTAAAATCTCTCCAGAGCAGCTTCTTGGGACCAGCGAGTCCCCCTGTTCTCCACATGGAGCCGGCAGGAACCTCCTTTCTGCAGCCAGCACACTTCGTACTGAAGAAAACACCATGCAACAAACAGCACAAAAGCTGTTTTCTTCACCATAAAGCCTGAACAAGAACATTCTTCAACATAGAGGCTTTGGAGTCAGAGGGAAAGTGAGCCATGTGATACAGAGCTGAAAATGGTGATGGAGAAAAAGGGGCGGTGCCGCGTTCCTCGCGCTCAGCTTAAAAATACTTCAGGCATGTGGTGGTAAGAAACTGTAATATCTCAAACTGTTTATCTCTGTAATCGATTTGAAGTGCATGGGAGGATGGAAGACTCACATGTGGCCCATGAAGATTGTGAAGAGTTACCTATGCCAGGATATATAGAAGCAATGAGAGGCTTTTAAGGATTTGTAGCAGAAAAAGCCTTTGTGTTCAGGCCAAAATAACCCATCCTTAAAAAGACTGATAACCCCATGTGATGGCCCAGGTGTGGCAGTGTGAAAAAAACCTGATATTTTTTCATAGAAGAGATGTATTACACCACAGCAGATTGTTTCTTTCCGGGCAGGTCTGTTGTTGGGGGCAGTTTGAGAAACCACGTGAAGCAAGAGGCCCTTTTTTTCCTTAAGCATAAGAAAGAGACTTTTCAAGAACTGTAACGCTGACTAAAATCCTATGTTGTGTTATCTTTTGTGCTAGTTAAGGAAAAGAGAAAAGTGCTGGGAAGAAGGTGGGGGGCGTTGTTTGTTTTAATTTCTTGTTATATCTTTTAACTTTTAATTCTGTTAGTAATAAAACTTTCTCCTTGTACTGCAAACATTTACATTTAAACTTGTTTTGCCTCGCAGCTATCTAGTTTTTTCCTTAATATTTTCCTATTTTGTTTTCTTCATAAAATAACTGATTTTTCGTGTGCTTGACGCTTAGTAGTGTCAAACCACAACAGATATGCCTATGCAGGAACTCAGCATTTCTGTAACAATGAATCAATGTGATTACACAGAAACTTCTTATCATTTGAAATATGCATCACCTCTTTTGGCATCATGCAGGAAAGCTCACATTTTTGAATTTGTTCAACAATAGCTACTTATCACCTCCTTTTTGTATTATGCTTACTTATCCTATACTTACAGATTATACTACTTTTACATACTTATGCAGTTTACTAACTTAACTCAGTACTCCTACATTTTACTAACTTATCTATAATACAGCATGTATACATTTTACAACTGCTGTGCATGAGATTACACATTACTTGATTGGTCTCTTTACTTTGTCCAAGAGCTCCACACACACTTTTCAGATAAAACAATTGGTTCCTAATCCAGTGCAGCACAGTCCTCTTTATCTACTCCTCACTGTCTTGGTATTTAGCCTTTCAACTTCTCTTTTCTCAATTCCAATTTAGCACAGTTTATCTTCCAGTCCTTGATGCTCCAGATCCAAGCAAGCAGAGTCTCTTCTCTTCTCTTCTCTTCTCTTCTCTTCTCTCTTCTCTTCTCTTTTCTCTTCTCTTCCTCTTCTCTTCCTCTTCTCTTCTCCTTCTCTTCTCTTTCTCTTCTCTTCTCTTTCTCTTCTCTTCTCTTTCTCTTCTCTCTTCCCCACTGAACCTTCTGGCTGGGCCTAAAAACCCTCCAGGAGCTGACCTGCTACAGCTGAAGGTGGATGGCCAGGTGAAGCTGGTGAGGGTAATTCCAGCCTGGTCTCACTCTGAGGGCTCCAGTAGAAATAACTACAGATGGTTTGGCTGGGGCACACTATCATGATTCAATACACCTTACAACATGCCTAAAATCTGTTCTGCATACATTGTTTTCCACTAGTAAGATGGACAATAAGTATTTCATAAAAAATCTTCACCCACCCAGAAGTTAATGGCAAAGATCCTATGCGTGACAGTGAGATTAAGGTTCCACTGAAGATACAGGTAAAAGATGGTCTTTCTTGTATTGCTATAAATATGAAAATATCTTTGGCAATATAAAAAATGGATATTTTCCATACCACATTATTTACCTTTATTGCGATATTTGTATTATTTCTGACACTTCATGTAGGAAATTCCTCAAACACTCCATAAATTTATGGAATGGTTCTGGAAAATGTCCAGTTGTTGTTGGCTCCCAATGTAAAAAGTCAAAGTATCACAGCAAGAGCGTATTTCCAGACATGTTTTTCTAGATCGGTGTCAAAAACAGTCTTTGTTGAGTTTTAAGGAAGCTTTTAGTAAAATTTCAAGCACTTGGTTGAGATTTTAATGAAATATAAAGGAGTTAAGGAACATGTAAAAGAGCTGGAGAGAATGACTGAATATTGCCATAGGTGTAAGAAGAAAACAAGAAACATTCTGTGTGGAAATAGGGGAGAGATGAGAAACTTGTGAGAAATCTGATCTAGAAAAAGTCGTTACATTTATATGGAAAAAAATGTGATGCAATTTATGTGTATTTTTTCCACTAACTACACTGTAGAGCAGCCATTATGGTCCCTGAGTTGTTTCTCGCTCAGGTCAGACAGCATCCTTACAAGCAAGTTCTAGCCAACTTTTAGAAGTCAGAGTTGGGCAAGACTTTCAGAAAATTCAAGCATTACTGGCCTATTTGCCGGGATAATATTATGCATAGAGCTGGATATGATTGGTATGGAGGATGGAGTAATTGCTTCAGAACAGACTCAGAGTAACAGTCATAGAATCACAGAATAATATAATCACTAAAGTTGGAAAAGACCTCCAAGATTATCGGGCCCAACTATTAACCCGACACCACAGGGTTCACCACAAAGCCATATTCCCAACTGGCACATCCACACATTGTTTGAACAATTATAGGGATGGATTCCTCCACTTCCCTGGACAGTCTGTTCCACTGCTTGACAATCAGTGAACAAATTTTTCCCAAGATCCAATCTAATCCTCCCCCTGTGCAGTGTGAGGACATCTCCTCTTGTCCTTTAACTTTTTGCCTGGGAGAAGAGGCCAAGCCCCACCCAGCTACAACCTTCTTTCAGGCAGTTTGAGAGGGTGGTAAAGACCCTCAAACCTCCTTTCCCCAGGAAAAATACCCTCAGCTTCCTCAGCCTCTTTCTTG